>JAJJKE010000112.1:0-79968 GCA_022376655.1 Xylariomycetidae sp. FL0641 | reverse complement strand
GCCTTGCAGGCGGCAGCTTGATACTTAAGGAACGTGCATAGCGGGGCACTATCAGCCTATCAGACCCGCCCGGCCATCGGTTGTCTCGACCCTCTTGCGACCTCAACGTCCAACCGTCCATCCGCCCAACTTCCTCACCCAGACCTTGCCAACACCAAACCACCGACACGGCCCTTCAACGACTGGTGTGCATGAACCGCTTGGCCAGACAGCCTAGCTGGACTTATTACTATCTTGCCCACCTCCTCTTGGGCCAGGTCAGATTCGAGCCGAGCGCGTTCCATACCACCCACCCATCAGCTACCTCCATCAGCTAATTTAGTCATCTCACCCTGTTCTCCTCTCGCCCTGTCGTTCCCGTGTCTCTCTTCTTATTCTTAGTGACCAACATCGGTGATGCCAGTATCATGACAGTCGACCCGTCTTTCCCACGCACCGGACCTGGACCTGGACCTGGACCTGGACCTAGCCTCCATCCGTGGCCCCGGCCGAGATCTTTGTAGTCGAATTTGGCATCCAAACATGGCCAAATGGCCAAATGGCCCTTGTGTCAAACAATCATCAGTTCGAGACCCGCTCTGCACTGACGACTGACCACCCCAGTTCGTCCGATGTGACCTTTAGGCGGTAGGGCGGGTACATCAGTAGATCACCTAGATCGCCTGGCCTACCAGCCCCAGCAGTCATCACTCAACTCACCTTGACAATTTGACACTCCCACACTCGTCCACACTCGTCCACACTCGTCCACACTCTGCCTCAGGCTCTCGGTTTCCCACCCGCTTCCACTTCCAATAAATAACGAATGGGGTTGCACGCATAAGAACTTGCCAAGCCCTCCAGATCGACCCGGGCAACAGATCCAAGCATCTTTCTTCCTGCGTGATCGCCAGAACCCTTGGTCCCCATCTACCCTCTACTCCTCTTCTTCGTTTACCTTTCCGTTCACTCCCCCCCCTCCCCCCATCCACCGCCTATCCCGCCTTTTCATCCTCTTCTGTCCCAACTCGGTACCGCTCTTCGTGCTTGGCACCTGGGCTTCTCACCTTGTTGCCCTTCACCCTCACCTCTCTTCACCCTCCATTCACCTCTGTTGGTGAAGAGCTCCTTTGTTCTCGTGACCGCGAAAGACCTGTGACTGCCTTTGCCTATTGTCTCTCAACAAGGGCACAGTCACAACAGCCTCTTCGAGATGCGAGTCTAGACTGCGACAAAGAAGTCATTTCTTCCTATTTCTACTTCTAAGTCAGCCAGCCTGACTCAACGCTGCGCGTCTTTACACTCTTCGTTTCGCAACACCTCCACGTCATATTTCCGCCTTCTCCCACCACTATATTTCCACGCGCAAGCCGCAACCCACTCTTCTTCTTCTTCCACCAAGACCATTTTACGCGATTTCGCGAACCACCTTCGAGATCACCAGATTTCCACCTGTTTCTCGAGAGCACACTTCTCGACCCACTCGATCTTTCTGCGAACCAGCAAACCACACCGCGACACTTGTCTCGCTGGCGAGGCCACCCAAATCGACCCTTTCAGCAGTCTAGCCATACGAGTACCTCCGACACGCAAAGATGCTGTCCAAGAGCCCGGCGTACGCTCTCGGCCTGCTGGCGTCCCTGCCTGCTGCCAGTGCTCACTCATGGGTCGAGAGTCTCTTTCAAATCAACTCCAAAGGCGCTCTCAGCGGCACGGCTGGCTACCCCATTGGCTACATCCCACACGGAGAGGGTGGTGATGACGCGCATCTCAACAAGATCCTCGACACATCGACCAACCCGCCTGTCTGCAAGCCCGTGTCGGATAGCAACTACGATCAGTACCCCCGCCTGAAGGCCGCCCCCGGAGACCACGTCGCCATGCTGTACCAGGAGAATGGCCACGTGACCCAGCCGGAGCTGACCCCTAGACCCTACCGAGGCGGCAACGTCTACGTCTACGGTACCCTTCAGCACAAGGACTCGGACGGTATCAACGATGTGCTGAACGCTTGGACCGCCGATGGTACTGGCGGCAACGGCAAAGGCAAACTCATCGCCACGCACTACTTCGACGACGGCGAGTGTTACCAGGCAGGTGCACCAGCTGGCAATCAAATCTATGCACAGCGCCACGCGAAGACAGGCCAGGCTGCCCAATGGTGTCAGACCGATTTCCAGATCCCCGAAGATCTGAAGGAATCCGATGGGAAGTACACGGTCATGTGGGTCTGGGACTGGCCTCTGATCACCTCGGAGACCCAGAACGTCACGGAGATCTATACGTCGTGTGCCGAGATCGATCTGTCCTCTGTCAAGGCGGACTCCATGAACACCGACCTCCACGTGAAGGGTGTGTCTGATGGCGATATGGCAGCTGTTCCGAAAGACTATGTGTCTTCGCAGGTGAAGAAGCTCATCGAGGCTACAGCCCTGGGCTTGGGCACCCTCAGCCCTGCAGCTCCTACTGGCCTCGACCAACCCGCCACAGCTTCCTCGCCGGCCCATTCTTCCGGTCCCGTCCCAACCAAGCCGCTGAACGGGGGTCATGCGAAGGCCGGCATCAAGACAGTCACCGTCACCGCCGACCCCGTGACGGTCACGCAGTTCACAACCGTGACGGCCGGTAATGCTGCCGAGGCTCACGTGACGAGCCAGGCCAGTGCAGCTCCAACCGAGGTGTCTGGACCTGTCTCGGTCACGTCCGTCACTCCCTTCATGGCACTGCGACGAGCCCGGGTTACTGGCCAGGCCCGTCGGGAGGCCGAGTACCTGGAGTAGACTCGCCATGGCCTTTTTCACTTCACTTCTTGCATATACTTGTGTGCTCTCAGATCCATACTTGCGGCACCACTTTGCCCTGCGTCTACCAGCGCGCCAATCGACAGGTAGGACAGGGGTTGCAAGTTCGGAGAGAGTCAACCACGATCTATTTCTATTAACGGGTTTCTATGCTCGCATAGCGCCCGCATTTACATGATTTCCTTCATTCGAGAAGATTCCCCTCACCCAAGCATCTCACGACCGACGATACAGGTGCATTTCTCGAGGGCGTACGAACGGCAGGCGTTGGTTCTTCGATGATGATGACGATGATGTGTGATACCCTGGTCTTGCGTTCCTAGGCAGCCTTCGCCGCCTGTCTTTCTTCCTTTTGTCTCGAGGTCATGAGGGCAAAGGACTGCGGAAAAGGCGCACGTGCAACAACAACAACAAAGGCATATACAGGGTGCCAAGGGGAGGATGGTTTGTTCAGGCGATACGAAGACACGAGATATCGCCCCTGCTCACGCGTTGCATTCACCCGTTTTGCTGGACTCTACTGGTAGACTCTAGATAGTCAATTCATTTCTGCGAATAACCTTGAGTACCTACACAGCGCATGTGACTTGAATACTTTCGTACGTGGGATGCCGGTGCCCTTGCCAGTCATCGAGCGGGGGCTTCCCAGTGCATGCCACAGAACAGACTCCTTCCGTGATGGGATGCCCGGGTTTAGGAGCATCCCGTGGTCTTTGGCTCTCGGGTCTCACGAACGGCATTCCGTAGGGCAGCGTCGGGGACTCGCGATTTCGGAGTTGACACACCGAACACGTGCAACCCTCTCAGATGCCACGAGTGAGGAATGCGACCATACTTCGGGACAAAGGCGACCACAGGTCGTTGGCTCGAAGCCTGTTGAAGCTACGTGACATGGCGAAGTACGATGCTCGGCCCAGGCGACGGCCCGTTTGACCTACCGGTGTGTAACATAGCCGTCTTATCCATCCGGCTCTGCCTATTCAAAGCCAACGTCCTCCTAGACTTGACAGTACATGCCGAATGCGTACTGGAGATGCCAAAGCACCAACGAACGAGTTTGGCGATGCCTATCAGACAGTCAGGCTCAGCATGCCCAGTCCACTCTTTGTCATGGGGCCAGTCAAAGTATCGCCGATGGCCAGAACCCTGAGCAGAACAGCTCCTCAGACTCCATCTACCAACGATCAGGTCCACCGTGACTAGGTCCAACCACCCCATTCGACCAAAAGCGTCGCTTGCCATCCTCTTCCGGCGAGGATACTGGAACCAGACTCTCGATGCTGTGCCCAACGGCTACGAGTTGGCAGTTGACGACGTCAGACCGACCGAAGCATAGACGCATGCGGGCAGGAAGAGTGTTGAAACCTCTGACTTCTTTCTCGAGGCGGTTCAACATCGCGATGTTGCCAACATGCCTGACCTCGTTCCGGTGAGTTCTTTCAAGTCACCGTGCTCATGATCTTCCAACATCACGACGGCCTGGAGTACACCTGTCCCTATAAGATGGCGCTATTCAGACCAGTCTCAGGGCATCATGGCTTCGAGTGCTCTCCATCATCGTTGGACTTTGCTGTGCATTGAGCGGAGTTTCTATATTTCATTGCTCCCCTTGTTGCTACCATGGCTTCCCCATCCGGCTTGTCCGTTCGCTATGCACTTGAGTACGAAGCATTGCTTGTCTTTCCCAAGAATGAGCAGTACTTCCGAAGCCCAGGCGCAAAGCCGTCTGAGAAGTACGCTCTATGGAAGAACTTTATCAAGAACCTGAAGAACCAGCTCGAGAAAAGCAACATTGAGGAACTATACGCCAAACATGTCGATCAGGATAAGCCGGATGTGAACATCCAAAGGTTCATCAAAGAGGATATGGTCTACTATGGTCAAGTTGCCCCTGAAGGCAAGATCCATGCCCTGCTAGCCCTGGCCGAGGAGCTTCGCAGCAGAGGCCTCCCGGTATCCTTCAAGACGGACCTCGGGATCCTGAAGAACTTTGACCTGCCTCTCCTCGCGCCGTCGCAACCCCCAGAGCACGGCTTGGCCCGCCACTTCATCGTCAAGACGGACAGCACCGTAGTCGGGCGCTCGGCGAACCTCTACAACGCAGGACCGGATGGATCGTCGGACACCGTCTCGATGGAGACCACTACCCCCGTGTTCAACGAAGCCATCGGCTCCGTCGGCAACAACGACCAGCTGCGCACGCTCTGCGCCATCTTCAACGACGACCGTCTCCGCTTCCGTACGTGGACCAACGAGTCCTGCGGCCTGCACGTCCACCTGAGCCCGGGCGACGCTCCGCTCGACCTCCCGACCGCCCAGCGCGTCGTGGCGCTAGTCTACGTCTGCGAGCCGGCGCTGCAAGCCCTCGCGGACCGCGAACAGCGCGGGCGGCCGGGGAACAAGCACCACGAGCCGCTCAGCGATGCGGTATTCGCACTGGCGCCCTACCGCGGCGACGGCACCGCGCACCCGCTGCTGCCGGTCGAGAAGGACGCGGGCGACGTCTTCCGGCTGGCGCGGCTGAAGGCGGTGTTCGCCACGACCACCTGGGGGCAGCTCAACGCGCTGCTCCGTAACGCGGCGACGCGCGAGTTCAGCGCCGTGGCGGTCAAGCACACGGACGGCGCGGAGCACTACTACTCGCCCACCCTCGAGTTCCGCCTGTTCTCGCCCTCCGTCGCGTTGGCGTATAGCCGGCACTGCGTGCGGCTCGCCGCCAACTTCTTCCGCGTCGCGTGCCTGGACGACGCGGGTTACCGCGAAAAGCTCGCGCTGGCGGTCGAGAGGGTCGCGCGGAGGCCCGAGAACTGGGAGGCGCTCCTCGAGGTCCTCGATCTGGGAGATGATCGGACGTTCTGGACGAATCCCGGGACTCAGTACTGGGACGACAACGACTACCCGGTCAAGAAGCAAGTTCGCCAGACTGCTTGATGGCTCCTAAGCCCCTGTGGAACCCCTCGGTGCCATCGGGGGGCTGGGGTTTCCCTAGGGTGGTTTTCTCTTTCCTTTTCCTTTCTCTTTCAACTTGACGGGACCCAAACATCCCGCGATCCACTCATGGTCATATTTCCTTATTTCGGGTTCGGCGGCGTTCCCATGATTTCAATATCACACTCTTTTGGATTCATCTCGGGTCCAATACTTGTTGGCGTTCGATTGCTTAACCCACTTGGTTGGGATCGGTGGATATTCTTCTGGGTTGGATACTTCGGTTCGGTCACGGCTTTCATACTCGTTTGATTGGCTTCCCACTATGTCGTTCATCTCAGTCATATGCTTTCTTCTAGCCTCCTATGATCACTCATCTTCGAGTTCTCTTCTTTCCCCTTGCAGTCCGTGTTCTCCTCTTCCGTCTCCGTTGACTAGAGGTGCTTCGAAGACGGAGGGTAACATATCTTGCAGTGGAGGGTACCTGCATCAGTGGCAAAAATGGTGATCGCATTGCTAAGGGATTGAATCGTGGCCTGCTAGATGCGAGTGTATCTTCTCCAAGCTTACACGACGTGGAGGCCTGAGACGGGACTGACAATCAACTAGAAGACCTGGCTGTATTGATCGGAACGCAATAGCCAAGACCGCACTGCCGGAGTACACGCGAACGGGTCCGGGTGTTGATTGGAGGAGTTGAGGTACACTACAGACCATCGGCTAATAATCGTATGGGTAATTAACGACATCTTGAGATACGTCCACGTGAGTGAGGAGACGTCATCCTGGGGACTCATCAAGAGCGCGTCAAACGCCTCGTTGGAACCCATATACAGCGCTGGTTGAATCCTCCCGAAAAAGTGCTGGCTCAACATGGCGCGTAGTTCAGCCCTCATTGTCCTGGCCAGCCTGGCAGCCCTGAGCACACAATCACCCGCAAGCCTCAGACATGCCACCGCCGTGACCAGAAGAGCGGCCAACGAGACATACGACTTCGTCATCGTGGGTGGCGGGCCATCTGGCTTCACACTCGCAGATAGACTGACGGAAGACCCGGCAGGTGAGTCTCTGGCATCCACAGAAATATCTATCGACTGATTGACTCCGGTGTGTAAGTAACTGTGCTGGTAATCGAGGCCGGACCCTTCGACAAGGGCGAGGACGGCATTCTAGTGCCAGGGAGCTGGGAGCCATGGAAGTACCTGTGGCCCGACCTGGAAAGCGTCCCGCAACCTGCTTTGGCCAACCGCACGTTCGGGGGGATATGCGGACGAGTCGTCGGTGGTGGGTCGACGCTGAATGCCATGGTATTTGACAGGGGTTTGAAGGAGGACTACGCTGCATGGGCGACACTCGGGAACGAAGGGTGGGACTGGGACGGCTTGCTCCCGTACTTCAAGAAGGTCGGTAGACACAGGGGCGCCGAGGGGTTCGTGTTATTCCGGGCTTGTGATGACTGGTCGCTAGAGCGAGGACTTCACCGCGCCGGACCCAGAATATGCCAAGGTCGCGAACATCACATACAACGACGAAGTGCACGGCCATGACGGGCCCGTTCAGGGGAGCTATCCGCCGTACCACTTCCCCGGCAGCTGTAAGTCTCCCCTCGACCGGCTCCAGGACTAAGAGCTGATAAAATTCCCAGCATACTGGTGGGATGCCGCCATCGCCTCCGGCATCGAAGTGATAGGTGACCCGAACAGCGGCGAAGGGGTTGGTCTGTACACCATGCCATCACTTCTCGATCCGCGAACGATGACGCGCAGTTACGCGCGCACCGCTCATTTCGACCGCGTCAGGGAGGCTAGGCCCAACTACCACCTCATGGCGGAGACGACCGCATCAAAAGTCCTACTCGACGGCACGCAGGCGGTAGGCGTTGAATTCCTGACCCGCCGGAACGGCACGGCGCGGGTGCGAGCCGCGAAAGAGGTGATATTGTCTGCGGGCGCCTTCCACACACCGCAGCTCCTGCAGCTGTCGGGCATCGGCCCGGAGAAGCTGCTGCGCAGGTACAACATCACCACCGTGGTGGACTTGCCTGGCGTGGGCCAGAACCTGCAGGACCACGCATCGATCGAGGTCTCCTACAACTGTGAGTGACCGACTCCTTCTCGCCTCGTGGAACTCTAGCCCCCTCACTCACCGGTGCCCCTAGTCACGCACCCCTTGACCCCAAACGCCGACACGCCATCGACAAACGACACCTGGCGCGCGGAGCAGGAAGCCCTGTACTCCGCGTCACACGTGGGTGCCCT
Organism: Xylariomycetidae sp. FL0641; assembly: GCA_022376655.1. Classification (NCBI taxonomy): domain Eukaryota; kingdom Fungi; phylum Ascomycota; class Sordariomycetes; species Xylariomycetidae sp. FL0641. Next base: position 72,002 of record JAJJKE010000112.1, on the reverse strand, counting down.
AACAGTAACCCGGGGGCTAGGAACCAACATCGCGAGCGTATCGATCCAGAGCGCGACGGGGGGCTTCGCGGCCGTGATCAACCGCGCGCTGTGGCAGGGCGCAGCGGAGTAGCTGCCGGCCGACGTGGACGCGGGCGTGCTGGCCGGCTACGCCATCCAGCTGCACTTGCTCAACGAGCGGCTCGAAGGCGGCGCCAAGGTCGGGCACGTGCACTGGACCACGGGCGCGGGCACGCGCAACTACCTGACGCGGCCGTACAGCCGCGGAGCGGTGGAAGTGCAGAGCGCGGATGCGAGGCGCGGGCCGAGGATCGACTGGCGGCTGATGAGCAACCCGGTGGATCTGGATATGGCGGTCGCCCTGGTGCTCAAGCTCCGCGATGTCATGGGCCAGCCGCCCATGCAGGGGCTGGGGCCGCGCGAGATGCCGCCGTTCGGGGAGGAGCTGTTCCAGGTGCGTTACTCTACCTCCTCCCTCCTCCCTCCTCTCACGGTGGGCCGGTATCGTGAAACTGGAGTGCTGACGCGAGAGTGGTGGCTTGCGGCAGGACGTCGACCTCAAGCCGGTGCTCGAGCGCACCGTCGGCGTGGCGAGCGCGCACCAGTGCTGCACGGCGGCCATGCTGCCACGAGATCTAGGCGGGGTGCTGGACTCGGCCATGCGCGTGCACGGCGTCCAGGGCCTGCGCGTCGTCGACACCAGCGCCTGGCCCATGATCATCTCGGCCGCGCCCACGGCCACGGTGTATGCCGTTGCCGAGAAGGTAGGTCAACTCCCTCTTTGGGTCCGAGATTCGAAGGTGCTGGGACCGGTGGCAAGGAAGAAAGGGTGCTGACTGAGGTCCAGATTGCGGATATGATCAAGGCGGATTATAACTTGACGTCGAGGTTGGAGTGACAGGTTATTAAGTGTCGTGTGATGTCTTGATATTCCGGCTTCGACATATGATTCTGTGAGAGAGATATCTGGGTAAGTAGTTAGGTATCAAACAACTTAGCTCTGTCTGTCTACGACTCATCGTGCCGAATCCCTCGACGTCGTAGTCTTCCGCGCAGGTGCGAAGTATATACCTCCGCAGCATCAAACGCACAGAGCAGCAATGAACGGAGACGGCATGCTTGGAGGGTATTTATTGAACAGGATTGCCCATTGCCGTGTCACCACACAGTCCAGTATGGGAACGCCAGACACCATTGCTTGAAACAAAAAACCGCAACTTGCCTCGGCCTTACCGCCCATTCTTGATGTGACTGACGTTACTCGCATGCGCGATGAGAAACTTGCAACAAGTGAGGGCAAATTTGCACGCTTTCGTCCAACCCTCGTCGTTGGTTATGCCCAGCCGGATGCTGAAGTGGCCTATCCTGTCCTCTCCGATCTTGTCGCCTTCGATCTTGTAGGGCAAGACCAACGGGTCCGCAGACTGTCCCCGACCGCCATCTTTCGTCTGCTCGTGGACGAAGGCTCCCAGCTGCTTGATTAATTCGAGGAAAGCAACCATTCCCCTGTCGAAGCTCCGGTTGAACAGCATCTGCAGGGGCATGTCACCCGTGCAGAACAAGTCCATCACGCTCTTCTTGGGCGCTGGAGGAGGCCCGCTTCGTTGGCTGCCGTGTCGACTCGAGGATGGAGATTGGTGCTCGTACTTGATGATCTTCGACGTTGAGCCCATGGGAACGGGCTCGTATCCATCGAACTTGTAGCCCAGCTTGTCCGCCACCGTGACGACAAGCAGGAGCGCTTGGCCCCAAGCTGCGTTGATCTCGGCCCACTCGACCGGCTTGGCCGACAGTCTCCCCAGTCGAAGGCCGTTGATGGTGGCGAAGTGGCCGTCGTGATGTATCGAAAAGGTATCGTTGTAGACGTTCGCTCTCTGCAGCTTAATGAGAAGCTGCGAGTCGTGGTCGAATCGGGAGTTGATGCTGTCTCTCTCGTTCTGAAAGTCGGATAGCCTGGTAGCGAAGGAGTTGCGCTCTCGCCAGAACTGCTCCTCTTCCGTGTCCAGCTTCTGCGACTCTTCCTCCAGTGCCAGGATCTCGCTATCCAGAGCTGCCTTCTCCTTCTCGAGCTTGAGCAGCTCTTTCATGGACTCCTCCTCGTCTTTCCTTGCCTTGGCCAGAGCATGCTCGGACTCGGCCATCTCTTCCTCGGTGGGAACATCGGCCTGGACCTGCTTGAGGAAGGCGGCATATGCGTCGCGTTCCCGCGAGGTGGACTCCAAGCGCTTCTGAAGTCCCTCTACCAACATATCGGTGCACTCGACGCACACGGGATGATCGATATCGGAACGCGCAGAGAGAATCTCGAACAGCTTGTTGATGCGCTCGGCCTGGTGGGGCTGGGACGGCTTGCCTTCATTCCGTTGGCTACCAGACAGGGAAGACCTCCGTCGTTGCGGCTGCTGCTTCGGGCTCGGCGGCTCTGGCGGTCCCGTCAACCTGGGAGGGGCGACCTGGGACTCGGTGAGGAGGACGAAGGACATGGCGGAGCTGTCGCGGCCGCTGCCATGTTTCTTGAACGTGGCAGGTCGCGCGTTCTTGGACACATTATCGTAGAGTGCGCGTCGTTCGGCTTCGTGTGGATAGGTAGGCCTGGTGGAGGATGGGCGCTTCGGCGGCGGCTGCTGCGAGGACGAGGCTATAGACAGGTGGATGTCAGATCTTGTCACGTTGCGCTCTCGGCGAAGCGTTGGCTGAAGCACGAACCAACAAGCAGATCAAAGGCGGCCGGGTTCAGCTCTGCTAGCGAACCGTCCAGCTTGAGAGGAGCGCGACACTTTTGACAATACATCTCGTTGCTATCGTAGAGAGAGCTAGAACTGCGCAGTCCATGCTGGGATTCCGTCGTTTTACAGCTGTTAATGCTTGGATTGCCGATGCCATCAGGGTCCGGTGCCGCGGCCGGTCACGGATAAGGACCACGCGCTCCAACTCCAAGTGACACGGAACCGTAAGGTACCGCGTTACGTCATCAGCTAATTCCACTATTGTCTGGGCCTCTCCAGCGGAGTCACCCGCCTGGAGCAGCCCTGTAAGCCTGTAAGGTAACTTAGCGTTCACCTGCCAACGCGAGCCTCCCGCATCCGGCATCCAGACGCGATGAACAATTTGCCCATTGGGCGGCATCTTGGACCGCGTAGTCCATGGCTAGTCTACCACTTATGTAAAGCAGTTCATCGTCACGAGTCTTCACCACGATTCTATATACATTACGAATCCCCCCAATGCGGCCGAATACGCAATGGAACCGTCCGCGAAGCGACCGAGAGTCGGCCAGGCAGCCTACGACAGCGACGAGGAGGAAGTCAACCAAGATGAGCTTTCAATGACCGCAACCCAATTCGCTTTCCGTCAGGACCCCATGTACCGACTGGACAAAGCTCGCAACAAAGCTGCCGCAAGGCTCAAGTCCACCTTCGAGAGCATTTTCGAGAAGTACGAGAAGGACTTCACCGACGTCGGCGACGAGATTAACCTGCACACCGGCGAGGTGACTGTCAACAATGGCCACCTGCAGTCAATAGATAAGAACGAACAAGGGGAGCGCGGGGATTCACCAGAAAGCGACGAGGAAGAACGAATACTCGCTGGCAAAAGACCGCCTAGTGCTGCTGGCCGCACCCGACCACCTCATTCTCCTCACTCGTCACCTACTCCTCTGTCTTTCCGCGCTTCGCTCTTCGGCAATAACCCGATCGATCCAGCCTGGCAGACTCCGGAATTGCCAATGAACAATCCTTACAATGGATTCGGGTTTGGAGGCCAATCCATGGGTGCCTTCCCCTTTTCAAACTTCGGTCAATCTCCATTGTTCGGATGGAATGGCCAACAGCCAGGCTCCTTGGGTAGTCCTTTTGGAAGCCCAGGATTGAAGAGAACCACCAGTGCGAGATCTCTGAATTGGAATCGCTCGTCTTCCGCTGGAAGAACTGCTGGTGATGCCGAGGACGATGACATCTTACTTTCTAGGCATAGAGAAGATGCTGACATTCCTCGCGCGGTCAGACGTGTTGAAAAGTCAACCACGTTTGGGAGTTTTGCGCAACGACCTAAGGGCAAATCCCTGGAACCTCCCAGGGGACTTCCATTGACTGAAGACTCGGAACAACTGTCCAAGCAGAGCCGCGGACGCAGGCGATCAAAAACGCATAAGGGCATCGAAAGGGAAGAAGAGAGACAAATACAGCCTGATCATGCGGATCCTTCTCAGGAGGTGCCCGTTGCTTCGATTAAACCAGCCACCGAAGAGAGTCAGATTGCTCGTCCCAAACGGGGACGCCGAAAGAGATCAGATGCTGATGCAACCAGTCGGGCCGTGGAAGGGAAATCTGGGGGCACTGTGTTGCGCAATTCTTCGCAATCGCGCCGCTCCAGGAGTAGGCGAAGGAAAGACGAGGTAGACGATGCTCAGCAGACCTCAAATGTCATGCTTGACTCAGGATTACCCGCGAACAATGGTGGACAACACCATACACACCAAGGCCCCTCTGTAGCCGACGAGGACTCACGGGAAACCCGCCGCAAATCGGGGCGCCCAAAGAAGGTCAATACCATACCTGCCTTCGAAAATCCCTTAGACGTGGCAGGTACAGAGAATTCTGTGTATCCTCCAGTTTCAGAGATTTCGGGGCAAGCAGCCATACCTGTTCTACAGGAAGGGGAGAAGGATGTTCGCCGAAAGCGAGGCCGTCCAAGGAAATCCTTGGATGCCGGAGCTCGCGAAGCTTTGCAAGAGATGAACCACACCGGGCACGACCGCCCCTCACGAGACGAGGCTAAGGAAGGCCAGGAAACGTTGACCCGGCCTCTTTCGGCAATACGGGTTGTCCTGAGAGCATCTTCGTCCGTTGGGGCTCTGCAAGATCATCGGTCCCAGACTAATGAACTTCCAGGGCATATGCCCGATGGCGAACAACGCTCAGATTCCCATGGGAGAAGATCTGCACGCTCACGAAAGAAAACGGAGTTCTACGGTAATATATCCTGGTTGAAACGAGGAGCTAAGCCGATCAAAACTGACGTCGGTGACCCGACCTCGGCATCTAACTCGAACTCGGTTGCCACTACAGTCTCTGACTCTCACAGAGATCCGGACCGAGACCTCGAGTCCACGATGGTTAAGGGCGCCAAAGAAGTGCCTTTGCAAGCCAGTGGTACCGTTCAACTAGATTCGTCGCTTGGGATCACAGACCAGGCATCGTTTAAGGATCATACAATTCCAAAGCCAAATGGGACCAACACAGCTGAAATGGAGATTTCCCAATCTCTGCCAGCGGAGCTTGTCCAACAACCCTATGTTTCGGCAAAAGCTATGGAAGTCAAAAAAGACCAGGCATCCGTTGTGGAAAAGTTTTCCCGAAACGTACTGGATCCTTCGTATGAGTTCTCAGACGAAGAGGGCGATGTATTGCCGATGCCGATTCCTTTCGAAGACTTCATGCGTTCGAGCCCCGTTCAAGAGAAGGAGCTGCACGTTTCTGATATGACAACGGGACTCAGCTCCGCTGTTCCTGACGAGGACGGACAAACTGCATCTGGCGTGCTCGAGAGTCCGAGGAGCCAAGAAGCTGACGACGCGATATCGTATCAGCCAAAGGCAGATGATGAAACGCGACAGCACGGCATTGATCAGTCCGAGAATAACCTCACGACGTCCGACGTGGTCAGCCAAGAGGATCCAGAACAGATTGCAGCTCGCCTGGTGGATAAACTGCTACAGGGGGCTATTGAAGTCGAAAACGAGCCCTTGAACCAGGAAATTCAAGATCCGGTCGACGATTCCATTATCCCGTCCGACCAACCGGATCTACCTCCCCAAAGTGATCTCGCGCCAACGCAGGAGGAGAGTGTACAACTGCAGGCTGAAGTAACAGCCGCCGAAGAGGAACCCGAGATCTTTCTGCGCCCAGTGTCCTGCATAAATAGGAATACGCCAGGAAGAACGGAAGAAAGTCCTGCGCCTTCCATCCCCACTCCTCGGACCCCCTTAACACCGCAGAAGAAAACCACCGGGTCAAGCAAGAAACCCACCAGTACACGCCGACCTTCCGCCTCCTCGAGCAAGAAATTCGCCCTCGCCACCCTCCTCCCCGACGACGAAACCGACGAGCTCAGCTTCTTCAGCCCCGCCGCTGCCGCTGCCCCAACACCACCCCCCTTCCGCTCCCCACGCGCCCAAAGCCGCGCCCTCTCCCTGGCTGCGTCCGCGTCCGCGACCACCGCCGCGACCCCTTTGGCCAGCGCCAGCCACCACCGCCGGCGCAGCCTGCTCGCCGGGACCCCCTCCTCCTCGGCGCGGCGGCGGCCGCAGACGGACCTCCGGCGCCTCCCGAAGCGCAAATCCGCAGGCGCAGGAGCGGTGGTCAACAGCTCGCCCCTCGCCCGTACCGCGGCGCGGAATCTGCTGGCTACTCCGAAGAAACGGAAACGCTTCGCAGACGAGATGGAGGCGGAACTGGTACGGACGCCTGGTGGCACCATGCGGAAATGCGGCGTCGACGGATTTGTCTGTGATCGCGATTTCTGCTTTACGTGCTGTCGATGAGGCGGCAGGAGGCAGGAGGTAGACTATCTTAGGAAGCTGGAAGGAATAGGGCTGGAGAGGTCGGCGGTAGCTTGGTTACGTATACAGTCAGTGCCTGAATAGCAGTCCTGTGGTGTCTTCTACAGGCCGACTCCTATCCAAATGACAAAAGTACTTTGCTGAGTGTGAATCAACCCATACCTCGTGTGTTAAACTTCCGCCTTCGATTTGGAGCTCGCGGTGCTAACATGCTGTTCCAATGTAATGAATAAGGTGTACGTGGTCCATGGGTTCTACATCTACATGGAGACAGTGTTGGGCGATAGGTTGTACCAGTACCTCCTTCAACAGGGTGGTATCACGGAACGGATACATCGACCAGACACCGTAGGGGGTTAAACCTGGCTCCAGCGCCATTAGGCGGTGTACGTTTGCGTCCTCGTCAGATGTCCTTTGATTGCGAATACTCGTGTCCGCATCGCACAAGCGGCAGTCGCCTATGGTTCATCGACGTTCACGATCGTCGAAAGCTGGGTCGCAAAGCACAAGCAATACATTTACGTGATGCCTAGCAAGAAATGCAACTACCTGCCTGTTCCCTTCGCCGTTCATGTGCCATGGACCGGGAAAAGAACGCCTGTACTCGAGGATGCCAGATTACACACGCGCCTTTAGTTTCAAATGCAGAAATAGAGGTATTGCTGTCGTGAGTTGCGTCGGTGACGTGTTGCCTGTCCTGCCTGTCCCACTTCTGCTTTCCTGCCTCGATCGAGTCTATGCTGGTGGGATCGGAGACTCGAGCGTCCCACGCGAGAAATCTTCGCTGCAAACTATGGCAAGCTGCTGTGCTCCCAGAAGTTAGGGACCAGAAAGCCCAGTACCTAGTGATTCATTGCATCTACCTCGTTTTCTCGGGATAGAGGTGTATCGCATGGTACGCAACGAGGGACCATCCGGCTGGGGTTGAGGAAGATAAATCCCAAGTCAACGTGTTCGGGGTATCTCGGAGCTCGTAGAAGATGCTTGACGAGTGGCCGTGACCGAAGAAGTCAGTATAGCCAGATGATACCTTAGGTTTCGGAGCTGACTGTCGCGCCCCCCAAGTACGCCTGAAGCGTCGCCTCGTCGCGGATGGGCGCGAAGTAAGGATGTGCCATGGCCTCCTTGGCGGTGAGGCGCTCCTACAACGAGCGTGAGCAGATACAAACAAAAGAAAGACGTGGGACGGGGACAAACCTGGTGGTCATATCTCAACAGCTTGTCGAGGAAGTCGATGGCTTCATTGCTAACGAACCGCTGGTTCTCCTGACTGACAAAGCTGTGCCAGGGCTTCTTCTGGAAGCGACCCAAGATCTCATCGTACTGAGGATCGAGCTCGATCTCGTATTTGTCGAGATAATCGAACAGGTCGTCCGTGCCGAGAACCTTGGCAATCTTCACAAGCTGGTCCGAGTTACTGTTCCCATGAAAGAAAGGTTCCTTTCTAAAGATCATGGAGGCGAACATGGCACCCAGACTCCACATGTCTAAGCTGTAATCATACTCCTGGAAATCCACCAGCAACTCTGGTCCCTTAAAGTATCGGGAAGCAACCTACAAAGGGGGGTGAGATTAGTCATCAGGTCAACGTCGGACGAGCAGCATAGCCGTATCTCGTGTACACCTTATACCCCGTGGCAAGGATTACTTACGCGCACATTGTATTCGGTACCGGGGTGGTAGAACTCGGCCAAACCCCAGTCGATGAGACGTAACTGACGGGACGGTTAGTCGCTACCTGGTAGGCAAAACAATACCAGGAGATGGGGAGCAGGAAGGTACCTTGCGGTTCTCATGATCGATCATAACGTTATGAGGCTTTACGTCTCTGTGCATGATGCCCTTGCTGTGGCAGTAGTCGAGACCCTTGAGCAGCTCGTAGATGTAGTACCGCACGTCGATGTCGTTGAACTTGGGGTACAAACTGCGGAAGTCCGTGTTGTTGACATACTCGAAGATCAGGGAGGGAGTTTTACTCTGGCATGGCCAGGAGCATCAGCATCGTTCTCTCAACGGGGGGGCACTGACCCAAGATGGGGACCGGCATGCAAGATAAAATGGAGCGGCTGGTGGGGGTCTCCGTACCTGGCCATCGCGAACCACATCTAGGAGAGCAACGATATTGGGACCGCCAGACAGGTTCTGGAGGATCTTGATTTCCCGCTTGATCTTCTTCTTCTTAACCGGCTTCAGGACCTTGATGACGCATTTTTGGTAGTTGTTGACGTTGATGCCCTCGAAGACCTCAGAGTACTTTCCACGACCTAGATGGAGGAACGCCAGGGGATCAGTATGTGGTCGCGAGTCGGTGAGGATCGAGGGGCATGGCGCGGCATACCAATCTTGCGGACGACTTCGTAGTTCTCCAAAGCGCCCCAGCCTAGTGATAGTCGAGTCAGTCAGTCAGTCAGTCAGTCAGTCAGTCAGTCATTCTGCCGTCAAGCCGTGTACAGCAGATGAAAGCAAGCAGAATTGTGGCTTGCTCCCGGTGGGCAGGCAAAGAAAGGCTCGAGGCACAAGGCTGAACAGGGCTGGACCTACTGATGTTGACACTATCGTAGTCCCAGTAGCCCCGGGGCATGTTCTGGTTAACGTCGGCGTAGACGCGAGCCATGGTGGTCGGGATGGCCAGGCCTGGCTGCTGTCGGTGTGCTCGCAGGGCGGGGAGGTCGTCGGGCGTGGTGTTGGGGGTGGTTATGAAGAAACTGAGGGCGAGGAAGCCACTCAGTAGCAGGCGTCGCAGGTCCACGTTGGGCGAGGACTAGATCTGAATGGGATGGGCAAGGTGAAGGTGGGATGTCGGCTCTGTCTACTAGGTTAGTGTCTGACGCGCGGGCGCTGCTGGGCGGCCAAGATGCCCTGGGGAGGGACGGATTGGAACCCCGTAGCCCGGGTTGCTATGCAGCAAGCGGGGGGCTTGTTGGTGCGATCTGTCCTTGGCCCGCTGTCATTGGTGCGGTCCTGGCCGCTAATGCTGTACCGAGCCGTATCACGGGTTGACGGGGCTGATCAGCCTGCAAGGTTGTGACCCGGCCAGCCGTATGCAGTTAACCGACTAGCAACACATTCGGGATGAATTAGGGTTCCTCTCCACTCCGTTGGCGTCGGGTCGCATTGGAAGTCTCTGGCAATCTATTTCGAGAAAGCAAATAAGATATCTGGTAACGCAAGGTTGAGTCACGAGCTTCACGGCTCATCATCACACCTGCGTGACAATTTCTATTGGAATAAGATTTTGAAGTCTTTTCAGTCACTATGATGGTCCATTTACCAAGTCCCATCCTTATCTCCGTTGTACGGACATCAGTGGCATGGTCTGTTGCTGCCGGCGGAACTGCCTTTTCTCTTACCGGCTGCGCAGGCAGTGATGCCCCAGCTTGGCCAAATTTGTCTGGCATTCCTGCTTCGTCTGACTCACGGAGGCGCATACTTCACAAGTGACAGAGGGGGTGTTGAATATGCTACTTACTGCTTCCTGGCCTACACGTCATGTTCCTTTCTGCCTGTCAAGTTTACCATGTCATCAAACATTGAGTTGACAGGGCGTGAGTGGCCTCAAGATGGTGTGCTGGTGGTGGTGGTGGTAGTAGTGGTGGTCTCCGTGGACCAATGGCCCAGATCTAGACCGGCGAAACAGGCCTACAGATAGTACCCCATTGTTACCCTGGCATGCCTGGACATCCCGTCGACCTCCACCGGCTGCAGGGCATGTTGCCTTCATCCAGGTTCTGCCCAGAGACCTGCATCGATTATCATGTGTTTCGGATGATCCGGAGGAATGCACGAGGACCAAATAGATGCTGGCAACTCATTGTACTTCGTACATGCAGCCAGTTGTGTCCTTGGCAAACCACTTCCAGGGCATACACACCCTAGTGTGGGCTGGCGGAGGAACATCCCGGCAACATACCTGCAGCTCGCTTGTGTGCCTGCCGCCTGAAGGAAGCAGGGGGCTTTTGAGAAATAGGCAACCTCACGAGGGCTCTTTTAGAAGTCCCTCTCGAGAAGTAGACCCTGGGATATCGCGCGTAATAGTAGCCCATGCTTGATGCGAACCAGCAGACGGGCGATATCTGCATGTACGGGATCAGCGATGAGATCCTGCATTGCTAGATACTGTACGTGATCGAGGAGGTGGAATAGGAAATAGGGCAATGACGCTTTCAGAGAGAAGATTATTGACATCGACATATGCACGCTTCGATACCACCGTCCACTGGCCTTTCAGCCAGCGTCCGGCAGGCATCTGACATGCTTCCGCCTAAGGATGACGATACAAGTGTTTTCATCATGCGAAGCCCAAGAGAATGACGAGCAGGATTGCAGTACTGACCTGGCGTGGTATGTGCGATTACGTATGGCGGCACAAATGGTCCGGCAAACGATCGCGGTTCAGCTAGCAAAGCGTTCAGTCGTCGTACGAGATCTTGCGTCTCTGCGCTGCCGGGTTGGGAACCGGCTCCTGGGCTGTCTCGACTTCGTCGTAGTATAAGCTGTCCATGCCAGCTTCGACCACGTCCCAAGTCCGCTTGCGCAGGTCCGGCTTCTTCTCAGGAACGAACTTTCGGTTCTCTCCCCTTCTCTGTCTTGCACGCTGCTTCTTGCGACGGCGAATCTCGCCCTTGGTCAGCTGCGGCTGCTCTTCCTCGATCTCCCCATCTTCGCTGCCACTGTCCACTTTCTCCAGCTTCACCTCGGACTCGTCTTCTTTATAGGGCGGGTCGGAAGCAGGGGAGCCGGCTAGGCGTTGGATGGCGTCTTCGGCGGCGTCGTCGTCTCGAACTTCTTGCAGCATGGACGCAGACTCGGCTTTGTGCTTAGCAACCTTGGACTCTACGCGACGCAGTGCTTCGAGTTCGGAATGGCGAAAGATGGCGATTTGCTCGTCGGTAAGGGTACGTTTGACGCCATCGGAGTAGTAGCCAAGCCCGTCGTCTTCCTCTTCGTAGTATTCATCTTCGCACTCTTCGTAATGCTGTACATCGACGTTGTTGGTTCCAAGCTGTAGGAATTGTCGCTCGAATAGCTTCACACTCGCGCCCGAGAAATGTGCCTCGTGAAACCAGTCAATTTCTGCCTTGCGAGCTGTCAACGTTACTGCAAGGTAGAAAGAAAGCCATGGGCCAGAGGGCGAGTACGAACTTGCGTGACATCCGGAGCGACGATGGCTCCAGGGGCCTGCACAACAGCAGACATGGCAGCGCGACGGCAACTGTCTTGGACGGAGAGCGGATTGCCTGATTTGCAGGTGTACCGAAGTTCAAGGGGACGGGTGTCTTGAGGTGGATGCTGTACTTCGTAGGTTGCTCCAGAATTATGTAGGTAGAAAAGGCAGAAAGCAAGCTGGAGCTTGAAGCATGACGGATCTGGTAAGTATGGGTATCCACTTTTCGCCCGCGACGACAACGCGTTTGGTGCTGGCTTCACCGTGCGACAAAGGGGACCACCAATCATCAGCCCACCGCCAGAAATCAGTGAATATCCCAGCATAGGAGTTTATTGTCACACTATCCTCATAAGTCATACAATCTCATACATCGTGGATATCATAAGCCATGGCATTCGTCAAAATCATGCTCGTTGTGCAGCTCCCATCAACGCCATCTTGGTACAAAGGGGCAGTCCATATCCCGAAGCTCGTGAAGTAGGTAGGTATGGTCTACTTGAGAGTGATCACCAGCAGGCAGAACTCATGTTGGCCCACAAGAGGTTAGGTAAGGTAGGTAGGTAGGCAGGCAAGGCCGGGACCCAGATACCTTACGTGGCGTTTAGCAGAGCTAGAGCACTTTGGAAGGCAGAAACTACATCGGCCACTGAGAAAGTCAGTATTCGCGGCTCCTGGGGCAGGAGGCCTGATGGACTCACAATGCTTCTTCTTCTGAGAAAGCTTCGACTCCGAGATGCGGACATGCCTTTCCCGTGTTTGCAATCTAGTGAACGTGAGCACAGTATTCCGGACTCTACAGGGAGGTACTTGCCTCTTGACAGCCCTTTCGTTATCGTGGCTGGAAGACGCTGATGCCCAAGCGTTGAAGTACTGGGGGATTCGGATCAGCCTATGAGGGGTAGTACTGGGGGTTCAGAAAGAGGCGGAGCGCACCTTGATGAGGTTGTCGAATTCTTCCAGTAGTTGCTTCTCATCGGCATCCGCTGCTTGCAAGGCTTTCTCATAACGGTCCTCAAAGTCTTCCCAGTCAAAGGGGGCTAGATGGCCAGGGCTCTGGAGGTCAGAGCGATTGCTGGTTCGCTTCTGAGGTTCAGGAGTTCGCGCACGCCTCTGCCTTTCTTGGCCATATGACACTGCTGGCATTCGATTCGAGTCCACGTCGAGAGGCTGCAGTCGGACAGTCACCTCCTCTGTGGGGTCCTCCAGCTGAGTAGGTGCTTCAACCATCAAAGACTGATCGAATTCTGGCTCTGGTTCTGCTTCCTCGGGCGTCGGAGGCTCCTTGACAGGAGATCCCGATTTAGACTTGGGTGTAGTAGACATACTGCCGGCAAGCTCAACAAACTGCCTCCCTGCTCCTTCCAGACTTCTGTGTAAGAGACAGGAAAGGTTTAGAGCTCCAAGCCACCGAGCGCTGCCTGGCAAAAGCAAGTACCGATTCAGGCATGAATAAACGAGCGAATCTTGTCCGTGCTGCGTACAGTGGGAAGAGAGAGAGAGCGCATCGCTGCCTGAGCCCCGAACTTGCGATATAGCGGGTCTTGGCAGGCCAGGGCCAAGAGATCCGATGGACCGATAAGACCCGATAAGACGAACCAGGCAACCTAAGTCCATGGCTCCAACGTCACAAGGACCCTTCGCCATCGATTTCGACGGTGTCATTGTTCCAACATACCTAATCCCTTTCTTGTAGCTTGTTGCTCTCGTCACGCGACCCTATAACTCAGCTGAACAGATATGCAGCTCACTCGTGTTCCAAAATCATCCAGATCCAGCCGGACAAGTGCCCGGTTGCCTTAGAAAAAGCCGTCGCCTCTCGCTCTCTCGTCGAGTCTGGCTCCAGCTTTCGCCCACCGACACTGGTATTCGCAGCGATTCACGCCTGCTCGTCATCATCATCATCACCATCATCATTATGGAGTGCGACATCTGTCAGCGCGCGCATCATCCCAAGCGCTTGCCCTTCCTCTGCGCAGTAGATGCCCGTAATGCGCTATACGAAGGGCGCATCGCCCACGCGAGACTCCTGATGGAGATGGAAGGCATCGAATCGCGAGTGAACAAGCTCCTGCTTGACAGCGACGCCGGTCCTGGCTCTTCCGCTCCGAAACGCCCGACCCGTGCCTATGTCGACAACTGCACATCCGAACATCAGAAGGCGAAGGACAGGACGGAGAAGATCATCGCTTCTGCGGACCGACTGCGCGACGAGGTTGCTGCCTCTCGACGAGAAATCGAAGAGCGCAGGGCGGCTATTGCGCGCAAGAAGTCAGACCTAGCTTCGGTTACCCAAGGAGTTGCTGCACGCCGAAATAGGGAGGTCGAAGAGACGCGCAGGGTTATCAAGATGACTAGGTATACATGGGACCGAGAATACGAAGCCATGGCTTCCTATAGAGCTGCGTTGTGCATGGAGGTAGCGAAGCTGTACAGACTGCAGCGCGTGAGGCGCGGTAATCCCATCCGCTTTGAGTATAAGATAGGAGGAATCGACATTATCGACTTGCAGTATTTGAACAGTCAGTCTCATCAGAATATGTCCGCCGAGCACCAGTCTAACCTATGTCTGCAGATGCGCAGCCGGAACTAATATCGGCATCTCTCGCTCACATCGCGCATCTCCTTTGGCTTACTTCCCACTATCTAGCGGTGCGCCTGCCAGCAGAGCTCACATTGCCTCACAACGACTATCCGCGGCCTACAATACTATCCCTGGCCTCCTCCTATAACCACGCCGAAATCCCTTTCCCCGGCTCAGCGAATGCGTCCGACCCCCGTGACCGCCAGTTCGCGAGCATCCCCTACCCCCGACCCCTCTTCGTGGACAAGCCGCTGCTCACGCTGCAGAAGGAGGATAGCCTGGCCTACAACACCTTTTTAGAGGGCGTGTGCCTGCTGGCCTACGACATCGTGTGGTTATGCCGCACGCAGGGCGTGCCGGTGGGCACGGACGGGGGCAGCAGCTTCGACGACATGGCTAGCCTGGGCCGGAACCTGTACAACCTGCTGATCAACTCGTCGCTGCAGCGCAACCCGCAGCAGATCGCCGACGGCACCGGACGGCACCACCAACACGCGAGCGACGGTGGTTTGGACCTCGGCCGCGCCGCCCCTCGCATGGGCCTCTACTCCCACGGCACCGCGCACACCTTCCTGGCGGGCCGCGAGGGCGGCGAGCTGACCCGCTCCATCCGCCTCCCCAACCCCGTCAAGCTCGCCGACCGCCTTAAGCAGCGCCTCGGCGACGACGCCGACAGTGCGAACCCCGTCCCCGAGTGGGAGCTCCTGGAGGATGACGCCTGGGCCCCGGAGGAAAGCGTTAGTACCAAGGCCCACGACGAGTACGCCGACGATGGCGTCCTCGTCGGCGGCACCCGCCCCAAGCACAAGGCCGGCGCGAGGTTTGGAGCCGGCCATGAGAGCTACATGAGTGTGGCTACGGTCAGAGGCGGTGCTGCGACCGAGACGCCCAGGAGTGCGGCGGCTGCTGAGAGCGCGCCGAGGAAGGCGGAGAAGGAGAGGGAGAAGAGCTCGAATGGGTGGACTAAGATCAAGCCCAGGTAGACAGACATACCTACTGTCACGTCCAGCGCTGACGGCGTGTTGAATATATGATACCATCTCACCTTCAGAGCCAGGGATTACTCCGTATGTCGACTGTCTTGTTCCTCGCGTTCAAACTGGCTGCCGGCGACATAGGCGGCTTTCGAAACAGAACGAAACGCCTTGGTTGCAGGGGAGATTCCACCCATGCTGTTATTGATGCCCACTGGCTGGTTCGTGTGCTGGGACACCGGCTAGAAACTGGCAAGCAGGAGCCTCCATGGCCATGTCTGCCGACGCCCTGCGGGCGAATAGTGGTGTCCCCAAGGCCGCAGGTACTGGGAAACACCACTACTAATCAACACGAAGCAGCGGGCATGTCACAAGGCGTGGAAGAGCCATCAAAGTGTGGTAGGTCTGGCATTTTATGCCGACTCTACTCAAGCGTGTCCGAGCCCTGTGTTCCATGTGCATTTCCTCCGCCTTCTTTCCCTCCTCTCTGTCCCGTGATCGTTCCTCCAGGTTCCCCTGTGACCAGTCGCGAGTGTCTGATCCATCCCTCAATCGACCCTCGAAATCGTCGATGTGCGGTATTGGCCTTCTTTCCCCCCTCTTGGCGATCCATCGTCAAATCGAATCCGGTGGTCTTGGTCTTCTGTCCCTTCTCTTGGTTGGTCCTCTTCCATCAATTCAACTGCAGCGGTCTTTGCCTTCTTGCCCTCCGCCTGGTGATCCGTCAATAATTCGACTCCGGCGGTCTTGATCTTCTTTCCCTTCTCTTGGTGATCCATTGTCAAACCCAGTCCCAGCGGTCTTGGCCTTCTTTCCCTTCTCTTTGTGATCTATCGTCAAACCCAGTCCCAGCGGTCTTGGCCTTCTTTCCCATCGCTTGGTCTTCTTCCATCAAACCATGTCCCAGCTGTCTTGGCCCTCTTTCCCTCCTCTTGAACAGCTTCCACAAAGCCCATCTCCATTCATCTGGACCTTCGTTCCCGCCTCTTGGTGATCCGTCATCAAACCCAATACAAGTGGTCTTGTCCCTCTTTCCCTCCTCTTGATCATCCACCCAGGTCCAGCAGTCCTGCCCTCCATTCCCATCGCTTGGTCCTCCACCACCAAACCACGTCCCAGCTGTC
Organism: Xylariomycetidae sp. FL0641; assembly: GCA_022376655.1. NCBI lineage: Eukaryota > Fungi > Ascomycota > Sordariomycetes > Xylariomycetidae sp. FL0641. Next base: position 55,594 of record JAJJKE010000112.1, on the reverse strand, counting down.
TTCGCCCTCTTTCCCTCCTCTTGGTGATCCTGCATCAACCTCGTACCCAGAGCACGAAGCTCCCAAGTCCTTGACACCTCCGCCACCTTGAGCTGTCAACTCTCGACCCCTCCAACTAGGTACAAACGCCTTCCACACGGCCACCGGACCATGGATTTTTGCTTTATGAGCGCGAAGCTCACTGCCACAGAGTGACAGGCAGATGCCCTTCTTCTTGAGCTTGGGTATGTGTCAGGGACACTTAGCTTTATGAGCGCGAAGCTCACCGACGGACTCGAACCGACAGGCAGGGGTTGGTTTTGAGCAGGGAAAAAAAACTATGTGCCTTGGACACTTAGCTTTTGGAGCGCGAAGCTCACCACCACGAATGGCGTGCAGGGACCCCTTCTTCTTGAGGCGTGGATTGTGTGTTCGTGACACTTGGCTTTATGAGCACGAAGCTCACTGTCACGAAGTGACAGGCAGATAGATACCCTTCTTCTTGGGCTTGAGTATGTGTCAGAGACACTTAGCTTTATGAGCGCGAAGCTCACCGACGGACTCGAACCGACGGGCAGGGGATGCTTTTGAGTAGGTAGGGGAAACAAAAATATGTGTCTTGGACACTTAGCTTTTGGAGCGCGAAGCTCACCATCACGGATGGCGTGCAGGGACCCCTTCTTCTTGAGGTGTGGATTGTGTGTTCGTGACACTTAGCTTTATGAGCGCGAGGCTCACTGCGTGACCCGAGCGAACTCGGACCAGCAGGCGGAACTCCTTCTTCTTGGAGATGGGGGTGTGAGAGTGAATGGGCATTGGGCAGGGGGGGGGGCGGAGTGGGAAGCGGAGGATACACAAGGGTGTGTCTGCGACACATGTAGCTTTTTGAGCGCGAGGCTCACTGCGTGGTCGGTACCAGTAGGCTAGACTCCTTCTTCTTGGAGATAAGGTAAGGGCAAATGAAGAGGCGGAGAGTGAGAGAGTGGGGGGAAACGGGAAGGCAAAGAACGTAAGAAATACATGATGTGTCTGAGACACGTATAGCTTTTTGAGCGCGAAGCTCACTGCACAGCCCAGGATCGCCCTGAGCCAGCAGGCAGAACTCCTTCTTCTTGGAGACAAGGTGAGGGAGATGGAAAGGCGGGAAGGGAGAGGGTAAGCGGGTTGGGGAGGGGAAATGGGGAGGGAAAGGACATAGGAAATCAAGAGATGTGTCTGTGACACGTATAGCTTTATGAGCACAAGGCTCACTGCACGGCCCAGGATCGCCCTGAGCCAGCAGGCGGAAACTCCTTCTTCTTGGAGATGAACAAACATAGGAAAAATGTGTCTGGGACACTTGTAGCTTTATGAGCGCGAAGCTCACCACCATCACTGGTGGGCGTGGTCGACCCCTTCTTCTTGAGGCTTGTATGTGTGTCTGGGACACGTATAGCTTTATGAGCGCGAAGCTCACTGTCGTTCCAGCGACAGGCAGACGAACCCCTTCTTCCTGGGGCTGCGCGTGGGTGGTTGTTCCGGATAGCTTTATGAGCTTCGAGGCTCACTGCCGACGAGCACGCGCTTCGCGTACGGCAGGCTGTTCCCCTTCTTCCTGGGGGCGTGTGGTATTCGGTGGTGGTTGGTGTATATAGCTTTATGAGCTTCATGGCTCACTGTCGTCGTGCACACGCTTCACGATTCGACAGGCATGTTTGCCCTTCTTCTTGGGCTTGGATTGAGATGTGGTTTGGTGTTTAGCTTTATGAGCTTCTTTGGCTCACTGCTTCGGCAGCCGATGCTTCGTGGCGTCGGGCGTCGCAGGCATGATGCCCCTTCTTCTTGGGGTTTGGTGTGTTTGGTGTTGCTTGGCTGGTGCGTTCAGGCGGAGGACTGTGGAGTCGAGCAGCGTGAAGGACACTCAGTCTATGCAGCTCACGGCATCCAGAGGCATCTTCGAACAGGCTGGGTGACAGAGTTCGAGGCAGAAAGTAAGGTGATTGGGTTTTGAACCGACTGCTTGGATGGAATCGCTTGGATGGAATCGCTTGGATGATTGCTTGGATTGCCGTGAGTTGGCATATCGACTCTGTGAGACGAGGGCACCGTGAAGTGATGGTACCCTTGGATCGCCAAGATTTGGGCTTGATGGCTGGTCGGCTCATGTATGCTGCAGAGAGCGGTTGCTTGGATTGATGCAAATGAGCCGAAGAGTCGATATGCCGCCGAATCCTGTTGCTTGAGACAGATTGGTGACAGCAGTAGGAAACGGTGGAGTGAAAGCGCGATGTCCGAAAGATTGAGGGACTATCGCTCTCAGATGGTGTTTCTGAGTCACAGGAGTGAAGACAAAGCAGGAACTCGGTATCGAGATCTCCGAGAGAATTCAGCTTGATGTGACGCTGCCTGCATATGCTTTGGTCTTCAAAAGGGATTGCACGCCATGGTGGCCTCCACGAGATGAGGGACTTGGAAACAGAAAGTGGGTTGTCTGTCCTCGTACGTGGGTAGGCGACGCATGTCTGTTGTGCTAGATCGAAGCGGCATGTGGAAGTATCCGCATATTGATCTGGGCGGAGAGGTTGGGCGGGATCGCAGATGCACAACCCCGAGCCGGAGCCACCCGGAGGCAGGCTCTCGGCTCAGGGGCCGAAGCGGCACCACCCCATACCGAGGCCGCGCTGGGGCAGGCTCTCGGGCATGAGGTGGTCCGGAGCAGTGCGCCTCCCACCCGGTGGCCGCCCTGAGGCTGACCTCCGGGGGGTCACAGCGTTGTGGTTTGGTGATGTGTGCTCATGAATCGGTTGTTCTCTCGTGCTTGGGTTGACACGTTGCTGTGCGCTTCTGCGATCCGCTTACCTCTCCTTGTTCTCTTGGGGTGATGGACAAGTGTTGTCCGAAGGCGCGAGGACGCTCGACGAGACTTGCCTGGAATGAGTGGACAAGATGGGTTGAGTGTGAGCATGTCCTGGGAATCTCTATGTCAGCGAACAGAATGAGGTCAGAGCGAAGGTAGCTAGCTACTCACTGGTCAAACATCCATGGCCGGGTTCAAGTCAGGTGGCAGTGACCTGAAAGACCACTGAGGGTTGACAGGGTTGATCCCTCGCAGATGGTAGGTATGAGCTGGCAGATCAGTGCTTGATGCAAGCAGTGAAGTGACGACTGAATGGTGTTGAATTGAGCTTGATGTTCGAAGCAGCCATTCCATCTGCGAGGATGCCTGCGACAGCTTGCGGTGTCCTTTGGTGTGTGTGGTTGTATGTCTGGGTTGCTGTGTGGCAATGCTGTCGCGGCAAATCCTTGATGTCCACCAAGGCGACGACGTAAAGCGGACCAGTGTTCCATGCAAACCACTTGAGCTAGCGATAGCTAGGGTGACTTCATGTGGAAAAGGTTTGTTTGTGTGGTTGTTTGTGTGGTTGTTTGTGGTTGCGTGGATGATGCTGTAGAGCAACACGCAAGTGGTTTGCTGGCATAGAACAACTGGTCCAGGGTTGGAGAGTATGACGAGGAGCCCGAAGAACTGCGTTTGGTATAGATGACATAGGAATCATCACCAAAGTAGAGTATCTTCGAAAGTCTGTTTGTGGGAAAGTAGGTGGTTTGATAGTGGTTGTTTTGTTTGGTAGTGTCTTCGGGTTCCCCTCGTCATCTCCAGTGTGGTAGTCGTGCGTCGTTCGCTGTGGACTGGGGCACTGGTCAGTATATCTCTGTTAGGTAGGCGAATGGGACGCTGCACTACTTACCATCAAAGTGATCAATCCTGCTGTGCGCAGTATCGTCTTCGAAAGACAATAAAGCGAGACACGAGCCTCCATCTCGTATCTTACTGTTCCTTCGTATCGTCCTCCAGATGTTGCCGCTCACCCGATGTCCTCCAGCAGAGCTTCCTCAAACTCTGCCAAAGGCACCGGGCAAGGACGCCAGTTGGTCGACCAGAGCCTTGGAAGAAGGTCTGGTCGCCAGACTGGACGTACTGATCGGTGGCTCAGCTGATGGTTGTAGTGACGACATCGCTGGAGCCGGGGCAAGGATCGTTTGGAACATCTGGAGTCGCAAGCTATCTCGCGGTGGCGGCCACAAAAGCAGTGAAGTGGCTGGTGAACTTGAAATTGGCGTTCGAAATGGCCGCACCTGCGAGCCCCTGGATACCGACCTGTTGACCTGTTGTGGGTTTGTTTCGGTTTGTTTGTGTATCACTTGAAGTGATTGAGTGGTAGTGGTGGTGTTTGTTCGAAGATACGCCTGGCTCTCGTGGAGAATACCAGGGAGAACCATGATCCTGGGACCATGGTTGATGAAGTCATTCTTGGTTTTTTTTCGAACAGGTCGGGTTGGGTCGGTCAGTATCCTGGGTGCTGCGGTGAAGATACGAAGGGAACATCCAGAGAGGCTCTTTGCCCCTCTCTGGATTGACGCAATCAGGCGCAATAAGACTTGGACGACCCCCTCACATGGATTGGTTGGTAGTGAGATCGGATGTGTCTGGGTCGGGGCGTCCTTGTCGAGCAACAAGCAAAAACGATTCCGGTCCGCCATGTAGGCATGGAACGTCAAGAAAGTGGCTGATGACGGACTGGTAGACTGTGGATGGTAGTCCACCAGTTGGCGGGACCGGGAATCGTTGATCATCTGCAGATGCAACAAGTATACGCAGAAGCCTCCTCAAACTTCTGGTATACAGCATCTAGTCATGGACACGAGCCTCCTCAAACTCGGTGTCTAGACGTGAAATCTCAAGAACGTGATGTTCTTCTCTCAATCTCTGCGAGCGAGACACGCCACAGTGGTAGGTTGACCACAACAGGCGACTGGCGCTGAATGCTGGCAAGGGACGAAAGCACTCGGCGCCAGGTATCTCAGGCAGAGGATCACCATAATCTCTCAAAAGCAAGTCGCGTCAGCGGTCCTCCCAAACCGCGTCTGCGCTTCTTGCATCAGGTCGAAGGAACGTGTCTTGTCGCTGCGAGCCGTCTTGGGGTATCAGGCTGGCACAGAGCGAGGTCGAAAGTCGAAAAGCGAAGAGACAAGCGACGATGGCTGCGACAAGACGTGTTTCTGACTGATGCGAATGGACGAATTCTTCCGATACGGTAGTTCGACAGGCCAAAGCGAAGGCAAAGGCAAAGGCGAAGGCAAAGGCGAAAGCAGCGTCGACGAAAGGTAGGTATCGAGCAATAGTCGTACAGGGCATCGGAAGAAGGTAACTCAAACAAACTCCGCAAAGGCGAAAGCAAACGGACAAACAGCAAGGCTGGCGAAACAGAACGACTCGAAGGCCGGCGCGGACAAGTCCGGACGAGTATTGTCGCTAGTGCTGATGCTCGGGGCGCTGGCGAGAACAAGACCAGGGCGAGCGTTGTCGGAAAGGGGCACTCGAAGGCTGGCGAGAACAGAACCAAGGACGAGTGTTGCCGATATGGAGTATATACGTGCTCGAAGGACGGCGAGAACAAGACCGCAACGAGACGTTGTCGAGATAGAAGGGCGGGGACGCACCACTCACACCCGGAGCCGGGACGCACCTCTGTCACTCCACGAAAAGGGGCGGGGACGTACCACTCACACCCGGAACCGGGACATAACCACTGTCGTTCCTGTACTATAGGGCGGGGACGCACCACTCACACCCGGAACCGGGACGCACCTCTGTCGTTCCATATAGTAAGAGAGGACGAATGATACGGTCGATCGAGATCCAACCAGCGGCGAAGCCCTCGCCAATCCTCCTGGTCTAGGACCACTCGGATCGATCTCAGAGCTAGCCGATGCGCCATACAGAATCCTCGCCGAACCCCGAAGGGAACAGCAACTTATCTGACACCGCCGCCCTCGTCCCGTCACCCACAAGGAGTTCATGAGGAGTCATCAGTGCTGGCTATCTATTCCCCTGGCGAAACTTGCCGGTCAGCCCTCACCAAACAGCGAACAACGTGTTCACTCTCCCGCAGGAGGCCGGTCAACTTCCCCTAGAGCGGTTCCGTTCACACACCGGCGTTGGATCGAAGCAAGAGCGCGACGAAGAATCAGAAAAAACAGGGTACTGGGCGATATAACGGTGGGCGGCCAAAGTCTGCATTTTCACCCATGGCCTAAGGCTTCCGGGATCCAGATCATCAGACAGTGGCGATCAGAAGGGCCCGCGCGGATAACCCCCGAAGGGGTTGGACGAACGCGGCGACTAGGTCGATTCCTTGGAGTCCGTCGCTCAAAGAGTTCATAGGAAGGAAAACCCGACTGATCCTGTGTTGGGGCGAAAGAGGGTAAGTCGTCGAAGGGGGGAGGGAGGGAAAGGGATACCGAGAACGCATAGAAGCTGCGCAGAACCATTGAACCATGTAGACAAAACCGAGAGGCGTCAAAACGGGAAGACGAGTCGAGCGAGCAGCGCGAAGACCGGACAATAGTCACAGTGCTTCAAGGACACCGCTCACAAGATGTTGTCATCCCACGTCTCAGGCTCGGGATTGCCTTCGCACATGTAGACGTCGTCGTCTTCGTCACCGCCGCACCTCGAGTGGTCGTATGGCAGCAAGCCTTGCTTCGACTGCTTCAGCGGGCAACAGCAATACTTGCAGTACTGCTTCGGCTGGTACACACTCGAGAGGGCAGGGAAAGGGTGACGGTCGGCGGCGTTCTGCACAGCTTCACGGAGGGCCTTGATCCGCATGTGTTCGTCCCAGAAGAGTCCACGCGAACCGGGGCTCTTCTGGGACCGCTTCTTGTTGACACGTTCGGCCTGGGACAGCAGTCGCTTGGCCTCACGCAGGTGCTCGTCTGCAGTCTGGAGGCGTCGGGCTTCAGCGGCCGTCAGCCTGCGGGTAACCGCAGGCACGGGCGAAGACATCGGCCGTCGACCGTACTGAGACGAGGGCGCAGCAGCGGGGGTGGCAGCAGCGGGAGCAGCAGCAACGGGGTCGACCACGCCGTAGGAGTCTACGACTCCGAAGGCGAGATCACGGGGCGGCGGGGGCGCAGAAGCGGCAGGTACAGGGACCGGAGCAGGCGGCTCAACGGGCTGGACCAACGAACTCGAGTGGCGAGCAACAGGAGGGACCGAGACGGGAGCGCTAGAAACGGGGCGGCTTCGACCGAACTCGGGCTTCTTGAGCGGCAACTCGGGGCCGGGTACGGGGCGGGAGGCAGCAGGAGACACGAGAGTGGCGGGCAGCTTCCCCTGGTGAGAAGCGCGGAGGTGGCCAAGATGCGCACCAGTGAACGGCTTCTCGGGAGGGGGAGCGGACTCATCGGTTCTGCGCCAACTGCGTACGAACGGGCCGGGCGGAGTCAGGGAGAGAGGCGAGCGCGGCTGGGGCGGCAGGATCGGTCGGATAGGCTTGCGTCGGTTGACAAACAAGACCTGTTCGAGCCGACGAAACTGGGCTTGCTGCGCTTCATCGGCCTCTCTGCGGGCTTTCTCGGCAGCCTCGACTTCCTTCTTTCGGCACGCTGCACGCTCTTCCGCTTCACGTCGGTTCCGGTCCTCACGCTCTATGGCTTCGAAATCTTGGAGGGACCAGGCGACCGGGGCGACGATGACCAGGAGAAGAAGAGCGAAAAGAGCGAAAGCCAAACGGGCGATACACTGCAAGATCATCCAAGGCAAAGTCAAGATTGCGAGGAAGATCACTCCCATGGGCGGAAGAGCGTGCAGAAGGGGCTTGACCAAAGTCGTCATGGTCCGCTCGTAGGCTAAAGCACTACCGCGACGGACGGAGTCAGACAAGGACATATAACCCCTCACCACACTGGGATCGAAGGGCGCGCGCCGGGGGACGAAAAGAAGGATGACGAGCAGCTCGAGCCAACCAGGCAGGGCGTCGACGCCAACATGCCAGTACCCGAAGACACCCCAGGTGACAAGGAGACATGCCTCCCCCTCAGGGGTGAACACGAATCCCATGGCGAAGGGGGCAAACAGGAGACAGGCGAGGCGGACGTCCTCATCCAGGATGGCGGAGAGCGCGAGGAGGGACAGCGAGGCGTGAATGGCACCCGCAATGGGCGGGAGACGAAGCACAACCGAGACCAGAGCGGGGCAGACAGCCAAGCCGAAGACGAAGAGGGGTACACCGGCCAGCCGCGCGAACGGCATGGTCACGGCGACCAGGGCGAGGAGCACCTTCTGGAGGTGGCGGAGGAAGATGTCGGTATCCGACATCTTGGAGGCGGAGGAGGAGACGAAGAAGGTGATGATGATGGAGATGATGATGGTGAGAAGGAGAGAGAGAAGAGATTGGTGGTTGCAGATGTTGCTTTGGTGTTGCTTTGCGTTGCTGAAAATCTTGGCTCGAAAGAGAAGATTTCCGTACACTGAAGTTGTGTGAGGAAGGAAAATCGAGAGAGAACTGCAGGCTCAAGAATCAAAAATAAATATCTGGTGGGCGGCCCAAAGCGGTGTGTCTATTCTGCCGGCGGTGTGCCTTTTCTGCCAGGGCGGTAGCATTATTCTGCCAGCGACGACGAGATTAGCGATAGTCACTTGTGTGCCAGTGGGAGCAGGTGCTCCGTCTGGCCCCCCTATCCCCCTATCCCCCTATCCTCAAGGCCGGGCCCCACATGTAGGGCACTGAAGAGCTCCGTTGCTAGGCCAATCCCCCCCTAACCAGCTCCAACCAGTACATCTGAGGACAGCTTTCGGGCGAGGAAGGTGCTCTTGCCTCCCACTCGCTCTGGTTCCTTCCACTCAGAGGTGTGTCCCATATGTCTGCGTGGGCGGTTAGGGCAAGGTCGAGTCCGGCCACAACGTCCCCCGGGACGCGGGTACCGCCCGTACCATAGAACCCAGCCATGCCTAGCAGCACGCCTCTATCTTTGCATTGTTTACTCGTAGTTGTTGTGATGCCAGACTCTGTGACTCTTGTTCTTGTCTCCTGAGCCTTATCTGTGGTATCGTCCACCACACCTGGCACCTGCCCCTGGCCCCAACCCTCACCACGCCGTGCTTGATACTGTAGTTGGTGATGATTATTTAGCAGTAGTATATATAGGTATGGATGTCACTGAACGCTTCCATTCACATCGAGACACGCAATGCCTCTTATATGTCCGAGATGCCATCATTGACAGTCATTGTTTGGCTGATGTTTCCCGTACACCAAACGCCAAACGAGACATGTTGCGTGACACTCTACCAGCATGTCAAGGACAGGCACCCAACACGACGACGACGTTACTCCAGGGCGAGCGGATCTCGAGGAAATCATGCAATTGCTACATCGATTGAATATGGAATAGATGAGGCGAAGAGAATGGAAAACGATGGTGCGTGCCACTCAACCACACCGACCAGATTGCTGCATCCCGGAGGGCTGACATGGTACTACTACATGACAGCCACTCGAAGCTGGAGACGGGCACTCAATCCACATGGATACGGCAAACACCATGTTTATGGAATGCACAGCAATAAGTGTCAGACTGATGATGTATTCATACATCGTGAGAAAAGTAATACAAGTATTCACAAACACTACATCCAAGCATCCTTTGGATACCAGAAACAGGCAGGAATAGCAATAACACCACCAGTCGTACCCAAGCAATGCAATTCATAACTCATGATACCAGTAGCCAGCACACTTGGCCCTTTCGACGGACCGCTTGTTCCAATCACTTCCTACCGCGCGCCAGCAGCCTCCCATGGAGTTCGACAAGGACATCGCTCCAGGACTCGACCTGGGGGTTCTCCTGCCGTGTGACAACCGACGAGCCGATGCGAGTGGCCAGGTACTCCTCGACCTTGTCGGTCTTGAAGTGTTCGCCGTAGACGACGCGGGCGTGGGGCGTGACCTCGACTTGCAGATCGAGGCCAGCGCTGTGGGCATGGAGCGCGAGGGCGACCTGGACCTTGGTCTGCATGGGGGCGAGCAGCAGGGTGGCGCTGACGGCGAGGGCGTTGTCCTCCCCGGTGCGGGCGATCTTGGTTGGGAAAGTGGTGTTCAGGAGACGGAGGTTGTCGGCGACGTGGGCGGCCTTGGCCCAGGCGTCGGCGACGGCGTGCAGGATCTGGCGGACGGTGGGGCGGCTGCGCGAAGAGGAGGAGCGGGCCAGGCCGCGGACGTGATCCCGGATGCACTGCACGAAGAATTCCTTTTCGGGGAGTGCGGGCGCTGAGTCGCTGTCCCGATTGGCCACGTACCGCAGGTCGACGCGCGAGTCCGTTATTGGCTGGTCGCCTTGGAACGCCGCGACGTCCAACACCAGCTCAATCTCGCGCTGGTACGTCATGGAGATGGTGGTGTCTGCGATGCCCGTGATCGCCCAGCCGTGCTGCTTCTCGAGCGCTTCCACTTTCGCTGCGAGCTTGTTAGTCTCCAAGGCCAGTAGCCAGCAAACGGTTCGGGGCACTAACCTTTCAGAGAATTGATCTCGGTAGACGACCATCCTCTGCATTCTTCGCGCACTTTCTCGGCTGCGTTGATCTCGCCCAGGCACGCCTGCTTCCTCTGAGACATCTCGTCGAGGCTGGACTCAGTCTCCTGCAGTTGCTGCCGGAGTGCTTCGATGTTCTCCATCTTCACTTGAATGTCCGCGTCCACTTCCGTTAGCTCGGTGCGAGCCGATTGGAGGTCCTCAGGATCGCAGTCCGCCAGCTCCTCGGCCACGCTTTCGAGTTGCTCCCGTTCCGTGGTCAAGGACTTGAGTCTCTTCGTGAGCTCTGGCACAGCGGAATCAAGTAGCTCTTGCTGCTTGCGCATCAGCTCTTCGTCGTCCGTCATGCCCTCTGCGATATGGATAAGACCCTCCTTGAGTCCATCCTGCAGTTTCATACGCCACTCGTACCACATAGCCTTGCTAAGGAGCCGTGCGTGTGTTTTGACGTTCTTGAACTGGTTGTCCATCAAGATCTTGAACTCGGGTGTAGCAGTCATGTACTCCCGGAACAGGGGCGGGTTCTCTTCCAGTGTTTCCATTTCGATCTCCCGCACGATCCTTCTGCCTTCAGAAATATAGTTCTTCAATTCCCGACAAGACTATCATGCCACCAGTTAGTCATGTAGTACCTCCGCGCCAGTCGAGGAATCACTTACGTGTTGGTACAGCTCCAGCATTGGAACCGTGCAAGCGCCAGCAACAACGCACCGCTCCAGAGAGAGATCTTCCTTGCCTCCCAAGAGATCTTTCTGTGTCTGGGGAGCCTGTGTATGGCGGCGTTTGGTCGTCGTTAACTCCATGAACCGGATGCTCGTCAAGTTCAAAAAATCTTGCAAGTGAATGCGGTCCCCTGTGTCATCTCCCACTGCTTCAGGATTGGCCATCGCGGGCGCTTCGTCGAAGTTGACGGCGTGAGTCGGCTGGTCCGACTCGATATCCTTGAACCGCCCTTGCCCATGTGGTGAAGGTGCAGTCCGCGACCCTTTCTTTGGTGAGAGTCTAGAGCTGGGCGTCGCATCCGTGCTATCATCCAGGCTCCTCGAAGCTGCTCGGGACATACGCCCGGTAGTCTCTTCTTTGGTAGGAGGTGCGTGCAGCCGCACGTTCTTGACAGGACTGCCTTGATGACCTTTGAGCCTCTTGATTCCGTCTCTGTCTTCGGAGTCTTCATCCTCGTCGAGCTCTGCTGGCCGTTTGCCCAAAAGGCCACTGGCGCTGCCTACGTGCAGGCTCTTCCGACCTCTCAGGGGATTCTTCTTTGGTGTCATGCTAGAGATCATATCCTTGAGAGTGGCCGTCGTATTGTCATCGTCTCCACCGTTTGCTTCCCTCTCTAAGATTTTACGCTGGTTTTCTTTGTCTTCTTCTGCCTGGCGCTCTGCGTCCAACTCGTCCTCGATGGCTCGAGGATCGGCGAAGCTGACGGCTTTGCAGTTCTCTCGAGGAGTAAAGCTAGTGGCCGACTCCCCGATGGATCCACGTCGGTCGAATATGGCAGCGACCTTGGGAGATCCAAGTCCAGGCCGATCAGCCCCGATACCTGAAAGTCGGCGTGGTTGCGGCGTGAGCACGACTTGCGGGGTGGAGACGCCGAGGTTATCTCTGCTGAACAGCGAAGTTCTCAACGACTTCCTTCCGGCCGATCCAGGGGTCGTGATAGCGTTAGCAGAACCAGGTTTCTTCGGCGAGGCAGAACGTGATGGCCTCGAATCAGGCGTCTTTAGCGGACTTGAATCCAGAGGGGTACTGGGAGTGCCTGGCTTTTCAGGGCTAACAGACTTCCTCGATGATGTGTTGCGGATTGGGGATTTTCCCTTCGCAGGTCCGCCAACGCTGCTACGCCGAAGCCCATTCCCCCTGAAAGCAGAGATTCCGGGACTCTGTGCGATAGAAGGGCTGGCATCCTCACTTGGCTTCGGGAGGCTTTTCTTAAAAGGGGAGGTAAGAACTGGAGTGCCGTCGGTCTTGTCGACCTCTTCCTCCATCAAATGCTTGGCTTCAGTACGCTCCTTAGCAGGGGAAGGGCCGCCGATGATTCCGCCCATGGAAACTGTCATATCCATACCCATTGTGGCTTCGGATTCGTTGTCATCGATTTGGTCAGCGGGGAGAATCTGGCCCATTCCGACCGTCATGTCCATTGTTGCTTCATCCTCACCAGTCATCGTACGTCGGCGCCCCACGGAAGCTCTCCTGATAGTAGCATTTGACTTCCCCATGAAACCACCCACTACGGAAGTGAGCTCCATTGACATGTCCTCGTTGTCCTCAGGCTCGCTGAAGTCATTCTTGTCTTGCGGGGCTTCTTGTATGCCACCAATTGATCGGGTAAGCTCCATGGTGGCGTCTTCCGTCGTTGGCTCTTCGGTAAGTTTGCCTGGGCTTTTCTGTTGCCCACCAGCTGGTTTGGTACGTTGGGGGAGAATGCCACCAAGGGCTTTGGTGACATCCATGGACATGCCTTCATCCTCTGAAGTATCATTCGGCGCATCCTTTGACTGAAAGATCCCCCCCACCGCATTTGTCATGTCCATGTCCATTTCCATGTCCATCTCCGTGCCTTCGTTGTCAACCTCGTTGCCGTAATCGGGTGCATTTTGCTTGGGTGACTCTTTGTTTGGAGATTCTGGCTTTGCCTGAGGTTTCTTAACCCATCCGAACGAAGGGATGATCTCTTCTTCCTCGTCTATCTGCTGCGTTTCCGCTCGTCTCGTTGCTTGCCGAAGTACCTCATCCAAAGTATCATTTGAGATTTCCGAGAACGCTGAGCGCGCTGACATGGCCGACATGGCCGACGCAACCGAGGTCCCAGTGACCTCGTCAACATCTAGATCCACAGAGACCTCGTCGGCGTCTGAATCACTACCAGAGTCCGAGTCCATCTCTTGTGCCTCAATGACTCCATCAGCGGCCTCGGAATCCGAGCTATATATACTCGATGCCATCGTCTCGTCACCCGGACTGATGAAGCTCATAGTCGAAGCACCAGAACTTCTACGCCGCTTCTTTTGATGAAGATCGCGTTGGTGCTCGGGTGAGTTAGGAACAACATCTTCGACTTGCTCCGGCGGAGTGGAGGGAGGATCGGACGGTTCGGCAGCTGCAGCAGACGCCTGCCCTGCAACTGAAGATGCACGACGCGTTGATTCGGTAGACGTTGTCGAGTCTTGCATATACTCGACTTCATGAAACGTATGCAAGGTAGCTTCAGCCGCGAAAGACACGCGACGGTTGGCGAGAGATTTCCGTCGAGCTTCACGTCGATCATTGATCTCCTTCTCTAGCTGGCGTCTCTCGCGCTCTTCACGTTCACGTGCGGCGGCTTGCTGCTGCTCTTCCGTCCGCAAAGCAATCTTGGTCCCCGATGAGGCATCGTCGGTGTGGAAGGGATTGGGCAGGTTCTCCGATCCCTGCACCTCGATCGACGGAGTCGACTTCCGCGCAGATGACTTGGGTTTATGAGGAGGAATCTCGGGCAGAATTGGAATCGTTGGCTTGAGGATCGATCGAGGAGGAGGTCTAATCGGGGCGGCCAAAGACTGCAGACAAGCGTCAGCACTGAGGTTATTCGAGTCATACACGGCAGTCATACCACGCGTCGATTACCAGATCCCGACTTCAGCACATCTAATCCTCCGGGTCCCATACTCTTGCTGCGCGACTTCTTTCGGCCGCCATTACCGGCCAAAGAACTAGCCACGTCCACGGTGATGTTCTCCTTCTCCATTCTCTTCCTCACAGGCGAGTGGCCGGTAGACTTTCGCGGCCGTCGCGTGGAGGGCATGGTTAAATCGCCACGACTCGACATTTTGGTGGCCGAACTGCTTGTTCTTGCAGAGATTTCGCGTGCGATTGATCAGGATGCGACTCGCTGCATCCCCAGAACCACTCAGATACGATCGTGTCGCACGGGTCTCTACAGCGTCGGTCGCGTCACAAGGCGGCGAGGCGATAACAGGTAGCGTGCAGCACGTACGATGCTTGGGTATACGGCTGATTAATGAGTAGAAGTGAAGGGGAAGTTCGCCAATGGAAACTGCAAATGAGGGTATCTACGTGCAAAACGCTAGAATCCGCCGGACCACGATCGCGTCAAGAAGCACCCTTGTTTGTAAACATGCGGGAGGTGTTGCCAGTGAATGGGTCCGCTATGCCCCCACCATAGACCGGCATTGCTGTGGAATTGCACCCCAAACTGGCCCGAGCTTTCTCATGCGCTGGGAGCGCGGTCATCAATTTCCCTAGTTGGCTTAGTCTTCACTAGTTCAGCTCTCCAGCCACGAGCACCGCCACAAAGCAGCCCACGCTTGCCCGCAAGCGAGTTTTTTCGCCCACACAAGTCAGATTTTCAGCACACCTCCAATTTTTCGACCCTTCGGCCGTTCCTTCGCCTAACATCGCGACTTTCAACCACCACCCATTCCGACTCCGAGCCCAACCCGTCCCTCGCGACCATCGACAATCAATCGCAACCATGGCGACGGAGCTTACTGTCCAGTCGGAGCGTGCTTTCCAGAAGCAGCCGCACATCTTCCAGAACGCTAAGACCAAGGCCAAGTCCACGCGACCTGGCAAGGGTGGCCGAAGATGGTACAAGGACGTCGGTCTGGGCTTCCGAACCCCTAAGACCGCCATCGAGGGCAGCTACATTGGTACGTCGAGGAAGAGCCGAAGAGCATCGCCAGCCGTGATCGAGCGCGAGAGATATCAGGACTCCACCGGGAAGAGCTGGGAACCATTTCCATGTTTGTCTGGGTGGAGGTGGCATCGCATCGCAGGACGGGATCGGCTGCTTGGTTGAGTATCGCGGAGGATAAACATGCTGACTTTCTCGCGCCTGCAGACAAGAAGTGCCCCTTCACCGGTCTCGTCTCGATCCGTGGCCGTATCCTGACCGGCACCGTTGTCTCGACCAAGATGCACCGAACCATCATCATCCGCCGCGAGTACCTCCACTTCATCCCCAAGTACGCCCGTTACGAGAAGCGCCACAAGAACGTCGCCGCGCACGTCTCCCCCGCTTTCCGTGTTGAGGAGGGTGACCAGGTCACCGTTGGCCAGTGCAGACCCCTCAGCAAGACTGTACGTTCACACGCGCCCTCTATTCAGCGTATTGCGCACGCGCGCATACTGCCCTTCGCAATCATACTGACCGGTACCCCGCGAACAGGTCCGATTCAACGTTCTCCGCGTGCTTCCCCGTACTGGCAAGGGTGTCAAGAAGTTCTCCAAGTTCTAAGTTCGGAACTGTTCTGGGCATCGAGATGGCGTTGTTGCTTCACGGTTCATTATGATCTCAGATTCGGAACGGGTGGTTCGTAGGTTTAGAGCCACAGCACAATGATGCTGTTCCGGTAGTTCTGAATGGGAAAAGAGAATACCACACATGGCACCACCTGTCGAGACGTTTGAAAGCCGTGCTGTGCGCATGAGATGGCCATCCTATCCATCCGGCACGAATAACCCCCGGTCGTAACTGACTCAAGACTCGACTGCGCCGACGATATGACATGCCGAGTCCCATTCGGCTGTACAACCAACCAACCCTCTGCAGAAATTGTCAACATTCGACAGAGCCCCTGGTGGTGCTCACCACGGAGTAGTGTTCGGGGTCAACAATTGACTATAACTCCAACCAATATCCCTATGCATCTTGCTATTCGCGAATTCAATGTGATGGTCGGGTGGCGGCTGTTTCGACACGGTCCCGTACGTGTATGCTTACAAAATAAACAACTGTGCTGCTGCCTCGCATGATCCCTTGACTCTCAAATTATGCGGAAATGACTATTGATGTCAAAACTCTTGAAGGGCATTTTCCATTGAGAGGTTGGTAATGGCTTCACCGGTGCCCAGGTTCACACATGTACCTTGGGGTGTTTTCTGACAAATGGGGTCCTGATATTTAACCATGGCGAATGCTGCATCGACAGAAATGAAATCAGCTGACTCGGGGACATGTGAGGAGGCGACAATTAAGGTACACATGGTGCGCGAACGTATTCCCACACTTGTAATTCACCTACTAGCGTTAGGTAGTTCACCTATTACCTCAGGGGATGGGACAATCAACACTGTACCGATTATCTTTCTACCCGTCACTTCTTAAGATCATCAAGGTTCGAAACAATTATACCATATGATCATGACAGTTGATATCACCGCCGCTGACTCTCAGCACCGGGCAAGACGACCACCGTACAGGTCCCCGGGGGCCGGGGTCCGGAGGGCGGACGTGGGAGGAGTCTCCGATCGGTCCCGGCCCCCCTTTCCTAATCGGGCAACCGGAGACATCGGCGCGCTTCTCAGGGTAAAGTAGTTTTCTCCAGCCAGGCCGTGATTGAAATGGCAAGAGAACAGCCACCGGCAGTAAATGAGTATCACGACAACGGTCACCAATGCAAGTACTGCCCTGCAATATATTTCTATGCAAAGTGTATCCCGCGTATCGACGCCATCAGTCCTCCTCCTGCTGCTGCTGCTGCTCCCAAGCCCGATAGCCAGCCAGATCGCGCGACACGAGCACATCCGCCATCCCTCAAAGCCGACTCTTAACCCCCGCTTTCTCCTTCTGCTTCTCCCTCTCCAGCTGCTCCGCCCTCGCCTCCTCGACGTCGGGATCGTACATGCCCGTCTCCTGGTAGTAGCGCTCCCACTCCACCAGCAGCGCCCGGAGGACCTCCGGCTCGTCCGCCGCGCGGTCGCGCCCCTCGCCCGGGTCGGCGTCGACGTCGAACAGCGCCCACTCGTCGGGCCCGGGGGCGAACACCGCCTTCCAGCGCCCGCGGCGCACCGCCCGCTGCCCGAACAGCTCCCAGCCCGTGACGTCGGCGGCGGCGCCGTCGTCGTGGACCGCGGGCGCGCGCCCGGCCAGGTGCGCCGCCCAGCTGCGCCCGCGCGGGAGCGCCACCTCGCGCCCCCGGAAGCGCGCGCCGGGGTGCGCGGTCCCGGCCAGGTCCAGCAGCGTCGGCAGGATGTCCATGACGGTGGTGAACTCGTGGGTGGTGCGGCCGCTGGTGGTGTTGGTGTTGGGGTTGGTTTCCCCTTCGTCGGCGGGGTCGGGATCCGGGGCCAGCAGCGGCGGGAAGCGCACCACGCACGGGCAGCGGATGCCGCCCTCGGTGGTCCAGGCCTTGTAGCCGCGGGAGGGGGCGGTGGCGGCGCAGGCCCAGCGGGGCCCGTACCAGACGAAGGAGTCGGCGCGGCCGATGTTCGGCAGGGAGTTGTCGTAGAAGCGGGCGACGATGTCGCCCAGCGGCACGCCCGCCGAGACCGGGAGCGCCTCCAGCAGCTTGCCCTCCGCCCCGTTGTCCGACATGAACAGCACCAAGGTGTTGTCCAGCTCGCCGCTCGCCGCCAGGGACGAGACCACCCGCCCCAGCTGCGCGTCGATCTCGTCCACCATCGCCGCGTACACCTCCATCGCCCGCGCCGACGAAGCCCGCTCCGATGCGTTCATCTCCGACCACTCCTTCGGCGCGTCGCCCACCATCGGCGCCGGCTCCACGTCCGGCGGCACCAGACCCCGTTCGATCAGCGCCTTCAGTCGACGCTCACGCAGCGCCTCCGGCCCGTCGTCGTACACGCCCCGGTACTTGGCTATCACGTCATCGGGGGCCTGCAGCGGCCAGTGCGGTGCGGTGTAGGCCAGGTAGGCGAAGAAAGGTTTCTCCTTCTCTTCTTCTGTGCGTCCTTCCAGATAATCTAGCATGTTGTCGGTGAACGTCTTGGTCGAGTAGAAATCGGAGGGTAGGTCCTTCTTCCTGTCCAGGAATTTGTCGTCACGCATCCACAGGTTCGGGTTCGTGCCCAGCGCCGAGTGCTTGATGTCTTCGTCATCTAGTTGCGGTTCGTTGTTGTAGTGGTTACCCGACCCGGCCAGATACACGAAGCACTTGTCGAATCCTCGCGCCGAGGGGCTGTGCTCTTTTTGCAATCCGAGGTGCCTGTGTTCCGTCCGTCAGTCCCGGTCGCACTCGGAAACCCGCATCTCAGTGGTGTACACGTACCATTTCCCCGACATCAGCGTCAGATACCCATTGTCTTGCAGGATCTCCGGCAACGCGGCGACGCGGTAGTTCAGGTATCCCTCGTAGCCCGGACGCCCCTGATAGTCTCTCCGGAACTGCATGAACTCGGCCATCTGCCCAAGCCCGGCAATGTGGTTGTCGGTGCCGGAGAGGAGCATGGAGCGGGTGGGCGAGCATGCGGACGCCGTGTGAAAACCAGTCATGCGTATGCCCTCCTTCGCGAGCCGGTCCAGGTTCGGCGTGGCGATCTCGCCCCCATAAGGTCCCGTGTCGCTGAAGCCCAAATCATCAGCTACGACAATGAGGAAGTTCGGCCTCTTGGAGGGTGTCATTGCGGGATGTTGTAGTAAGTCGGAGACTACGTCTTGACCGCCGAGACGCCGTACACAAGGCGGGCAACGAGAAGCACATTCTACATCTGCGCTTATATACATGAGCGGCCACAATGGACCAGACTACGGCACCTGGCGCTGAATTGTCGCGTCGTCGTACCATGGCTCCTTTGGCGTGCACACGCAGCTAACATGCGGGGGAACGGCGGACGCCTGCCGACACGGAGTTGAATTGGGAACCGATATCCCCGTCGCCCGCAGAACTGGTGAAACAGCACATCCATAGCCTCGGAGGGGCATGTGGTTCGAGGGCAACTATGGGAATGAAAGGCAGACATGGTTGGTTGAAGGATGGTGGATGAGTGATCTCTTGGCCGCGCCGCCTGATCTGACACCACCGCTGCAGGATCGTTGCTCATTTGCCGAGATAAACGATACCGAGCTCCTGTGCCACGTTCCTGCCTGGGGACCTACCCCAGACCAAGCCTTCTCCTCCTAGTGGGACGTTGAGTGCTGCCCTTCAACCTCATTCCATCATTGGCTCGATCAGCTCAGCCATGATCTGGGAATTGCAGGTGAATGGTCCCAGTCGGGCCAGTGCTTCGGCTTGGGCAGAACTCTATTCCGATAGCTTAGCGAACAGAGAGTGGTGATCCGGCATGCGGTGTGACTGTTTGCGACCCCTGGGTAAACGATAGCGAAGCCGATTGGGCATGCTGCGGTGTATCATCCAGGATATCGTCCCAGAGGCACTTTGTCCTCGTGCATTAGAGCTCCTCGGATGGGCCAGCATGGAGTCGACGTCGGTTCCGGTTATGCAAAGGAACTTGAGCACAAAAAGCAGAGACCATCGTAGCAGATATCTTAGGATGCCACCTGTTAATTGAACATGTGACTTGACTTCATGGACGATCCCTCTCAATACCCTTCTTATACGCCCGCAGGGCCCTCTCGCGCGCCTCCTTATGATCGACGATCGGCTCGGGGTAGCCTGCCTTCTTCGCCGCCGAGCCAGCGCCTCGTGCGTAGGGATCGTGGACGGCCTTACCGGGTATGCCGCGGAGCTCGGGGAGCCAGCGGCGGAGGTAGGCGCCGTCGGGGTCGAACTTCTCGCTCTGGAGGGTGGGGTTGAAGACGCGGAAGTAGGGCTGGGGGTCGATGCCGACGCCGGCGCTGAAGCCCCAGCCGCCGCTGTTGGAGGCGAAGTCCCCGTCGACCAGGTGCTCCATGAAGAAACGCTCGCCCAGCCGCCAGTCCAGCAGCAGGTCCTTGCTCAGGAACGACGCCGCCACCATCCGGCACCGGTTGTGCATCCATCCGATCCCCTGCACCTGCCGCATCGCCGCGTCCACGAGCGGGAAGCCCGTGCGGCCCTCCGCCCAGGCCCGGAAGTGCGCGGCGTTGTATGACCATTCGATGTTGGAGTACTCGGGCTTGAACGGTTTATTCATGCTGTCCGGTGGTTAGAAGAGACCACCACAGTTCCTGGAGGAGAAGTCTCCTTTTCTTGCTTACCAGATGTAGGGCCAGTTGACCAAGACGTGCTTGTAGAAATCCCGCCATGCGATCTCGCTGATCCAGGCCTGAATGCCTTCGATGCCAGCATCAAGCTTCTTCGTCTTGTTGCGGTCTCGCGCAGTCCGAACGGCCGTCCTGGCACTTAGGGTCCCAGCAGCCAAATGCACCGAGATGGACGAAGTCGCAGCTTCGGAAGGGAAGTTTCGTTTCTCGCTATACTGGGCTATCTTCTCCTCACAGAACTTGTCCAGCCTGTCGACGGCTTCACGCTCGCCAGCGGGCCATACGGGCCGGAGCCTCTTCGCATCTTCTTCCGACAGCTTCTTGTTGGATGGGACGTCGGGGATCTCGCAATCGAACAGCGCCGCAACCTTGTCGCGAGCATCGGGCGGGTTCTGTGTGGGCGGTTCCAATACGCTGAGAAGGCTTTGGTTGGCATGTACATGGGCTACCCACGCTCGGTACCAATGTGAGTAGACGGAAAACTGCCTGCCCGCTCCTGTTGTCAGTTTCCCCGGCGGAACAATGCAGGTGTCGTGAGAGAGCTCCATGGCCATGCCTCGGTCAGCGCACAAACGAACCATCTTCGCCTCGCGCCTGAGCTCGTCGACTTCGTACTCCAAGTTGGCAAACAGGTGCCGCGCGCCCCATTCCTCCATGAACTCGATGATACGCTCTGGTACATCCTTGCGTCTCTCCACCGTCTCGACGTACAGCGGTATGTCCAACGCCGCGAGGTCTCGCTTCAGCACATGGAGCGTGCGCATGACAAAGTCGACGCGTACCGGCGCGGTCAGGTGGGCTTCGAAGTCTTCGGGGCTCACGATGTAGATACCGATGAGAGGCACGCCGGCCGCGCGGGCCTTTTCGCTCGCTTCCCACAGCGCGGTGTTGTCGGCGGTCCGCAGATCCATCTTGAACCAGTGCACGACGGCATCCTCCACCTCGACATTCAGGCGTGCGGTCGCCGTGTCGCGCAAAGCGGCGTTCAGCACCTCGATGGGCCGTGGCAGCTCATCCTTGTTGTAGGCAAGGGCGCGCGCGTTGCTCATCTCGGGCGGGTAGTACTGGCGCAGCACGATGCCGTTCTCCTCGGCCTCGGCGGAGAAGTGGTGTGGCTGCCGGAGGGTGTCGGGCACGTCGCTGGCCGACTTCGCTTTCTTGGCGGTAGTATCATCGGCGGGATGGCCGCCTGTAGCCTTCCGCTTGGCGGCATTCTTGGGAGGCATGGAGACGAGTCCGCGACGGCCTCGCGGCCCAGTTGCGAGCAGTCGGGATCGTACTTGCAGGGTCCAAAGGATACCGCCAGCGGAGGGCAGATTCGACAGCCTCATGCATGGAAAATGTACTGACAGCGGGATGCGTGATGCAATGAAGTGAGGCATCCGTCTGGAGGCACTGTCGCAGAACTTGTATCGTCACCGTTGCCTACCTGCCTACTAAGTACCTACCTACCGAGGACCGAGGTGCAGTCTGCCCAGAATACAGCCCATCTTTCAGGTCGTAAGAGTCGGTGGCTTGCTTAGCCGAGCGACCTTGATGGCTCGTGCGTCATGGCGTCTTTGAGATCGGCCGCGGCACGGAACCCATCTTAGCTCTGGACGGGAGGAAGCCGAAGCTTAAGGTTTTTTTTGTCAACTCCTTTGAGGATGGCCTAGTAGTGTTCAGGGGGACTCACAAGCCTCTCTGCCCTGGTCTTCGAACAGCAATTTTCCCTTCTTCAAACTAGATTCAAATTTGGAGCCTGGAGAAGACGTTGACGGACTGCGCCAAACCAGCGACTGATTATGGAATCAGATGGATGTGCTGGAGGAGGGAAACCTTCTTAGTGATGATATTTCCACCTCATCCTATCTCCGTCTAGGCTACTTACATACCTGGGTAGGTATATAATCAATCGACCAATAAACCCCAAGCCTCTCACAATAAACCAGTGATCCAACACCCTACTTCCAAAGCTATCTTCCCAAAGCTATCTACAAGATATACCCGCCTAACCGCACAAACAACCCCGTTATCCCGACGTGCATCGCATCCCAAAACTCACTGTACAAGCTACGTCTCTGAGTACCTTACTTGATCATGAAGCCCGCCGCCGTCCTTGCCGGGGTGCTTGCCCTTACTGGTCGCGCCAACGCCGCCCCTCACCCCGACATCAATGCTGGGAATGCCTTCTTGCAGGCCTACCTGGCCACGGGCAATCAATCCGTATCCGGCATCGACCAGTTCAACCAAACGAGCGCACAAGTCGCAAGTTCGAACGAGACAATCCTATCTTCCGACCCAACAATCCTTCTCGCCGACGAAAAGGACAAGGTTCCCATTTGGGAGCTTCCCGGATGCTACCAAGAATGCATAGCGGAGCACCATGCGCACGTCCTCGGTGTCGGAGACGTCCGGGAGTTAAGCACCCACGAATTCTGCTGGAGCCATAGACGCGACATAGCGACTTGGATTGTCGTGCGCTTGCAATACTGCTTTGGGAGAGAATGCAAGTTTTGCCATCCGGAGTGCCAGGCACAGTCAAATGAGTGGTTTGAGCGCGCATGCCAACGAGGCAATCTCTGAATGGACGCTATGTGATGGGAAGAGGAACAGGGAAGACGAAAGCATCGTCTTCCATTGTCAGGTCATCCCATATGTCGAGCTCTAAGTTAATACCTAGTAGAGTCCCGAAAACAATCGCATTGAGAAGACCCAGCCGACGTTCAGGCCTCATGTAATAGGTAAAGGGCAACTTTCTTGCCATGGGATGATTCCGTTATTCGTGATTATCTCAAGTAATGGTCATACCATGGGTTAATCGCTGCCATCGCAATTATCTTATGGGATAGCTGAAGATGAGATAATCGTCGTTGAGGGTAATTATCCCATCGTCGGCCTAAGTAGTGATGTGACAAGGGGAATACGGCTTGGAGAGTATAAGTGATACACGCATACAGAGGGGGGCCTCTGGATGCAGACGCTTAAGTAGATAAGAGGTAGATTAGATAAGGCGATAAGGGAGTAGCATTAGGCTACTGGCTGCAGCTGCAGGCTGCAGCCTTCCCTTCTTCCCTTCTTCATCTCCGAATATCACCACTTTTGTTACACACCCCATTATATTTGCATCAATAAGTCTCTGATCAACTAATAATTGACTATGGTCTTCTATGGGTTGCTGTCCCTTCTGTTCAATCTGTGCGGGAAAACACCCTCTATTTATACACGAATATGCCTCCATTCCCGACGGCCTTCGGCCTCGTCGGCGGCTATGGAATGTGGGTTCGTTCCTCGCTTGCGCTGCTTGCAGCGCGTCCCATATATCAATAGGCTGTTGATGGTCTGTTGCGCCTTGGCCCTGTAGAGCCAGGTATGGCCCCCAATCTGTTGGCTGTAGGTGTGTCCCCGTATGACAAGTGACGATCTAAGCCTGCACTGCTACAGCTAGACGATAAGTTCCACAGGCGGACAAGAGTGCCATCAAAGGAGAAACGAATACAATTGCATTGAACGATTGGAGCAAGGTACTATAAAGAGATGCCATAGGGTGTAACCCGCTCACAGTAGTGAGACTCCCACCACCCACCCGAAGGCAACAAACTAAACTAAACTAAATACAAGCAAAAGGAAAAGAAACAGAAAAGCAAAACCCAACAGCAAAACCAAACCAACTAAAATGCGAGCCAAAGTAAGGGAAATCAAAACCATTCCCAAGCAAATGTACCGTCAACCAGAAGCCGAACCAGAGAGACAATCTTCAAATCCACAAGTCCAATCCCAGAAGCCACGCAGTCTGAACCAGCCATAGAGCCCATGCCCGCATGTCTTCCTTCCTTTCCTTGTGAATCGAAACCGTGAACCGTGAACCGTTAACCGTGTAGCCGAAACCGAAGAGGACAACCAATGCCCAAGAAGACCTCAGACCAGAGACCAGAGACCAGACCAGACCAGCCACCAGTTAGTAAAGTGCCCGGTGACGAGGCGGGCGCCATCAAGTTGTCGAAGAGTGTGGTGTTCGAGCTGGCGAGGAAGCTGTACCCGAGCGGAAGCACCGAAATGCCCGGTGACGAGGCGGGCGCCATCAAGTTGTCGAAGAGTGTGGTGTTCGAGCTGGCGAGGAGGCTGTACCCGAGCGGAAGCACCGATATGCCCGGTGACGAGGCGGGCGCCATCAAGTTGTCGAAGAGTGTGGTGTTCGAGCTGGCGAGGAGGCTGTACCCGAGCGGAAGCACCGATATGCCCGGTGACGAGGCGGGCGCCATCAAGTTGTCGAAGAGTGTGGTGTTCGAGCTGGCGAGGAGGCTGTACCCGAGCGGAAGCACCGATATGCCCGGTGACGAGGCGGGCGCCATCAAGTTGTCGAAGAGTGTGGTGTTCGAGCTGGCGAGGAGGCTGTACCCGAGCGGAAGCACCGATATGCCCGGTGACGAGGCGGGCGCCATCAAGTTGTCGAAGAGTGTGGTGTTCGAGCTGGCGAAGAGGCTGTACCCGAGCGGAAGCACCGATATGCCCGGTGACGAGGCGGGCGCCATCAAGTTGTCGAAGAGAGGGTTGCCGTAAAGGCTCGCGAGGAGGACAGGACAAGCACGGCGACAGCCGAACGAGTCGGTAGCGCATAACTTCAAGCACATAGTTAGTAGATCATCTGGCCTTGTAAAAGGAGGAATCGGGAGGTACTTAGCTTTGATAGGATGGTGGGCGCAGGTACCGACACCTGACACCCGAAAGGGAGGGAAAGGGGGAACGTGGGGAGCCGAATGTCACTGGAAGCAAGCACATAGTTAGCAGATCGTCTGAACTTGGGAACAAGAGAAAGAAATGGTGGTACTTAGCTTTAGCAAGGTTGCGGGTACCAGGCACCTGGTACCTGGCACCCGAAAAGGAGGGGGAGGTGGTGGCTGGCCTGGTCTGTCTGGTCTGGGTCTGGTCTGGTCCAAGAAATCCTCCACACCTTCACTTCGTAGGATCTTGTCGAACCGGGCCGAGAGGGGGCGGTATGAGATCTCTAGCGTGCCTAGACGTCCGTGCCGCGCAGCCGGCGTTGTCGCCCGGAGGCCTCTGCTTGGGTGGCAGAAGCCCCGCTTGAGTGTTGCTGACTGCGACGAGCATGGTGTACCAGGGAGCGGCGATCCGAGCCTTGTGCGTGGCTTGCAGAGGCATCGGTGCCGGCATCCCTTGGCACATTGTTCAAGACATTCCGCCGGTGACTTTCCACGAGTTTACTCATGGGAAGATCTGAATAGCCGCACCGGGATTCGAAGTCTCCGTACTTCGAAACTCTCTCGGGGGGGACCCAGAAGAGGAACCACTGCCACCAGTGTTGTCCGAAGACTTGGCGCAGATTCGCTGGGCCTCCTAGATCCCAGGGGTTTTTGGCGAGGCGTCGGTTGTGGAGGCGCCACTGGGGATCACCATGTGTCAGCCGGATTCGACGATTCATTGGGGTATGTGATGGGATCATTCCAGGACGTAGACATGGGAGGTGACAGAAAGACTGGACTCACTTCACCGTTCGCACCAGGGGATTTGTACTTGAAGGCTATGACCCAAGGATCAAAGCTTCCATTTCCGTCTCGGATACTGCGTTCAGAGTTAAGATCGTTACGCCAGGCCAGCAGAAGAAGCTGATACTGGTAATTGTAGCCAGAAACCAAGCCAACCATTAGTGCGGTCAAAACCAGAGCACTGCTGGATGGCCAAGTGAAGGCCACATGACCGGAGGTGAGGCCGGCCACCGTGACGCCCAAGGTGAATAGAGAATCCAGAAAGAGAAAGCCGATGCAGAACAAATAGGGTTTCATGGTGCGAAGGTAGACCGTGACTTTCAAGAACTCGCAGTAGTGGTCGTACAAAGGCAAGCAGCGCTTAAACCGCGAGCAGTGATAGACTCTATCAGACGGGGAGAAGTCGCAGCCTCGGGGGCATGTTCGGGGACGATGGTCTGTCGCGGGATTTGATTAGCGAGGCTATCCGGGAATGGAGGAAAAGGGTAGTCAATTGGGTACCTTCGTAGAAGGGCATGGTCTCATGGTCCTCAGGACGAATACCTGACTGCATGATCGACATCGCGTGCTTGGGCGGTTTCCACTTGCGGTCGCAGAACCATGTTATGAGCAAGGTCTGGATCCAAGCACTGAACCAAACAAGTTTGAGAAATACCGAAGCGGCCAGGAGACCAATTCCTTGTGGCATGTCAGCATGGTTAGTCAGAGTGAAACCAACCTTGAAGACCACAGGCGCAATGAGACCGGACCAGCAGTAGAGGAAACCGTTGGTGTAAAGAGAGACTATTGTCTTGTCAGTTATCATCCAGGTTCCCTTGCGGAAAGGAGTTAGAGGTTAGTATACTTACGGAGGAGATAGACAAGCACGAAGAACCAAGAATTGGCCAACAAGAAGTTCACCACCGCCGCGAACTTGTTGAAGACCTTGTTGAAGAAGCTCATGATGGCGGGCGAAGAGGGTGAGCGGATGGAAGAAAGGAGGGTGAGTCGGAAAAGAGGGTGGATGGTCGGAAGAAAGGAGGGCGAGTCGGAAGGGAGGAGAGTCAGTCGGAAAAGACTCGAGAGGAGCAGTCGAGTAGTCGGAAAACAATCGGTGTGGGACGGGCGAGAATCGACAAGACGAACGAACAGGTTGACTTGACGGAAGATAGAATGATCTATGAAGAAGAGAAGAGAAGAGAGAGAAACAGAACGAGAGATGGAGACCAGAGACTTTATGGATGGTAGCGCCGGGTGGAACCTGTGTGTAAGGTAAACATTGCAGACACCCAGGTAATGGAAGCCACGACGAAAACAACCACAGACATCGGGCAACCACACTAGCTAAGGTACCAAGGTATCTACGTACAGCTGTAGCAGGAACGTCCCTGCCCGGCATTTTCACATCCTGCAGCAATAGGCCGATGATGGGATAATTACCCTCAACGACGATTATCTCATCTGCAGCTATCCCATAAGATAAACGCGATGGCAGCGATTGACCTATGGTACGATCATTATTGAGATAATCGCGAATGATGGAATTATCCCATGGGAAGTATGTTGTCCTTTACTTATTACGTGAGGCAGGAACGTCGCCACCAAGGCCGATGATGGGATAATTACCCTCAACGACGATTATTCCATCTGCAACTATACCATAAGATAATTGCGATGCCAGCAATTAACCTAGGGTACGATCATTACTTGAGATAATCACAAATAATGGAATTATCCCATGGGATAATTCTATTATTTCTGATCATCTCAGGTGGTGGCTATGCCATAGGTCAATCGCTGCGATCTCGTTTGTCCTATAAGTTGATTGCAAATGGAGTAGTCGTCCTTAAGGCGATTGTTCCATTATCGGCCTAGAGGATAACAATGAGCGAGGGCGTAGACTCTTGCAGGCTCAGTGTACCTAGCGACGGGAGTGAAGTGCAGGTCCATTATCTCAGGGAGCCGCCTTCTCCTTGGCCTCTTGGATCCATGAGTACTCGTCTCCGAGATACAGCTGTGCTCTGAGATCACCTGACCTCGCGTGGCCCTCGAAGTTCTCTGCTCTTGAGCACCGTCCGCACAGGCGACCGATCTCACCACTGGCCCTCCCGTCCACCACCTCCTGGTACGTTTGCGTCTTGAGGTACTTGCCAACCCATAGACCGCCCGTGTACCTCCCGGCCTTCCGCGTGGGCAACACGTGGTTTGTACCGATACACTGCGGAGCGACTTAGCATAAGGTACTTCCTGTAGGCAAGAGGAAATCGATGGAAACCCACCTTGTCGCCGTAGGATACGCATGTCTTCTCGCCGAGGAACAGGGCTCCATAGTTGCGCATCTTCTCCAATGCCTTCCGGGGCTCCTGCGTGAGGATCTGTACGTGCTCGCTGGAATACTCGTCGGCGAGCTGGTATGCCTCGTCGAGACTATCGACCGTGACGACCTCGCCGTAGTCCCGCCACGAGGTACCGGCCAGCTCCGCCGTGGGCATGTCCTTCAGGATCTCGTCGACATACCTCATCGTCTCCCGCCCGACCAACTCCGATGTGGTGATGAGGATCGCGGGCGAATCCGGGCCGTGCTCCGCCTGCGACAAGAGGTCCGTCGCCACGGTGAAGGGGTCCGCGTGCTCGTCGGCGACGATCAGCACCTCCGTAGGCCCCGCCAGGAGGTCGATGCCGATCTCGCCGAACAGCTGCCGCTTGGCCTCGGCCACGAAGGGGTTGCCCGGCCCGGCGATGAAGTCGACCTTCTTGATGGTCTCAGTGCCCAGTGCCATCGCAGCAATCGCTTGTGTGCCGCCCAGCACGAAGATCTCATCGGCGCCCGCGAAATGCGCTGCTGCGATCGTCGCATTGGGGATCTTCCCTGCAATCGGCGGCGTACAGGCAGAGACGTGCTTGACTCCGGCGACCTTGGCGGTGAGGATTGTCATGTGTGCCGAGGCGAGCAGGGGATATCGGCCACCGGGGATATAAGCGCCTGCGGTGCTGATGGGGTTGTTCTTCTGGCCCAGGAAAACGCCAGGCTGAATTTCGATCTCAAAGTCCTTGATACTGGCCCTTTGTGCCTCGGCGAATGTTCTAACGTTCTTCTGGGCTTCTTTGATATCTGCTAGCGTCTGGCCAGGCACTTTGGAAATGCATTCCTGGATCTGCTCGGAGGAGAGCTTGAAACTCTCGGGGGACCAGTTGTCGAATTTCTCGGAATATGATCTTGCAGCTTCGTCGCCGTTGGACCGTATATCTTCAATAACTCCTTTCACGATATCGGTGACCTTCTGACCTGTGGCAGTGTTCACTGCAATTTCAGGACCTTTCAGCCGGCGGCCAACCATTACTGCAGCTTGCGATGCTCTGATTCCTTGCTTATATAGTCAGAATTCTGAAGTTGTCCGGTGTTGAGCACACTCTCTAATGAATGCTCGGGAGTGGTTCTTCCCAGACTTGTATTATATAGGAGTTCCGGGTGGGTGTATGGATGTTACGTGCAGTTACAATGCGGAGCAAGCGGAATGTGGACCGGCAGATGTTGAACAGATGCGTACGCCCTCGTCTTACCTGCGGTGCCTCAGCCATTGACAATCTGCCGGGCTTCAACCCCGCTCACTCCGCATCCCAGCAGTGAATTAAGGTCCTGTACCCAAAGGGGGCTACCTGAAATGGTGGTACATCTTGAAGAATGTTCAGAATTGTGACCTTGGATCTCGCTCGGACCAATCCGACCCGGCACTCTCTCCCAGGCTGGGTGAGGCTGCACAGTTGGAGGGGGGTGGTCTCAAAGCCTCAAGTCCTGCAAAGTCGGCTAGAAACATTAAGCAGATGGCTGCTCCTGGGAAGCGGTCCGTCCTGTGTTGGGACATAGAAACATACGGTGGGAAGTTACCATGCCCACGTATCAACAAGAGATAGAGAGCTCATCAGCACTCAAGTTCGGCAAGTTTCTCAAGCTCACATGATAGCAAAGCGATATCGGGCGCTTTCCGATGCTCTTCATCGCCATTTGAGACGACACCATTCCATCGGACTGCTGAAAGCCGCCCTAGGAAGCCGGTCGGGAGTCGACTTCGAACGGGGACATCACCTGCAGGGCTTCGCCACAGCCAGCGCAGAAGAGACACCAGATACCAGAGCTTCACTCCAGGAGAGTGGGAATATCCGAGTTTCACGGTGAACCTCACGCGGGAAGGGCTTTGCATTGGCGATGGTTGGCTCCATGGACTAGGTAGAGACACCTCAAAGAGCTGAATACGCAGGAGGCTTTCTTAAGTTGTAGATGCTGGTGGCAACGGGGAAGCGAGGCCGTCAAAAACTGAAAGGATCCTTCAACGTATGGGTCCATCATGTCATAGGGATTATCCAACTTCCGTGTAGATGCGGTGAATATAAGCAAGGTCGGGTATGGTGATCGTAAGGGGTATCCACGTTCGTGTAACTGACGGTAAATCATGCGTTGACCGCACTGGAGTTTCTCGGACTCCCAATCCTCCAACTTGATCACGTTCACCATGGTACTGGCTTTGGGGGCAGCAGCCTTCTCAACAGAGATTGCCAAACTGGCCGTAGAGAGGGATATTCGTGCATCACACGACTATCGCACGGGGTGGTATGCAGCGTTGTGCATGAACTTCACATGATGGAGCTGGTGAGGCGACGAAACCACGAGACCGCGCATCGAGAATGATGATATCATTCTATCGAGATAATAGACGGTTCTCCAAACGCCCAGATAAGGCCAATATTCACCTAAGCACAGACAAGCCTCTGCAGACCAATGAGAGGGAGGTTTTCACGTCAGCTGAGCCCCGCCCCGCCGCGTTGAGCGTCCGGGCCGAAACGGCTTCGTTGATGCCAAGAGGCTGACTTGGCGCTAGGCTTTTCTCGGAGCTGCGCTGCGCAGGACCTGCCGGGTCGGTTCGTAGAAGGATTGCAACTCACCAACTGGACTCACCCACCACAACCATCACCTACGAACCACCAACTCGACACCGACCTCTGGTCACTGGCAACTCTTGCCATTCCTCCTACTTGTTAGGAGAGGACCGATTTCACCGACACCTTCTCTCCATCTCCCGCTTCTTGAGGGATGATGTTGCCCTCGTCTTTACGGCGGGTGGTTGCCACCACATCGCAGGCGCCTTTGCTTTCCGCGTTCGCCCCCACGAGCGCAAGAGCGCCAACCTCTGCGCTGGCGCTGGCCGCCAACTCGAGCTACACCCAGCGCAGACGCTACTCTTCCTCGAAACCCTCGAACCCGAGTGACTCCTCGAAGGGTGTGACCGACGGACAAGTGACGGCGTCCCCTGCGCGGTCTGCGAAACAGAGTGGCGAGAAGCGGAAGCGCAAGACGAAAGAGGCACTAGGTCTACCAGACCTACCGAGTGTGCCCAGTACGCAACATGTACCCAAAGAATGTCAGTCTCAGGATATCCCCTTCCGATACGCAGTCTGTCTTCTGCCGAATGTGCTGACCCCTTTCCCAGCCTTTGCCATGTCTGGCTTCTTCTCTCTCCACCGACCCTTATCTATAACCCACAGCTTCCCGAAGATCGTGACCGACGATGTCTTTGCCCAGATCTTTGCGCCACGGACCAAGTCAAACCAGTATGCCGACGTTATGTCCACGCTCTCCGGTGCCGTCGACCAGCTTGAGCAACCCATGCAAGGCCTAAGGGTCGAGACCGCACCCGGGGATGAAATCATCTCTACCAGCGACGCCACTACCGAGGAGGGCGCTCACCAGATTACCGTTAAGCACGCCGATGGGACCCAGTCGAACGTCGTCGTCCAGCTGAACCAGATGGCAGGCCAGTTCCTGCCTTTCCGACCCCCTCCCGCGCCGCAACCGGACTCTGCCGACGCGGCCGCGGCCGAAGTCGTTGCCGAGGACGCTATAGCGGTCTCTGCACCGCAACACCGCGTTTACAAGGCACAGTTCACACTTGAGGAGACGATAGACGAGGACGGCAAGGCCCGAATCGTCGCACACAGCCCGCAGCTGGTAGAGGAGGGCGAGCCGGCCCCTGTCACCCCTCCGCGCACCTTCCTCGAGCGCATGGCCATGCGCCAAATCCGCCGCGAA
Organism: Xylariomycetidae sp. FL0641; assembly: GCA_022376655.1. NCBI lineage: Eukaryota > Fungi > Ascomycota > Sordariomycetes > Xylariomycetidae sp. FL0641. The sequence continues at coordinate 23,829 of JAJJKE010000112.1, read as the reverse complement.
CAAGCCCGTGGGCAGGACGATTCCATGTTGGCGATTAGCGTGAAACGCCAGCGAAAGCTGAAGATCAAGAAGAAGAAGTACAAGAAGCTGATGAAGCGGACTCGCAACGAGCGTCTTAAGCTGAACCGGGTCTAGTCGGGACCAAAAGAGGACACGGTTGTGGTGTTCTACGTGGCTTCTTGACCGACGGTCCTGTGTATGTATATAAAGAGTTGCCATCATGTACTCACATCAAACTCGATGCCCTACAGTGCATTATGAGGGTTGTGGTCCTAATATGGTCGGTTGCATGAGCTGTGTTGAATTTCCTTTGTCTGGGTCATATTGCATTTGCTACCCGCTGGTGGTGATAGCAAACTCGATAGATATGCTACGGGCATTGCAACAAACCATTTCCACATATAAGATCGATACATCCCACAGTTACAAGTAGTTTGAGTAGCCCGCCATGGGATGAAGGCTCATGCGAGCTCATCAGCATGGGATTTGACAGTATTCTCAACCATCAACGAAATGATAGAGAGCGCAATCTCGGAGGCCGCGAGGGCCGTTGTCTCCCCGCGAGTGTCGTAGGGAGGCGAAACCTCGACGACGTCGCCGCCGATGACGTGCAGCCCGTCCAGGCCGTCCAGGATGGCCAGCAGCTTGCGCGTCGACCAGCCGCCCGGCTCGGGGGTCCCGGTTGCTGGCAAGCCGTCGTCAGCCAGGGCCTTGTGATCGTGTAGGTATGTAGTCTAGAAACATTCAAGGCAAAAGACGAAAACAAACCATACCTGGCGCGAACGCGGGATCCAGCACGTCGATGTCCACGCTGATGTAGACCCGCGACCCGCCCACGCGCTCCTTGATCCGCGACACGACGCCCGCGACGCCCAGGCGGTCGACGTCGCGCGCCGTGAGCGTCGCGAACCCGCAGCGCACGTCGTTGCGCTGGTCCCCTTTGCGGCGGGCCAGCGGCGCGCGGATCCCCGCGTGGATGGACGTGTTCTTGATCAGGCCCTGGCGGCGTCGTCAGTAAAGCATCTCAGGGGGGCCGGCCGTAGGAGCGGACAGACCTCTTCGTGCGCTATGTGCAGGAAGGTACCGTGGTTTAGACCCCTGCGATGATGAAAGTGAGCCGGACCACAGCTTCTGGGCGGGCGTATAAGGGCATGCACCGCCCCCTCCCGTCGAGTGACCTACGCGTAGTCGGAGATCCCTCCGCCTGGATCGCGGGTCAGTCGAAGCGCGTGGCGCCGTCGCTCGGAGATGCACGCGACTCACCGAGCACTGATGGGTCCCAGGTGTCTATTTCGGTCAGCTTGCGAAACGGGACTTCTGGCAAAAGGGCCGCTGACCGATGTGACTGTCAAAGTGAATCACGGAAGCTGGCCCCCAGCGCGCATGCGTGGACCGCAACGCCGATAACGTCGTGGTATGGTCTCCTCCCAGGGTCACGAGTCGGGGGGTCTTGGAGAAAGTCTCGTTGCGCGCCCTCCTTCCCGACACCACCTAGGTACCACTTCCCGTGAGCTGGTCCATCACCGCTAGGAACAGCAGAAACCCGCGGGCTCACCTTGTGGGCTTTGTCGAGTTGCGCCAGGGCTACCCTGTTGTCCAACCACGTCATGGGCACATCGCCGCAGTCTACGATGGTAGCCCACGATTTGAACGGGTTCCTACCTGATACCGTTGAGCAGGAACAAGAGCGGCGATGGACTGCGGACTTTACCGGTGTAGGCACTCCACGCAAAGTCCGGATCAATCCTCTCGCTGCCGACGCGGATGCCTCGGGGCCCGTAGCGGGCGCCGGGTCGCGCCGTCACGGCCTGTCTCGATCAATCAGACCTTTAGGTACATGCGAGATCAACCTTCTTCCGCTCCCCGCCTTGACCTACCGTGTCGAATGGTGCACCCAGTACCGCGATGTCGTACCTGTTTTCGTCGGATTCGTCGTCGCCAAAGCAGTGGCGGTACGGTAGGTTCGCAAACGTCGTCAGTCCTTTGAAAGGCAGGTTCGCAATCGGGCTATCAATATCCCCCGAGAGTGATGGCAACTGCTGTTTCGGATCGAACATCGGCCTCTGTGGGAGGTCCCAACCCCCCACGAGAGCAACGAAGCAGAAGAACCGCATGCTTTGGCGGAGTAGCCCGGGCAAGGAATTGAACAACAGCATTTCTCTTTACTCGTTCTTAAAGGGTACCTAGGTTGGTAGTTGTGGATTGCACTTCGCAGCTTTCACATGGGTAATCTAAAAAGTAATCTTCTACTGCGGTATGGCATTTCCAGTTCGTGCATGGAGGTTAGTAGAGTTCAGCATATTAGCTAAGGTAAGGTAAGGTGAAGTGCAGGTCAGAATGATGACACTGGATGAGGGGCTCGTTCGCTAATCGAAGTCACCCACTTTGCCACTTAACCCGATTCAGCGCCAACTGATCGACCAGAGAACGGCTAGGTACCGAAGAGGTTAATTCCATCCCGGATTATCCTCCCACAACCAAGCCGTAGAAGCGCTTTCCATCATGGTTTTATACTGAGCGACAGGTGTTCAGTACCTTCCTTAATGGGCAGGTCAGGGCAATCGTGTTTGGGCAGGGCATCGAGTCCAAGCTCCCGTCACTGCAGGTTGAGAAGTCAGTGGTGACCATCCCACTGCACGCTCACTGCTTCGCAGCTAAGTATACCACCGAATTCGAGATAGCTCCCAAGCATCCAATGGCTACGACTCACGAGAGCGACCCCAGGTGTCCTGGCGGCCTTGGCCAGAAAGCCAGACTGGCCTGCGGCCCCAGCTCTTTAGCCGAAAGAGAGAGAAGAGCCGGGTGGTCGGGGTTTGGCAGCTCGTATTCCTCCGCGCGTCGTTCCCCAGATTTCTGAAGCAATGCCCAGGGGGAAATATACCCCACTCAGGTCCCATCACCTCGATGTGTCTTCTCATACCCGTGGACACATACTATTACCACTTACTTATTACGCAAGCCACTGAAGGCCGCTGGATACCGCGCTAAGATGGAGGGTTCAAACAAGACCGCTTCGAAGATCAGAAAGAGAGCCCCAAAAGCCTGCCTTTCTTGCCGTGCTAGGAAGGTCAGATGCGATGTCTCGCTACGTGGCCGGCCCTGTTTAAACTGTTACCTCGACAGCGAACCTTGCGTCGTCACCGGGAGAGCATCTAGATTGTGAGTGCCGAATCCTCCTGCCTTGGTAGAGCCTGAGAGCTGATATTAAAATTGTACTCAGTCGGCGAGTTCATTGCCAGGGACAAGATGATGCTGAAGCATCGTTCCCCCCTTACCCAGTGAATGGCAGTGGCTCCGCAACGCAGTCCGAGGAGCTACAAGCATCGGAAAACGGCAACGATAGCAGCCACGAGCAAAGGGTGCTCGACGCGTCCAGACAGTCTGACGATGTCTCGAACGCCTCCCAGGAGCCGGGTTCCTACCCCCCGAGCGAGGACGTCGAGGTGCTGAGTATGCCGCTGCCAAGCGTGCCCTCACAGCAGCAGCCTTCAATACGATCACAGACGCCGGTATCGCTCTTCAACAGTGAGTCTCGCCAGATACGTGAATTGAATGAACTGATGAGTGCTCAGCCATCTTCCCCACGCCAGTACAGGAGCCCGAGACATACATGGCCCCTGGAAGGACCTCAAGCAGCACCCACCATCCCGTAGCGAACGATATCACATACTCATATTACCCTTTCCTCATAATCAGCAATCTGCACAGTATGATGCCACAAGATGTCAACTATCTAGAAACGCAAAGTTGCCTTCGAGTGCCCACTAGAACCATCTTGGACGAGTTCGTCCACCAGTACTTCCTGCATGTTCACCCACTACTCCCCTTGATCAACGAAGGAGACTTTTGGGACATGTACTGTCACGCAAGCACTCGAGTCTGTGAGGAGAAGTTCTCTTTACTCGTCTTCCAGTCGATACTATTTTCGTCTTGCAACGTGAGTCAAGCCCCCGTGCGACTCTTGAACGATCCTAACCGCTCCAGTTCGTCTCAAAAAGTAGCATCAAGGCATTGGGATTTCCCAGCATCCGTGCTGCCAGAGCGACCTTTTACAGGCGTGCCAAGGTATGTCAAGGCCGTCTCGCTGACGAAAAACTGGGTGCTGACGGCATAGCTCCTATTTGACTTCGATACCGAGGAGTCTCCATTCCGCCTGTCCCAGGCGGCTCTGCTTCTCTCGTATTGGGCGCCCAACTGGTCGCACGCCGCGAAGAGACCAAACACGGCCTGGCTCGGCATTGCAATTCAGAATGCGAAATGCGCCGAAGCACACCTCTACTCCTCCATGCCGCCTTTCTCCCCAGTCTCGGAACCGATTGAGCACAGGAAACAAAATTCCCTGAAACGTCTCTGGTGGTGCTGTGTCATACGCGATCGCATCCTACCCTTGGGAATGCGAAGAAGCCTGCAAATATCGCGTGCCCACTTCGACCTGGACTCTAACATGGGCTTGGGCTATGCGGATCTGGCTGACGAGGTAGGACGCTCGAAAGTCTACAGCGCGGAAACGAAGAGACATCTTATCGAAATCTTCGTGCAACTAGGAGAGCTGTGCTCGGTATTGACTGACGTCCTCATGCTCGTGTTCCCCTTGAATGACGCGCCAGGCTGGGGTCGACAGTTTTGTCACGAGGAGGCGGCCAAGATCAAGGAATGCAAGGTGGCTCTGAGGAGATGGTATAATCGTGCTGTGATCCGGTTTCCTATGTTCGCGGAGCACAGGCATAACATCCCTGGGGATACGTCTGCCAGGGACAAGAGACTCCAACATGATTCCGTCATCTTGTACACCAACTTGATGTACATGTGGTACCAGTACGTTTCCCTCCTTTCTCTTTCCTACCTATTTCGTTCATTTGAGAGGCTAATGCACGGGACAGTTCCGCAAGGGCTGCACTCTGTCACCATGAGGTCCTGCAATTAGCAGTCGCCTCAGCATCGCCAAACTTGAACAGTAATCATCGCGAGTTCTCAAACATATACGAAAACCGGCACGAGCTCCAGGATGCTACAAGTGGTGTGACCGAATGCCTGAAAGAACTAGTTGAGCTTCACTTAGCCCGCTGGCTACCCATCAGCGCGTAAGTTCTAGCTCATGGCAAGTCCTGGAGCCAAACAGCTAATATTCAGCTTTCAGGATCGCCTGTACTGCGTTGCCTTTGTTTCTGCACATTATCGACGTCAAGTTGTCACCTCAGAACAACCACACTTCGTCGTCGGACCCAGGTGGGCAACCGGCTTTGAAGCAGCGCCGGCTCAATATCCTAATCGCAGCCATGAAGACGTATCAGCCGCAATACGACGGCGTCGACTACGTCAGCGAGACGATTCGGCATATGATTGACATTGCCCAGCTCGATACCAGCTCAACGTCGGCGTCGCACAACCGTAGCATTCAGCCTTCGATCAAGGATTGGGGGGACATTTTGGCATCGCAGCCCGGATGCTATCTGCGTCTGGCTATGACCATGGACTTTGGCCTTAGCAAAGGGCGTCTGCCCAAGGAAAATGATTTTCCAGCCACATTGAGAGGCCTGTTCAAGGCTAGTCACGGACTGAGTAAAGCACTTAGTGCACCAGGGGCGCATGCCCATGGTCACATGCACCAGGCACAGCGGCCATGGCAGTCCTCCAGCCACAAGAATTCTAGACGCGCCATGGAGAAGAAGGCGAGTGGCGTCTCCACGAGTACGGACACTGACCAGAATGAGGTGGAAGAACTGGCCAGCGAACCTGCGGAGGACATATTCAACGCTTGCTCCACAGTCCCCTTCGGTTATTCGATCAATATGGACGCAGCGCCGAATGATCAAAACACAGCGGACCTAGCCCTACACCGAGGTGATGGCTTTGCCAGAGAAAGTTGGATCGAAGAGATGTGGGAGACGGAGTTGCTGAATGGTCACGGCGCGGAGCATCCGATGGGAGGCATCTTCGATGGCGACGATGCGGATACAGCCACGGCCACGGCTCTGCTTGATGCGCTGGGGGGAAGCGATATAGGTTGTCTTGCATAGGTACCTAGTGAAGAAGTCATCCCGGGCCTTCGGACGTTTTGTATGCATCAGGGTGACGAAACAACCTGCAGTGACAATTGTTAGCGATCTGATCGTCCCTTTGCGATTTATCTACGTGATAGCCTCTCAGAAATTACCGGCATCGACGTTAGCATAATCACTGGTATATCCACGTCGCCGATCGAATCGATCCCATAGCCTACCTACCTACCTAGTATTGGCAGGATAATTGAGGACACGTGCTTTCCCCATTCATCATCATTCTGCGGTCTGGTCTGGAATGACTGTGATATAACTAAACGGAATTATCGCTAGAGTTACGTTCTGCTCGTGGGCTCCCTGAGTCTTGAGGTAGCAACTCGATCAAGTTGACAACTTCTGTGGTCCGACTTGGAATCGGACGGGAACCGCCAAGCTCGAAATCCAGCTTGCCGATCCGACTCGATAGTCGCATCAGATGCAGCCTTTTGATTATCGATAAGTAATAAACCAAGCCTCTCGCGTCCCAACAGTAGCAGCAGCAGCCGACTTTTTGAGGGCACCAGCTCCGCGAAACCGCCGTATCGAAGCAGCAGCAGGAATCCTCCTCCTCCTCCTCATCGCGCGCGAAATTCTCAACACCCATCTGCCGACCCAATGGGCTGGTTGGACAGTATCTGGCCGTCGAGCTCGGGCGCCGACGACCCGCTGCGCAAGCTCGACCCCAAGCTCCGCGAGTTCCTGGAGAAGGAGTCGCCGGTGAAGTACCAGAGCGGCAGCGGCTCTGGTGGCGGTGGTGCCGCGGCGGCGCCGACGAACAAGGCCGACGACGACGACGACAGAACCGCGGCGCGGCTGACACCAACAACAGCAGCAGCAACGACACCCCCTTCCGCAGCGACACCCACTACTACCACCACCGATGCCGAAGCGAAACAGCATCCGGGAGTCCCGCCCGAGAGCCAGTTCCCGGACGGGCGGTACGCGCACCTGTGGCGGACGTACCGGCCGCAGGCGGAGGTGGAGGCGGCGGCGCAGAGCGACCACGAGCGGCTGATGGACGTGCTGGAGGCGTTCAAGGAGCGGCGGGCGGCGATCGGGCGCGCGGCCCTCGAGAACTGCGCCCTCGAGCAGGCCGACTGGCGCGCCTGCATGGCGGCCCCCAGCATGGGCGAGCGCTTCACCATGTGCCGCGACCAGGTCCGCCGGTTCGAGCGCTGTTACATGACGCAGACGGTGCGTGGTGTTTTCCTCTCTGCTCCATGCTCTCGTTTTCTATGGCTTTGCTCTTGTTTTCTCTCTACTACTACCACTACCCAACGTACGTACATGCAAGGACCCCCCGCTGACGTGGACCCCCCCCTCCAGCGCCTCCTCAAAGCCCTCGGCTACCTCTCGACCTACAACCGAACGCCGGCGCAAGAAGAAGAGATCCAGATGCACGCGGACGCGCTATACCAACGACTGCAAGCGCAAGAAGCGGCGATCGCGGCGGCCAAGGCGGCGGGGGAGCCGGCGCCGTCGTTCGCGCCGGTGATCCCCTCCCCCTCCTCCTCCTCCTCCTCCTCTGCGTCTACTACTACCACCACCTCCTCCGCCCTACCGACGACGCAAGAACCAGAAGAAGAAGAAGAACTGTCCCCCGACCAGCTGGCGACCCTCCGCGCCAAGCTCGACAAGGTCGACGAGCCCGACCGCCCCGCCGAGGAGCAGGCCCTCCGCGCCGAGCTGCGCGCCAAGGCCGAGGTCGCCGGCCGCGTCCAGCGCATCTGGGAGCAGCAGGACGCCGAGCGCGAGGCGCGCCGGCAGCGCGGCGAGGCTACGCTGTGGGATCGGGTGGCGGGCGCTTTCGCGTCGGGGAGGGGTGGGGGTGAGGGCGAGAAGAAGTAAATTACGACGGCTCGGGTAAGAGGAGGTGAAGGAAGAGGGCGCGACGTACAGAGGGAAGAGGAGAGAGAGGGGGGGGGGGGGGGGGGGGGGGGGGGGGTTGCTTGGGAGGTTGGGCAAAGGAAGAGGTGTACTATATGTACAATATGTATACCGGTATCACGCTGCATATGAATGAAAGAAGCTCCTGAACACGGCCGAGTCTGCGTATCGCATGGCATGCATGGCTTGCGGGGACCGTGGAATGAAGGGCCTGCGCTCTTGGACGATGCAGAGTAAATAAGTGATCGACCAGACAGCCCCTGCGTAAGATCGGTAGACCCCCCAGAGTGGCCTCGGTTCAGCGTGCGATGTGCTAGAAGCCATGGAGACATACTTGAACCTGCTTCCCAAAGCTGGCTGTGCTCATGAGGTGTCTGAATTCGGTAGTAGCAATGCGTCTGAAACTTGAAATCCGATGCAGGAAGTTGGGCTTTTCAAGCCGGGGCGGCGTGATCTCTACACGTCGCGAAACCCAGCGGTGTAGCGCCCCATGCCGCGCCCGCTCGAGAGTCCGGTCGCAGCGTTACGAGGGCGGCCGCGGCGGCACCACGCAGCGACTTGTCTGTGGGTGAGGGAGTCGGGCGCTTTCGCATGCCAGTATCTCGCGTGGGTAAAGTACTTTACCTAGACGTACCCACGATATCCGAATGCGTATCGGAGGAGGCTTTTCATTGAAGGCTCCCCAGACCGGCGGAGGGAGTCTCACGTAACGGCGGCGGGTGTCGGTAGGTTAGGTAGGTAGGATTCGCTCGCTCGCCGGGCCCTCACCCCAGTCAGTCAGGTCTTCCCCGGATGGATCGACAGGCGCTGGACAAACAAGCCTCTGCCAAGAGGCCGCCAAGATGCGCGGCGAAATGCTTATTTCTGGCGCCAAGGGACCAGCGTTCCCGGGTTGCAACGTCGAACGGATCGTCGGTGGTTTTTTGCGACTTCTGTTCTTTTGGTAGGTAAACTACACGGGCGGGGGGAGAGGGTTTTCTCTACGGGGAGGCTTTCTTTGGATCGCTCGCCTGCCTGGATCTTCCTCCTGATGATGATGATGATGATGATGATGATGATGATGATGCGTACGGTCGTCGGTCTGAAGGAGAGTCATAGCGTTGCGCGCTTGATGAACCTAAGGTAAGTACATATAGTACGGTACGATCACAATCAATCTTGGTCCATTCCATAGGCTGATGATGATGGTTTAGCAGGCAGAATCACGTTGGCGACAACTTTCGCATCTGGTTGGACTTTCACGCGGGAACGGCAGCGATGACGCGAGACGGGTTTACTCGTTTATTGGTTCATGTATCGTGAAGAAAATGACGCCGGCGCTTTCATTCGCCGGGCATCGCATCCGAGCCTTCCGGCGTTCCAAAAGGTACCCATCCTCAGCTGACCACCTGCCCGAACCTCCGCTGTTGATGTGGTAGGTAGGTTAAGGTAGGTAGGGGTCTATTTGCGTGTGTTGTATTGGGTGTCGGACGGTTCGGGTGGTCATTGTGGCCGCGTCTAGCAGCACCCCTCCTGGCAGGCGCAGAGACCGCAGCAGATCTCGCAGCCGGCTTCCTCACCACCGCGAAGGCTCATCTCGGGCTGGGGCTCGGCGGCCTGTGCATGCGCGTCGGTTGGTTAGAGCTTCACCACACATGGGAACATGGGCGACTAGACAAGCGAGGAAGAGGAGGAGAAAAGTGGAAGAGACACGAGATATACTCACGGGCTGCTGGCTGACGACGCCGTCGGTGGTGGTCATCTCCATGGGAGCTTGCTGCATGGGCTCTTGGGGCGAAGGCATGATGGCGGTATTGTCTGACGGATCTGAATGAATGCAGTGGAAAAGATAGTTGATTCCGCGTGGAGTGAACGACGGCCGCTATGGAGGGTATCTAGAGAAGGATGAATCGAAAAGGAAGACGAAGCACAAGGCACACTCATGGGCGGGAGAGGGGGTCATGCGTCCTTTATGTAGGCACGAACAGCCTCAGCAACCGCGCACCAACGGCAAGTAGGTACCTACTTCGTAGCTCGAGCGCATTGGTGACGGGAACGACCCCGTATCCGCCGCGCACCCCCTGACACATCAAACATCAGGGTAGAAGGGTGAGGCGGCGGCCGGCCGGCCAGTGAGCTAGCTAAGCAGACAGACCAACCTAGCGATCCCAACCAACACAAGGTACCTACATGGGTTTGATGCCAGCAAACCAGACGAATTGTGTGTCGCCGACCACCTACGTAGGTACCTACCTGCACCACACACACACACTCTGAACCGGATGGAACTGCTGGCCTACATACAAGCCTACCTTAGGTTACCAGGATGCCGCATATCCGGCGCACAGCCACGACGAAGCATGAGGGGATCGCGAGTGGCTCGATGCCCCGGGATGGGCATCAGCGGGCCCCAATCAGGGCGTGGCGTGGCGTGGCGCTGGCCACTGCTGCTGCCCTGGCATCACCACGGGGGCCCCGTCTCGTTTTTGGGGTGATCTGGCAGTGGCCCGTCTTGCGTGGACGACCGACCGAGCTGCGCAAGCAAGCAAGCAAGCAAGCAAGCTGTACGGATTCCACTGAACACCTCTTTACATAGATACCTCTTACCTACCTAAGGTACATCTGCAGGGGGTGGGAGCAGCGACGCGCAGATCGGATGGACGGCCGGCGTTGATTGGGGGCCGCCGGGCTATACAAGGTAGCCATCGGCTGTTCGTGGAAACGCCCGGGTGGGCTGGCCTGCATACCACGGCCAGGAATCGGAATAGGTACTTACCTAGGTAGGTACCGTAGTTAGACAAGAAGAGGAAAGCTGGAAGCGCGCCAACGACCCGGATTCCAAGGCCGGTGACGTGCCCCGGCGCTGCCACCGTCCGTGCTGCGGAAAGCTTGATTCTGCCGCCGTTGCGTCGGGCGGCGGCGATGGTTCCCTTCGAATTAACGACTCGTGTTGTTGGTGAATAAGCATCAGGCTGCTTTCGTGAAGGATAGAACTTGCGCTTATTCGCATCTGTTTCATGCTGCATGTCAGCGCTGCATCGACATTCGGAACACGCTTATTCGGCAATGTCCATACAGCCAAAATGGACGGATCTCCGCAGCCCCCGACGGGATCTTGGAATTGGGTGCTGTTGGTACGGCTCTTTCTGGAATGACGACATTTCAGGGCAGTCATCAACAAAACCGGGAACTCGGTTAGCAAGCTGTAAGGTACTCATTACTCCTATGTTTCTTAAGTACCTTTGTGTGCTCGAATGCCGCGCATCGTGGAAGAGGCCATGGTGAAGAGATCTGATGGTTACTACTTTAGTTATACCTCCTATCCGCAGACTGTCATCTCAGATGGCAATGCGCAATTGAGCCGGAGCTTCGCGGCGACACCCGCGGAGATGCCAGCCTCTGTGTTCCAGCGCCGCGTCCCTATAGCTTCTCGAACCCGCAGCCTGCCTCATCACGGCCGCAACGAATGGAGGTACATGACTAGGTAGGTACCATGTTCCCCATACGGTTGGGTAGGTAATCGAGCTGCTTGAGAGTACGGCGAGCACAAGCAAGGTCAAACAGCAGGTCACAGCGAGACTATCATCTTTGGGGCTAGGAGGCAATTGCTATCGCGTGAGATTATGCCAGTCCAGACTTGCCATTGGACAAAAGCCATCGACTATCATTATCCTCTACCATTGGTCCATGAATCCGATTTCCTCTTTCTCATATCCTCGCAGCCGCATCAACTCGCAGCATCTCCCGAATCCGCTAGGACGCCGCCGGCTGGCCGCCGTGGGAGAGGTACGGGGCGGGCGCGGCCTCCGGAACGCCGTACTTGGGGTTGTGGGCGGGAGCGGCCTCCGGAACGCAGTACTCGGGGTTGTGAGAGGGAGTGTAGGCACCGCCAGTGGCGTTGTGAGCGGGAGTGTAGGCACCGCCAGTGGCGGCGCTGGTCAGGGTGCCCTTGCGCTTGAGGTGGACAATGTGGGCGCCGTGGATGAGCTGGGTCAGGGCGCTGGCCACCAGCACGCCGAACAGCACGACGCCGATGATGTCGAGCGCGGCCAGCTCCAGCACCCAGAGCACAGTCCAGACAGCCATCTTGCCGCAGGCAAAGGCCAGGTACAGCGCCGGCGCCAGCCGTCCCGCCCCTATCAGCACCATCTCCGCCACGTTCACCAGGATGGTCAGCGAGGCCAGCACGATCAGGATCGCGCCCGAGGCACTGCAGCAGAGGTTGATGTCAGTTTAAATTCTTCTTATGGTGCGGAGAGGGAGATCTTGAACTATAGGTCACTGGGAGGGGGTATAAAGACGTACTTGAAGAGGCTGCGATAACCCTGGAGATCATAGTTGGACTGGCTGACGACGGAGAGGGCCCAGGCCGAGATACCGATGAGGACGACACAGGCGAGGCACTGGAGGATCCAGGCCATGATGTTGGTGCCCTTGTGATAGGGATAGTCGTGGACGCCTTTGCGCATGATGCCGGCTCTCGAGGATTTCTTGTTGCGGTTGGGTTGGCTAAATACCTAATCACCACTGGAATGATGATGTGCTGTGATGATCAAGCCGTAGAGTATCGAGTACGAGAATGATTGTCCTCTAAGGGAGTAGACTTTGTGGCGGCAGGTGTGATTGACAGTCTGTAAATGGATTGTTGAAGGCAGACCGTAATGGGCAACGATCGACGGGGTGAAGTGGAATGTGTCGAGTTGGGGGGAAGATGGATGCGCGCGGGGAAACCGGGTCGGCGGGAAAAAAAAGAGATCGGATCCGAAAGGATGGGTGCAGACTGCAGACCAGAGCAAGCAAACAATCCACAATCCCCAGAAAGCGCGGGCCGTCGTGGATACATATACCAATCCTCCGTGTCACCCAGGGGATTAGACGTAGCGTTTTGTCACTGCTGTCACCTGTCACCTGTCACCTGTGCCATATCGCCAAGCATACAAGCACGGCATGCAGAGGGGGCGGCGCGACCTGGGGGCCCTGGCTGCTGGTCGGAATACGCCTTTCACAGGCAGCACAGGCGTGTAGTCCCAGGCAGTGTTGCCTTAAAGCTGACCGTTAAGCGCCAGCCAACAGCGGTCTGAGGCGGTCTAAGGCTTGACAGCCCCAGTGCAGGTGGCCGGCCCGTCAATCAGGGGCAATGCAGGTACGACAGAGCTAACTACAGTACCAGGTAGGTAGCTACTGTAGCTGCGCAGCCACGGCAACTGCGACTTGTGTTCGAGGGTCGGGCGTAGCAAAAGATGGAAGGCTGTTCGACGCAGGGTCCTTACCTACCTTACCTACCTTACCAAGCTTACCTAATGTACCTATCTAAGTGTTTTCAGCTGGCCGCGCTGTCGCCAAGTTAGACAGATTAGAGTGTGACCTGAGCGCTCCTATTTTCCGTAGCCCTCTTCCTTTGGCCTTGGCGAGGGCTCGTTGCTTTGATCAAGACCCGGCCAGGTGAAAAAAGCTGTCTGCCAAGCGCGCGGTGGTAGGAGCTGTGAATCCTTCGATTATGCAGAACCGATGTGACCTGGGGCCCGAGCCAGACCCGTGCCAGATAGACGAAACGGGCGGTGACGAGTTGTCGTGATCCATCTGTCTTGTGTCCCCTGGTGAGTGTTGGGTGCCTTATGGACGACCTCGGAGTCACCCGGTCACCGGTCTGGGCATTGGAACATTGGGAAACCAAGCCCTGCCAAGCCCCCGTCAGCTAGGCCGTATCGGGCCTGGGAGGGTCATAAACAAAAGGCCTTTCAGAGCCTATGCATGTGCAGTCGACAACAGGAAGACGGCACTCGAATAGCCACAGAAGAGGATCTGTCCCCAAACATCGACAAGATTGAGCTGAGAGACTAGGTAACTCGTATCACAAACCTCAGCTGGCGTCACATACTGTCTGAAAGAAGACGCTCACGCCGTCTCCCGAACAAAGGATAAAGCTCAGCTTCTGAACTTCCAGTGTATCGTGGCATGGCCCTGTGTGTCGCAAGTGGGCCATCTCCCCAAGTGCATCCCAGGAACATCACCGCCGACGTTGAACTATTCACAGTCTTATTCAATTTCTATCCTCAGTTGCAATTTATTCTCCCCACTAGGTAGGTGAGTAGCCGGCTGGATCGTCGACCATCACCTCCCGTCACTATCTACTGCGAAAAGTGCCGGTAACTCATCGACAGCTTGCTTCATCTGGGATGTGTCTCGCCCTAGCTGTCATAGGTTTACTTCCCTGCGATCAACTCAAGTCGAGTACTGCAATATCTTCTTCCGGAGCTCCTTCTCGTTGGGCACTGGATCGACGGTGCCCGAGTATTGAACATCGAACGTCTTGTCCTCCCTCAGCATACGGAGAAGACACCGTTCTTCATCGCCACCTAGGAGACTTTTGTCAGTCTGATTCGCGCACAAAGGTGTCAAGGTTAAGAGCAGCAGTTTTCTGTAATTACCTGGAATCTGGTCATTCTCGAGGGCACCCTCCCTGACAATGTCGAAAGCCCTCGACTCGATGATGCTCACCACGTTGCTCTCAACCAGACGGGTAAAAAACAGCTTGACGCGAAATTTATAGCCGGATCCTTCCTCGACGTTGTCAGGAAATGGTATGTTCGCTCCGAACACTCCGTATCGGACAGGCTGGCGTCCACGGCACTTGTGTTGCGCAAAGGCCTTGACGTCGACATAGCTTCCGGAAAGTTCCATCTCGTGTGTTTCCCTTCCACACCTCACTACCGGTATATTTCCGGCCCCTTTCCGCCCCTTCCCATCCCTCATAAGCTCTGGTGGGACGATGAGAGATATTCCCATCATTGGTTTCTGTGTTTCGTCCATCGTTGGTCCCCATTTTCCAAACCTGCTCTCTAGATGGCTGGCTCGGACCACAACTGGTACTGCCAGCCCCTTCGCAGTCGTATACTTTGACTGCGGCGGGATGCAGAAGTTGAGCGCTGGCGAAGGTTTCCATTTATCGGCGCCATTCTCGTCTTTCACTGCGATGGGAAGGCGCAAATACAACTCAGGGAGGTCTTCAAAGGCCCATTCCACGGAGGAGATTTCTTGGTTGGCTTCTGGATATTAGTAAGGCCTTCCTGCAGGGTTTTCCTTCTTCTTTGTGCTTACAGGGCTTTCTGATGTATTTTCCATTGGCAACACCCAGGCACGCAAAGGGCCAGCGCCGGTGCCTGACAGGCATGTAGGTAAAGGGCAAACTCAGAGCCCGGTTTCCCCAACGTGTCATCGTCTCAACGTAAGGTGTAACGGCTACTCGATACCGCGTGTTGTGTTTTAACGGCGGTTCGGTTGCGTGTAAATTAATTATCGCCCAGGCTCTTTCCACCGAGCCCGACCTCATTGATACCCACAGATCGCGACAACCGGTGCACACCTTGTCGCCATCCCAGAGAGACTGGCCATCCTCTGTAACGATTGAGACATGGAGCCGGACATAGAGGTGGGATGTATATGCAGAAGGGGACCTGGGTTTGCGGAGGCGTGCAGGACTTCTGACGACGAGGGGCCACTGGAAACCGCCCCACTCAGTCACGATGTCGTGAGGGTGTACCATGAACTCCAGTGTCGAAGGGAACAACCTACGACCATCTTCCTCGGAGGTACTCGGAAAGGTACATTCTATCGGCATAGTCTCCGGTGGTATCATCGTGCGAGGTCGCGTAGGGACAATCGATAGTGAGTTCTCAAATGTAAGGGAGGAGGGCCAGACACCAGTCTGGGAAATTGAGAAGAGGGTCCTCGACTCGGGCGCCCACAGGCTCTCTATACTTTCCCCTGTGAGTAATACCTGGCTCGTGAGCAACGGAACACAAGCGCATTCGGACGAGAACATTCCTCAGTGATCCCAATGCGGGTAGTACCTGTGTTCCCAAGACTCGACGAAACGTACCAGGCATGTTGCTGGGACCTGGTTTGGTGACTGTTCGCTTCGCGATGAGCGGACGACCAACAGCTGGCATGGTAAAAACCGCGTCCGTTCATTGAATTCCTCGGTTCTGGCCATGTCCTCCAGGAATCGGCGTCGGGTACACAAGACTAAGAGCCCGGTAGTACCACACCTGCCCCGAAACAGCACACACACCGCGCCCCCGGCTTCTCCGTCGGAGGCACCAACGGCGTATCCAACGACAGTTGGACGACGAATGCAGTCAAACGATTACCGTTCTAAGTCTGCTGCGTGCCCCGGACAAGCTGGGGAACACAGCATACGGATGAACTGGCACGTCGGTTAGGTCTCTGAAGAATGTAGTGGTTACGATGTTGGACCTACCTACCTAAGTATTCACCTGCCGCGCCATCACCACCACAGGGCCATCCCGTCGGTTTCCAGAGGTATCCAGCCGAGACGCAAGGAGGTCATCATCACCCGGACTACCCGCCCCAACGACACTCGCTGAATGCATTCCCATAGCTTCCGTTTTCAGGTCCGCGGGCCTGCCTCACGGTGGCCGGGGGAGTTGGGCGACGCTGCTCGGGTACTTGGGTTAGGTATCCGAAGAATGTGGTTGCGCTGTTGGGGTGGAAGTGCCTTCTCATGCCGTGCCACCGCAGGGCCATACTGTCGGGTCCTTACCTGCATTCAGCCGAGACGCAAGGAGCTCAGCCTCCAATGGAGACCACCATCACGACAGCAATCGAGAGCGAAGACAGTTTCTGCACTGGTATACCGTATATAGTAGGATAGGCAATCGCCGTTGCTATCTTCGCTAGGGCGCATATTCATGAGCGCAAAATTCCGTGATGAAGTGCCAAGCGACCAGAAATACAGAGACACAAGACTCGTAGCGGAAGACCAACGTCCTCGGCACTTTATTAGACGATAGCCCACCGTTCGGTACAATACCCGAACTCTCATCCAAATTCTGGGTCACAGACGGGACTGGGTCATAGATATGGTGACATGATCAGGGGGGTGGCACGCGCTCCAAGCACCTGGTCGAGGCCCGTCACAGGCTGCAGCAGCCCTATACGAACAAATAACACAGCGAGCCAAGGTGCCCGGAAGCGGCCGTGACCAATAACGAAAACTACAAGACTGTGAGTCCTGTGAGTCCTGCCGCCACATGGATGCAAGATGCGGTGTTGTCTTGACATACTTGTTCGCAATGGTCCCGAAGACGGATTGATACAACGTCCGCTTTCCTATCGGACCTTCGAATGAGACAGACAGCCCAAGGGGAGGGGGGGTCTAGATGAACCCCCGCAGCTCATTCATCAGACACATAACCTCGTAACATCGTGCGCAATCATCAACCAGGCTTGGCCCTCATCGGCCCTCCAAAGCAGCCGCGGCGCGCTCAAGGAAAGCATTGAACTCCTTGATCTGACTCAGAGCGCCGCCGCCTCCATCCGCGGCCGCCGTGGCCTGTCCCGCTACCTGGGCGATCAGGAGTTCGAGATTCGCCAGCTCGGCCGCCTTCTCCGCTTTCCTGTCCAGTTCCGGGGCCGTCTTGCCGTTCTCGATCGCCAGTTCGATGTCGTCCATGGTCGAGGAGAGGCCCAGCTGATGCTTAGGCAGGGTTAGCAAGGCCAAGAGCTCGTAGAGTCGGAGTATGCCCACCAGTGATTCTTGGTTCGCCGTTTCGTGGCGGATCCTCACTGCATCCATCTTCAGGGCCACTTGCTCGCGCTCGGCACGGATGCGCAAGATCTCCGCTCGCAGGGCGAGCTTCTCCTTCTGGACTGTCCGCACGCGCTTCTTAAGCGCATGCATGTTGTCCAGAGCGATGGTCTGGGCTTGGTTAGCTCTATTACGAGTGGATCGTAGGGCCGCCACTTACGTGCTCCAAGAGTCGCGTTCGCAACTCCTCTTGGAAGGCCTCTAGAGCTCGCAGTTTGGTTCTGAATTCCTTTTTGGTGACCGAGTCCTTCGCATCAACAGCTGCTTCGTGAAACTTCTCTAGACTCGACTCGATGACTTCATCGCACATTTGCAACAGTACATCAATCACATTGACACCGCTGCGATTTGCGAACGGAATGTCAGACGCCAGGATATCCTCGTCGGTATCATCTTCTTTCTGGTGTGTCCTCTTCGTGTATCTCTGCACGGTAATGGGAATGGCTTCGCCATCGCTGCGCCTCCTTGCGGTAGTTGCCGTCTTCTTCTTCTTGGGTGGCCTAGGCTGGGACTGCTTCGCTGGACTCTCTTTTGTGCGCTTGGTTCGTGCTTTCTTGCTGGGCTGTCCTCTTTCGGCAGGTTGGGAGTGCAATTCCGGCGATTCTTCCCTGGGAGGGCTTGGCCGGGGACGCTTACGTCCAATCCGGCGGGCAGCCTCCTGAACATCGATCTCTTCAGCTTCTTCGTTGACGGCTTGTTGTTTGGGCTCCGCCTTCTTGCGGGTTGGCAGAGCCGGTGCGGGTTGTGGTCTTTTGGTACGCGTGGGTGGTTTCTTAGGACTAGCAGTGCCAACAGCGTCAGGGGGCGACGAAAGCTGGTCGGCTTCCTTGCCAAGTATAGGAGTAACTCGGCGAGTCTGACTTCGTGTGGAGCGCGCCGATCCTGTAGATGCCGCGGCCTCGCTGTGCTCCGAGGGGGGCGCCAGCGGTGATGTTCGGTCAACAGGAGCTGGCGGCGAGGATTCCGGTATTTGCCTCATACTTCTAGTACTGGCCCGGGCTGAACGCGCCGACGGGCCACTCTCGGTTGCGACACTCCTTCTCGTTTTCTGTGCTAGCGGCGAAGATGCGTTCACCTCGCCCGTGTCCCCAGCTTCGTCCTCGATGACGACTTTTTGGAGCTTTGCGCTCTGTGTGGCGGCATTGGTGAGAGTGATGCGCCGTCGATGTCCGCTGCCCGGGGCTGTCGCGGGGCTCTCTGTGACTTCTTCTATCACGCGATCTGCCGAAGGTCTCGAGGTAACAGATTGTCGTGAGACGGGCCTCGTAGCATCTTCTGGTGGTGAACTTAGCGTGCCGCCTAAAGTTTGCACCTCCTGCGCCTCCTGCACCACCGAGATCGCAGTCGGAGGCTCTGATTCGGGTTCGTTTGCCGGCTCGGGCTCATGTGCCGGCTCGGACTCATGCACTGGCGGCTCATTATACAGTTCATTGTAAGGGTCTGATTTCGGCTCTCCCAGGCGCGCCGATACTTGGGATGATCGTGATGCTCGTGATGCACTGGAATGTGACTGGGAGCTTGCGGCAGCTGATTCAGGTTCGAGGCGTCGTCGCTTCGCAGAGGTGTTGGGCTCTGATCGCGCGGGGGGTGTCGGGGCCCTCTCAGGCGAGGCTTCAACTCCAGCTCCCGGGAGGACGAAGTTGAAGGAATCATCGGCGACTTCGTGGCGTCTGTTCGCATCACGTCAGCAATCAAGGAATGGAAACGGAAGTGAGAGAAGTGCGGCGTACCCAGCTCCACGCATGCGCTGTTGCATGCGCTCCTCGCGACCTGAATGTCTCCATTAGCGTACGGCCGCGAACAACAGGCGACGTCTGTACTGACTGGTGGCCATGATGTCGTTTGGTGGACACCAGTCTCAGGTGATGGAGTCAATATGCCGAACGGTTGGGTACATGGCAGGGGAAGCAGCTGCTGCTGTGCCAGGCTGTTTGGCGTCGAGCGTCTTTCTGCGGTGGGACGCGTTGATGGGACGCGTTGAGATGAACGGGATCGGGGTCGATCGCGTAACGTACTTCTTGGGGCCTGTTGCGGCCGGCGGCGTGACCTGCGTACCCTAGCCTACCTTACGTGACCTGTGTGACCCAGAGCCCTGATAGTACAGCCAGCTGAGCTGCAGCTGATCGGCAGCTGATGGCGCTCTATCGACCTCAGCAATGAAAAAGGTCCAACAAAGGTTGCCCACGTTGCCACTCGAACCCAGCTTCGAGCTGCCAAGTTCAAAGGTAGCGGATTAGAGTGCTACCATCAACCCCTCAGTTTCCCGATTCGTGTGGCGGCAACTAACCACTAGATCATCGTCACTTCTCTGGCGTTACAGACTGGGCTCTTTTTTTCATTTTATTAAGCCTACGTCAGATGTTGATTCTACCTGCCTTATCGCCAGGAGACCTTGTGAGAACAAGTACGCATCACTAGGATAGTTGTTGGACTCTCAATCATTCACACGCCTTCTATTTCCGTTTGCTCGCAGCTATAGTCAGCCATATAGGTCAGGTGAGGTCAAGAGTAAGTCTGTGCCGTCAGAGTGCTCGATGGTGGTGTAAGGACTCCCTTGCATGAACCCCATTTGCCTCAACATCATGGCCCCCCTTTTTGCAATGAAAAGGCCCCAGAGCTCGTTCACCTGCCTATAAGAAGCTGAAATTATTCGAGCAGGAACTCCACATAAGCAAGGAACGGTATCAGCCTGCCGAAAGAGACACACTCGCAGGCTTGCCGCCGGCATGTCGCAGGGTTTTTGGTGACTATGTTGCCGCGAGGCACATGCCCATCTTTCTACTGGGCCACTTTGGATAGTTAAACGTCATTGCCACAAGACTCAACCTTGGCTATACGTGAAGCAGTAACACCCAGGAGAACGGCTCTCGGTACAGCTGAAAGTCAAACACGACCAACCGATCACTCTGTCTGGCTGTATGGAATATTTAGGCAGCTACGATATGGATTCGCGGACAGCGTCATATCGTCTCCGAGCCATAGAGAATGGGAGACTTGGTCTAGGATCCGGTCACAAGTGCACGGCAAAGTTCGCTACGGGTGTCCGCTATCCATGCTGCTGACCCTCGACGAACCAATGGTACCTCATGACCCGGTAAGTCGACGAGTCTGTACCTCTTAGCCTCCTCCTGATCATAAGTACGGGCTTCTTGCCCACCCATTTGGCGAGATCTAGCTAGATTGAAAAATGAACTATTGCTGTTTCCAGCGCATGGTCTTTCTGTAAGCTTGCCTTGCATATATGTGACACCTTCGACAGCAGTGTTCTCTTGATATCTGCCCCCTTACCAAGATGACTCCCCTTGTTTATTTGACTTTGATATTCCTTGCGGGTGCAGCGGCCAGTCCACCTGTAGGGTGGCGCTACGAGCTTCCTCGGCCGGTAGAGAGTTGGTTCCAGAAGATCACGAGTCTAATCCGCGAACCCTCGAGCAACCCAAGCGGTAAATACTTCCGTAAGTCACTCGCTTCCAGCTCTCCGGTTTCAAGAGTTGACCAAATGAGCTACCAGATGAGTCGACGTGAGCTTTCGAGTACTATATTTTTCCCCCTCGACCTGTACTGACTTTCATCCCACTAGGTTCCATAGCCACTACGATGGCAGGTCAGTCTCGGCTTCGGCACTTTCCCTTTCTCGACAGCATACTAACCCAGGAGGAGAATGCAGGTTTGCCACAGAGCCTCTTGATGAAGCCGACCAAGTTGAGGCCCTGAAAAGTCTCTCGAAGGCTTACCTTCATACATTCAGTGAGCTTGGAATGGAGACATGGCTGGCTCATGGGACGTTGATGGGTTGGTGGTGGAACAACCAGGTAATTTTGGCTGCGAAAGGGGTACTTCGTCGGCGGCTAATAGAAGAAAGATCATGCCTTGGGACTCGGATGTCGACTTCCAGGTGACGGAAGCTACCATGGACTACCTCGCCGCGAAGCACAACATGTCCCTGTATCCTCTCGAGCCCCCCATAGTTCCCCAGAAGCGGACGTACATGGTGAGTCCGACGCCCCGAATCTCCCACCTTCGCATTACGAAACACTAACGACACTTGACCTTTGCAGCTCGATATCAACCCCTACTACTCCAATCCGAACTCGTCGGACGTCTTCAACAAGATTGATGCCAGGTGGATAGATATCAGTACCGGATTGTTCATCGACATCACGGCAATCCATACAAATCGAGCGAAGGGGAGGGAATGGATGCGATGCAAGGATGGGCACGAGTACAAGGTAAGCCTCCATGGCCAGGACTCTTCATGTCTTGACCATTCTCAGTGGTTGTCGATTGACTCTACGTAGGCAGCAGATCTGTTCCCCCTGCGCGACACCGTGTTCGAAGGCGTACCAGCGAAGGTGCCGTGGCACTACGAGCAGATACTGGTAGCCGAGTACGGGAAGGCCAGTGTGACGAAGGCGAGTTATCACGGGTGAGTCTTTGGCCATGTCCCAGCTTTCTCGAACTGACATGGGATTGACAGCCACGTATTCGACGCGACCGAGATGCGATGGGTGCCCAACCGGAAAAGGAACCATTTTGAGCGACGACAGTCGACCTCCGTTGGCAATGCGCCCGCGCCGACGCAAACGACAGCATTGGCGGATATGGCCCGAGAGGCCAATGGCCAGATCAGCATCACGGGCACACCGGTGGCGACGCCATCGACACTGTTGCCGAGAGCGGCCCAGGACACTGGTATCCCGATGGGCATGCTCGAGTCGATGCTCCTGGCACTTCTATCGAGTGCGAGCTTTTCGGAGGCGGCGCCTTCGACGATCACGCAATCGGCAACCATGACCCAAGCGACGAGCACTCAGATCAGTAGGTCAGGGTTGTTGCCATCGATGCTACTACAAGACCGCGCAGCCCAAGAGACGGACACACAGACGAACGTTCCAAAGCCCACGCAGTCGACGGCCACAGCAGCTGTCAATCGATAGAGGACGTCCAGATAACCGCACCGGGGTCGTCATCGTCGAGGTCTCTGAGGCTTGTGGGTTCGAAGGGATCGATGGATGTTCAGACGAATGCGCCTTTCTGACTCGTCGCAGCCAACGCGGGCAGTGCACGTGACTCGACTGACTACTGCTCGTACAGGATAAAGACTGGGATGACAAAAACGTTCGTTCGATTCGAGGGCAATGCGTAACAGTGTTTATATCTGCCGGATGAAAATATATCTGAGATTCTTAGCATTGAGACACGCTACCTGCCGTATCCCGCTGCAGATATCGAGTCATGCATGTCTAAAGCCATAACAGAGCGTTGAGTCTTGACATGACCATGATCCAGGTGCGGGCTGCATCGATGACCTCGGGTACGACTCCACGATCGTGCCCATGAGTATTCCCTGCCGATAAAGGGGAATGCTCCTCCAAGCAGTATTCGGACGTACTGGAATGTATCGGCCCAAGTAGATGTATCTGAATAGGTCAGCGGAAGCCGAATAAAAGGGGCTTCAGGATGGAACCATGGGTATACTCGGCTCAAGAGTATCCAAAGCTCAAGTATCGCGGATGCCCATAATGTTGGGTGGCATTCGCCAAACCAAATATCGAAGCCTCGACAAGCTGTATGTCCAGTTCCAGCGTTCTTTAGGCGGTGACCCAGCTCAGAGCCCTCTGGAAGAAAGTGGCGGGCACTTCTCCGGCATCTCTGTTTTCCACACCCCCATGCAACCGGGACTTGGACTCACCCTTTGCACCCTCGAATGCCCTAACAACATGCTGCCTGGACAACCAACACACCTGCCTTCCTACAACACAGGGCTGTGAATTCACACACAAAACCTTCACACTCAATTTCCCTCCCCGCTTGGCTTTCCACCTTGCGGCGCGAAGTTGAGCATTTTCGTTCTCCCTGCACACAACCCGTATCCCTTCAACGCCCTGCTTGAGATTGATCGGCGTATCCTGCCATCGCGGCTTCAATTGCCCTTTCGCAATACACAAAGTCACGATCAGCGTGCAGCCTCGGTGTGCATTGCCAGATCGCCACTTCCTCGAGGTCGCTGATATCGTGCCCTGCTTCTCGTAGGCAACTGACCAAGTACGGTTGCTTGACCCCGATCTGCCATTGGCATTAGTTGAGCATTGCGCCGCTCCTCCGTTCCAACAACCGATGTAAGCTTTTCCGAACAGTATGTCGCATGCAGCTGTCTGACCTTGACATCTAGTGCAAGCCTCTTGAGCATAGCGCCAAGCCAAGCGCCGTCACTCGACCCGACGTTCGGCAGAAGTCCCTGGAGCAAGACCCAAGACACCGCTGTTCGGTTTCAACGTCCTAAGCAAGCATCTTGAGCCAGGCTCCAAACGCCGT
>JAJJKE010000111.1:0-80130 GCA_022376655.1 Xylariomycetidae sp. FL0641 | reverse complement strand
GCAAAAAAGTTAGCAGATATTTTAAAAGTAAAAGAATTTAAATATTAATCAGGGGATAATAAAAATACGAAAGGAATAAAAAAATAAAAAATATGTTTTAATACTAATAATGTAAAAAATAACGTAAAAATAATTATAATAGTTTACGATATAACAATAAATAAGTTATAAAAAAGGTTTAAAAAAGGTTAAAAAAAATAAAAAAATTAAAAGTAAAAAAAAAAATTAAAAAAGTGCAAGCAAGGTAAAAATTTTATAAGTGCGGCAAAATTTTATAAAAAAAAGCGAAAAACGATTACGGTAAGGTTAAAGAGCGATAAGGGTGGAGCAGTAGAGGTTAAAGCGAACTAATTAAATTAAAAATAAAATAACCAATCAAAGGCCATAAACCTATACCTCCCATCACAACGAAAACAACCTGAAGGAGACCTTCAGGCATCCTAGAACGCTGCCAGATCCCCGATTGCCGACGTCAGGAACAGGCAGGTCCGCGCCTAAGCTTGCCAAGTTTAGCGCTGCATTTAGGGAATCGTGCCGCTGTCACCTGCCTGTCAGGCACCCACCATCAGCCACACCTCTCGTAATTGGCGGGCTGGCAATTCAGCGCCTCCCCCTAAATTCAACTGATTTGTGATCGTGTTGGAAATTTGAAACAGCCAAGCTGGAGGGTCTTGGGGGGGTCTTCCCACTTGCTAGACCTGGCCTGGACTCATCCAACGAGATTGCTTCATTGCCAACCGGGCGCTGGTCAATTCGGCGGTCTTGCGGCTTTCACGGCAACCAATTTATTAGTCAACCTAGTCAAGATGCTTTTTGCTATCCATCAGGTAAGAGGTACCGGTAGAGTAGCGATAAATAAATAGGTGCTTCCCCGGGCACTGGTGATACCGACAAAGGTTGACAGGACGGGAACTTTGTGTGAACTTTTAGAAAGTCGACAAGACTTCATCTACGTCGGTTGACCAGATCGTGTGTTCTGGAATGAAGGCCTTGAAAGTCTGGAAGTCTGGAAGTCTGGGCATTCCATGCCTCCCCGTATTCCCGAAGTCGTTCGATAAGACAAGCGTTAGGCGGCGAGCAAGACACCGCAACGAGTGTGCAAACACCAATGAAGACTACGACGGGAAATTCGTCATAGTCCAGTACGTCTGTACGTTCCATGACAGACTCAAGTCTGATTCTTTACCTGAATTACAGCATTTTCATGACCCAGTCAAGGGGCGTGCGAGTACTTGAGGTAGTCATCAACTCAACCTTCCCGATCTCACCTGTTCAGAGGAATCAGCAGAGGTATGGGGAAGCTAGGCATCTTAGCTTTAATCCACGGATCCTACGAGCCTATTCTGAAGGGCAGTAGAACTCGGGCATACGTGACTCACTTCCTTCCCGAAAACCGGCCATAGCTTGTACTATACAAGCTCGATGATCTGTGCAGGCGCTGTTCTTGTACCGTATGTCTAGGATGAGAGGAAAGAGGACTAAGCAACAGAGCGGACCATCACATAGCAGGCAGTAGACGGACCATATGCTCATACAACCGACAGGAATACCACAGCCTGATCGACATCGGCAGCCCGATGCGTCCGAGTTGAAATCCCGGGGCAGTGGAGCCATCGGGCCGTAGTGGAGTATACCGTTGATCCACTACTCCGACCAATAAGGAACCAGAGGGGGTAATCGAAGGTGGGATGCGTCTGTTGCCCCTCCGGTCATCGCTCTAAACGGGAAAATCTACGAAAAGTTCCGTGTCAAGCGTGTCCACTGTCAGGAACGCAAGACTCATCCTCATCATCCTCATCCTCATCCTTTCCGTCTTGTCTCTTTTCCTTGCTGGTGACTCACACGTTTTCGGTATAAGAGTTGCTTTGGTATTCCGAGTCTATTTCGAGTTCATTCCTTTCCAATTGACCAGCTTCGATCATCATGGACGGCCTCAAACAAGCATTCAAACGCTGCAAGGCCGAGAATCGGGTATGTGACTTTGTTCCCTTGCGCAAAAGACATCGACGGTGCTCTTCTGGACGATGCCAGCGAATACCCTCACCCAGTCAAACGTGATTGCTAACCGTGACTCTCGCAGGCCGCCCTTGTGACCTATGTTACCGCCGGTTACCCCAAGCCCGAGTACATGCCCGAGATTCTGCTGGGAATGCAGAAGGGTGGTGCTGGTACGTGGTGGCGAACCCCCCTCCTCTTCCTCCATCCCATCGTGACAGACCCGATCACGGATACGATAGAATAGACTGGATATACTGACAGTACGACCGAAAACAGACGTGATCGAGCTTGGTGTTCCCTTCACAGACCCCATCGCCGACGGGCCGACAATACAAACCTCGAACACGGTTGCGCTCTCCCATGGCGTCACCATCAAGTCCACTCTTCAGATGGTCAAGGACTCGCGGTCCAAGGGCCTGTCGGTTCCGGTCCTGCTGATGGGCTACTACAACCCCCTCTTGAGCTACGGCGAGGAGGCGCTGCTACGTGACTGCAAGGAGGCGGGTGTGAACGGATTTATCGTCTGCGATCTGCCTCCCGAAGAAGCCGTCTCGTTCCGCAAATTCTGCAGCAAGGGCGCATTATCGTATGTGCCGCTGATCGCGCCGTCGACGTCGGACACGCGCATGAAGTTGCTGTGCGCTCTGGCCGACTCCTTCATCTACGTGGTCTCGCGCATGGGCGTCACCGGCGCCTTGGGCACGTTGAACGCCAACCTGCCCGACCTGCTGGCGCGCGTCAAGAAATACAGCGGTGACAAGCCGGCCGCCGTCGGGTTCGGCGTGTCCACGCGCGAACACTTCCAGTCGGTGGCCGCGATCGCCGACGGTGTGGTCATCGGCTCCCAGATCGTCACCACCCTGCAGAAGGCCGAAGAGGGCAAGTACGCCCAGGCGGCGCAAGAGTACTGCGCCTACGTGACCGGACGCGACAGCACCCAGCCGGAGACGACGCGCGAGGTAGGCATGGTAGAGGCGATGCACGAAGCGAAGGAACCGGACGGCGAGAACGTGACGGTCAATGGGGTGGTCACGGAGCACGACGACTCGGCGTTGGTGGCGCAGCTGGCAGCGCTGCACGGGAAGATCCCCGAGCGCTTCGGCGAGTTCGGCGGACAGTACGTGCCAGAGTCGCTGATGGACTGCCTGCAGCAACTGGAGGAGGGCTTCAACACGCTGCGTGACGACCCCAGCTTCTGGGAGGAATACCGCTCCTACTATCCCTGGATGGGACGGCCGGGCCAGCTGCATCTTGCCGAACGTCTGACCGAGCATGCCGGTGGTGCCAACATCTGGTTGAAGAGAGAAGATCTGAACCACACGGGTTCGCACAAGATCAACAACGCCCTCGGACAACTTCTCTTGGCCAAGAGGTTGGGCAAGACCAAGATCATTGCCGAGACGGGTGCAGGTCAGCATGGTGTGGCTACCGCTACGGTCTGTGCCAAGTTTGGCATGGAGTGCACTGTCTTTATGGGTGCTGTAAGTTCTATCCTGCCTACCTCTAATCTGCCTCCTGCGCCCCGTCCAGTCGAGTCCATTCCATTGTATTCCAGTCTTCGGGGAGCATGGCTAACAACCACAATAGGAAGACGTACGTCGTCAAGCCCTCAACGTATTCCGCATGCGTCTTCTAGGTGCCAAGGTAATCGCGGTAGAGGCAGGCAGCAGAACACTGCGTGACGCCGTCAACGAGGCCCTGCGGTACTGGGTGGTGCACCTGGAGGACACGCACTACATCATCGGGTCGGCCATCGGCCCGCATCCCTTCCCGACCATCGTGCGCACCTTCCAGTCGGTAATCGGCAACGAGACGAAGGCGCAGATGCAGGAGAAGCGCGGCAAGCTGCCGGACGCGGTGGTGGCGTGCGTGGGCGGCGGCAGCAACGCGGTGGGCATGTTCTACCCCTTCTCGAACGACCCCAGCGTGCGTATGCTGGGCGTGGAGGCGGGCGGCGACGGCGTCGACACGGCGCGGCACTCGGCCACGCTGACGGGCGGCACCAAGGGCGTGCTGCACGGGGTGCGCACCTACATCCTGCAGAACGAGCACGGCCAGATCAGCAACACGCACTCGGTCTCGGCGGGGTTGGACTACCCGGGCGTCGGCCCGGAGCTGTCGTCGTGGAAGGACAGCGAGCGGGCCAAGTTCATCGCCGCCACCGACGCCGAGGCGTTCTCGGCCTTCCGTCTCATCAGCCAGCTGGAGGGCATCATCCCCGCGCTGGAGTCCGCCCACGGCATCTTCGGGGCGATCGAGCTGGCCAAGACCATGAAGAAGGACGAGGATGTCGTCATTTGCCTCAGTGGACGTGGTGACAAGGACGTGCAGAGCGTGGCGGATGAGTTGCCCAAACTCGGCCCGCAGATTGGTTGGGATTTGCGCTTTTAAAGGTGCTGAAGTGTTGAGGTGCGAGACCAGAGGAGAAGAGATGGGTTCGCATCACAAACGGCGTTGGCGTAGTAGAGTTTAAAAGGCTGGTGGTGTATGTGAGCATCCATGGTCTTTGAAAGGTCTTTGAAATGGGTGGCATCTAGATTCTTCTTCTAGTCATGAATTATACATTGTGTACAAGTCGAGTTGCTATGTTACAATTGCCTTCATTGCGTCGACCTCGTGCCATTCCCTACACGTCGGGTTTCCTTGATGCTCTAGACATGGCCGGCTGGAGTCATCGGTACCACAACCCCTTGGCTGCTGCCAATGTCCTTACAGTCAGCGATCACGGCCTCGACTTCAGCGGAAACATGATCTCTTACTCGACAGCATAGCCAGCCGCCTATGTCGCCTTTTTCATTGCCTGCGCATCCCCCCCAGATACGTCGCCAAGGTCAAACTCCTCCTCACGCTCCAGCATACCATCGATCTCGCTAGTCATAGACGCAGGGGTGACGCCCTCGCCGGCCAACTCGGGGGGCAGGTCCACGGTGGGCTCATCCACGGGCTTGGGCGGGAGGCCGAGGGCCTCGCGCTCGCGGTTGAAGCGCTCGCGGACGGCGGGGGTCTGCATGATCTTCCAGCGCAGGCGCCAGCCGGCGGGGCCGAGCTCGCGGATGCGGCGGGCCTTGCTGCCCAGCAGGTACTCGTCGATGCCGCCGAGCTTGTCGATGGTCTTGAGGACCTGGGTGGTCATGCGGGTGCGGATGAAGCCCTGCAGGGCGACGCTCCACAGGCGCCGCGTGTGCCGGTTCGGCTTCCACGACGTCGGCGACTTGCGGTGGTACTTGGGCGCCACCGTGTTGCCGAACCGCACCTTCTGCGTCCCGTACAGGCCCTCGTTCCGCTGCTTGTACGTGTAGAACGGCCCGTACGGGTAGTCGGGCACCTGCTCCACCGGTACCGTCAGGTGTGTCGGCGTTTGTCGGGGAAGGGTGGGTGTCGTGCTGAATGCGCGGACCGCGGAGGTGGTTGTTGACCTGGCCATGCACCGCGAGGGTGTGATGTGCCGTAAGGACTGCATGGTGACGATGGCGGTGGTGGGATGTGTGTCTGAGGATCGGTCGCGCCTCTTCGTGGGACGTTCGTTCGGTCGACCGTTGGGTGGTTCGTCTTTCGTCTAGACGATCGGTCAATTAGCGTAGGTGAGTCACAGAGCAGCCGAGGGTTGACTGCTACTGCTACTGCTACTGCTGCTGCCGTGTGCTCGTCGTGGTAGACAAACGTCAAGCTTGGAGATGCTTTTCTCGCAGTCTCGAATCCGCAAAGCTCAAATGGGTTTAGTTGCATATCCCATGGTTTGCGATATCATTGGCAGACCACGTGATAGCGTACCTTTTTCGTGGGTCAGTCAGCTCCGAATGCCGGCCCATTTGTTCCCCAACAGCGATCGGGTACGTACCCATCTGTTAGTCGCGGGGCTGTCTGCCGTCTCCAAGTTGGGTCGCTTTCCATCAATGTCAACATTCACCATTGACGATACCTTCACCTTCTCTACCTGGTGCATACCTCATACATGACACGTCATCTTCTCTCTGTCTTCTACTCTTCAGCAAACCATCGATCCGGTAACTTCCTACCACAATGTTGCCGCCAATAGATGAAGCCATCTTCGAGGACAACCCCAACTTCGAGAAGCTTTACAAGAACATCACGACCAATCTTCTAAACCCCGATGGATCAACCAAATCTGATCCTACCGCAAAGCAACGAGATGCTGTGCGAGAAGTATGTTCCCTTTCCCGGCATATTATACACCCGGGTCGTTCCAATTGACTTGCTTCCAGGAACTCAAGGCACACCGCCTAAAAGCGACGCGAGTACACTTCCTCCGCCAGGCCATCGCCGCCTGTGCCAGCAACGCGAAGCCCGCCTCGTCCGGAACCGAACCACCTCCTCAACCTCGCCGAACGAAATCCCGCCCGCAGCCGCCGGCGCCCCCGCCGTCTTCGGCCCCTCTCCCACCCGAGCTCCAAGACCTCCTCCTACTCCTCCCGCCCTTCCTCGCGCGCGCCCCGTCCCTGCCATCCGCCTCGCTCGTCCTCCTGCTGACCAACCCGCCCTTCACGCACCTCCAGCAACACTTCGCGCAGCTGGCCGACCTGCTATCGGCGGCGCTGACCGCCCAGGCCAGCGCGCTAGCCCGCGTCCTGCACCCGACCACCAACCCGTCCTACGTCCACCGGCTGATCCCTTCGCTGCCCGCGACCGCCGGCTCCCTCGTCGCCGCCGTCGCGCAGGCCAAGCGCGCCCTCGCCCTCGCGCGGCAGTCGGTGCTCTCGCAGCTCACGCACGCCGTCCAGGGCGCGTGCTACGCGCCCCTGCTGGCCGCGCTCCTGCGCACCCTGGAGGCCAAGCACGGCCCCGCCGCGCGCTCCGCGGTGCTGCGGGCCTCGCGGTCCGCGCTGGCCGCGCGCGAGTGGGCCCTGGCCGCCGAGGCGGCCCTGTGGACCGCCCGCCGCGACGTCTACCCGCCGCCCGCCCGCGCCGCCCTGGCCAACTACCGCCGCCACCTCCGCGACGCGCACATGCGGCTGGCGGACCGCGTGCGCGTGCGCGAGGGCGAGCTGGCCGAGTACGGCGTCGCGGTGGCGCCGGCAGACGCGGACGCGGACGCGGACGCGGACGAAGGGAGAAGAAGGGGCAGGAGCGGGACGGTAACCGGTGGGACGAAGGCGGCGGTAGGGGACGAGAACAAGGAGCGTACGATGCGGGAGCTGGCGCGCGTGTGGCGCGAGATGGAAGGGAGACTCAAGGACATCAATGGGGATCTGGATCGGCTGGGCTGAGCTGGGACGAGATGAGAGGAGAGGAGAGCATATGTTTGCATTTTTAGATACCCCAGCAGGCGAATGACGCATTACTTTTGACTGGCATGCTTACTTTATCGAGGTCAGTAGAGGCCAAGTAAGATACTTTAGCCATTGGCCGTTCTGTCGGGGTTGAGCATCAGCTTGAGCATAACGGTGACCAACGGTTCAACGGGTTTCCGGCAGTATGAACTAGATACTCGCGCCAATAGATGCAAATGAGTGCGCCGTGGCCTGATCGAGGCAGTATTGCCAGCGAAGGAATCATGGCAAGTACCCCTGGTGAGCATGTGGAAGTCAACTCGCTTATCACGGCTGGTAACCAACATTGCAAGCTGCTCATCCGTAATGATCAGAACAGCACACAGACAGCCGGGTAACGTTTTCATGGACAAAGTGATCGCATTGGTACAGCTAAAGAAAAGGAGGTATCATGGGAGCCTCACCATATCTATCGACCCTCTA
Organism: Xylariomycetidae sp. FL0641; assembly: GCA_022376655.1. NCBI lineage: Eukaryota > Fungi > Ascomycota > Sordariomycetes > Xylariomycetidae sp. FL0641. The sequence continues at coordinate 72,421 of JAJJKE010000111.1, read as the reverse complement.
TCGATGAAAATGGAAGAGATCCAAGCCAAGCAGGTGCAGACGCGAAATCCAGCGACACGTGTCCATGAAACCAGCAGATCAGAAAAGACTTGACTTTTGGTTCCAGATCGTATCCATCAAAAACGCCCCTCCTCTTCATGCGTTACGTATTCGTTACGGGCGATCGGGGTTCGATCCATCTTGATCTTGTCCGTCTTCACCTTTTTAACCCTTAACCTTGTAGATGGCTTCGGCCAGACGACCAACGTTCTCGCTGGTGATGCCGGCAACGCTGATACGGCCATCCTTGGTAGCGTAGACACTGTGCTCCTTGGCCAACTTGTCCATCTGAGCCGCATCCAGACCGGTGTAGGCGAACATGCCGATCTGCGAGGTGATGTGACTCCAGTCGTGAGAGCTACCGAGCTTCTCCAGGTTGTCCTTGAGGAGAGCACGCATGGTGATGATACGGTCAGCCATCTCCTTGACCTCACCCAACCACTGCTGGTACAAAGCCTCGTTGTTGAGAATTTCCGAGGCGATACGAGCACCGTGGATGGGAGGGTTGGAGTACAAGGGACGGACGAGGATCTTGATCTGAGAGTCGATACGCTTCTTCTCCTCGGGGGAGGCGGTCACGATGGAAAAGGCACCAACACGCTCACCGTAGAGACCCTGAACCGAAAGTTAGCATGCTTATAATCAATGTTCAGGAGTCTTCTGGATGCAGGGAATTCCGGACGAGGGGAATAGTCAGAAAAGCCACGCACCATGTTCTTGGCAAAACTCTGAGCCAGGCAGATGTCGTGACCCTGCTCGACAAAGTAGCGGACGGCAAAGGCGTCCTTGTCGGTGTCACCACTGGCAAAACCCTGGTAGGCCATGTCGAAGAAGGCGTAGTGGCCCTGAGCCTTAACGGCATCGCTGATCTCCTTCCACTGGTCCTGGGTAGGGTCGACACCGGTAGGGTTGTGGGCACAGGCGTGGAAGAGAAACATGCTGCCCTTGGGAGCGGACTTGATGTCGGCCAACATGCCCTCAAAGTCGAGACCGATGGTCTGCTTGTTGTAGTAGCGGTACTGCTGAACCTTGAGACCGGCATCGTTGAAGACGGCCTTGTGGTTGGCCCAGGATGGGGTGGGAATGTAGATGGTCTTGTCGCCGGGGTAGAAGCGCTCGAGGAAGGCAGCACCAATTCGCAGGGCACCGGTACCGGAGATGGACTGGGTGATGACCAGACGGTCAAGAGCAGACGAGTTCTTGCCATAGGCGAGCTGAGCAGCGGCCTTGGTGAACTCGGGAACACCAGTGATGCCAGCGTACTCCTTGTTCAGGTTGTTGGAGACGACCTTGTTCTCGGCGGTACGAACGGAGGGCAGGACATAAGGCTTGCCCTTGTCATCACGGTAGGCGCCAACACCTGTACATAACACAGACCACAATCAGTTTGATTCGCTGTTATGAAGCCATATTGAGTCACGGATGGGGAGAAGCATCGGGAAAAGCATCGGGACAGACTCGAGATGGGATCGAGAGGAATCGGAGGACAGAGATAGCGTACCCAGGTTGATCTTCTTCTCGAACGAATCGGCCTTGAAAGCTTCGGTGATACCTGTCCAATGCTGTCAGTATTGCTCATACGTACGATTCAAAGCTGTGAAGGGCGAGGGTAAACGGGAAACATACCAAGAATGGCCTGTGTTGAAGGGCAAGAGAAATGCCTCGTTAGTCACTGAAGCTCGAGTCCAGATCGAGCAGAAAGCAAACTTACATCCTAGATATCGGTCAGCACCCTCGATGTCTTTCTGCAAGGTCAATTGGTATCAAATGAAGGGAAAGAAGCTTACAGGAGGACCCTGAGGCACATTGGCCCAGGTAGAACCAGCGCGGACAGCTTGGAAGCTGAAAGCAGAGGTGCGACGAAGCGCGGCCTGGCGGGTCGCGATGCGGAGAGTGGACAGCATCGTGGGCGACGAGGTGACGAAGACAACAAATAGACGGCGCGAAGGGGGTGAAGAGAATAGGAGAAGGAAGAGAACCAGACGTTGATAGGGAAATCACACCGATGTGAAGTGGCTGTGAAGAAGACAGAGGAAGGTAGCAGAGGGCGGCGCGATGAGGTCGAACTACCCAGTTGGTGGTGTGAATGGTGTGAATAATAAAAAGTCGGGGAATCGGCGGAGCTGAGGTGGGCTCTGGGCGTTTTTTGGCGCGTTGTCGTATGACATTACAGGTGCGGATGTGCTGCAGCCCAGTTGACTCGCTGATTTGCAGCAAGGGATTGCTAGCACTGCTAGGGGCATATCGGCAGGGTCTCCCGCTAAAACAGAGCTCGGTGAGGGGGAGTTGGGGGACACTGTCCAGGAAAGAACGAGCTTAGCAGGGGGGAGCTAGCTGATCCCCAGCTTTTGTGTGGATGCCCTTTTTGAAGTGCACAAAGTCATGATTGGATGGGATATAGCTCAGGATCCACCTTGGGACTCTTCGTGTTTGCTGTGAAAGCCTGAGAAGCCCCCGTTTTCTCACCTTGAACTTCCACCATCCATACCTACTTAGGTAGCTCGACCAATACTAGATATTAAGACTGAGAGCTCGTATTCCAAGGCTCAACGGGATAGGGTTGTGTAGCTCTCGCTCTACTGGCTGAGAGTAGCAGGCGAACAAGATGACAATCTCCGGTCTCTCTTACGGTTCAACATCAAGGATCGGTACAGGCAGCCAATTGACAAACTCGTCAACTCTCTCGCCACTGGTTCTTTCCCGATCAAATCCATATCCAACCAACAGCAGAATTGGTATAAACCGAATCAGGCATGCAATCCATTCCCCTCGACCACTTACGGCTCTACCTGGGCCAAAGGATTCCCAATGTAGTCGGAGGATGCGTGATTAACACCAACCCATCACCAACTCTCCCTTCACCCGGCCATCTCCTCGGCTTACCTCCGTCCCAAGCCCGGGAAGCTCCCGTCTGACAGCATAAGCCCATGCCGAAGTCCAGAAAGCCAAGATCCCTATTAATAATCTCGGATGCCAGTGCTAGCTAGCCAGCATGGGTGATGATCAATACAACTGCGGCTTTTACCTACCTACCTACAGCCAAGATCACCGTATCTATCCAAACACACTACGTGCCAGATTCACCACGCTCGCCCGGCATCCCCCAGATACTCTCGGCCCCCGCGCTATTCCTCTCCTCCTCACTTCCGCAAGCACTGGCACTCCCAAACTGACTAGCAGCACTCCACTCCCCGGGGTCCTCCGTTGCCGCGGTCGTACTGGCCGCCGTGTGGTAGGTGTACCTGCCCTGGTGCCCGGGGGGGACGGGCCAGAGTCTCGGCCGCTCGATGACCACGCGCACCTCGCCGCGCGCCGCGCTGTGGTACGTGGTGGCGAGCGTGCGGGGCCTCCCCGGGAGTAAGTCCGCGGGTGCGAAGGGGACGACGACGCCCAGCTGCTGCCGCTGCCGGGCCCGGCGTTGGCGGCGCCGTATCGCTAGCAGGCGCGCGGATGCGGCGAGGACGATGACAAGGACCGCGGCGGAGATCACCGACGCGATTACGGCCGTGGTTTGTTCCGGGGTCGGGCCGCGGTGGGGGTGAGGCTGGCTCGGGGACGATGCCGAGGTCGGCGGTGGGTTTGAAGGCGTCGATGGCGTGGGCATTGATGTTCTTGTCGGCTCTGTGGCAACCGGCGACGTGTCAGAGCTCGGCGGGAAGCTACTGGACGGTGGACTTGACGATGCCGATGCCGATGTAGAGCTGGGACCAGCGCTACTACTACTACTACTACCACCTGTAGGTATTGTGTGGTTCGATACTGACGAGGGTGGTGATTTCGAAGGCGCGAATGATGCTGAAGATGAGGACGAGATTGCGGAACTGATGCTTTCTACCGACAAATAAGTTGCCGTTGTTGAGCCTGTGAAGCCGGGCACTTCCCCATGGCTCATGGTGGTGGTTAGGGTAACTATGACGAAAGAGGTCCACGTTGAAGCTGCATCGAAGGCCCGCCCTGCAATCATCTCAGATCGGGCCCAGCTCTGTAGATGATCTGGAAAATGTGATGTTTCAGCAGACAGCGGACCGTCGGTAGTGCGGTCAATCGGGATGCGAGGCTGCATGTTGGAACGTCCTTGGTCTCCGTGCTATTCAACCTTATCTCGGAGGCTCGTCCATGAAGGGATCGGACCACATGGTAAGGTAAGGACTCGGTGACCGAGATTCTAATACTTCGATAAGTGGCGATAGAAGACGGTCAGTTCTTCAGCTGTGCAGAGAGCGAAGGCAGGCTATGATGATGATACAACAGATCATGACTTCAGCTGGTAGGTGCGAGAGCCGAATGTAGACCTACTTCAGGCTCCGAGCACCGCACCTCAACTTGGCAACCGGATGGACAGCGTCGATCAGGGTCCTGAGCGTACATATGGTAATCTAGCCTGTACTCCCACGTGTGCGTTGATCTCAGATGCACGACATCCCGTTGGCGTCCAAGCTGTTCGCTCGGCGTGGATGCCGGTTGGAGAACGTACGACGGCGGACAGGTCCAAGATATCATGTGTTGCAATGGGATTCAAGCCACTTCTTCTTGATTGGAGGTCGCGCTGAGTGTGCTACCACATTGTTAGAAGAAAGGCTTTCACATCTGCGACCTCCTGCCTCCAAGAACATGTCCAAAAATAAATCCAAGCATCTTGATTAAGGTGCGAGGCTGGTTGATATCGCATCTTCCAACTTACATTCGCCAAGGATTGTGACAATATCGAGGCAGGACCCGTTCGCAGACGGTAGAACGATGGTTGGTCTACCAAGCGAAGGCTCTAGCAATGACACGCTGGGGGCGGAAACCAATGTAACCCACCCCCTACTCCTCTTTTCCGGTCTTCATCGCCTCCCTTTCCGGCGTACGGATCGCTCTTAAGTGCCTATGACAGGTTAGCAATTCAAAGACGGGCTGTAGGCCTTGACTTACCTCATTTCGGTCCGTGACGTCTATCTTGGAAGACGGATGACATGGTGAGCAATACGTCCATGCAGGGGCTTGAGGTGCGTAGAACGCAGACTCAGATGCCCAGTAGACGGAGGCATACTGACTGGCTCTCTCATACAGAGCTTCCCGTGGGACTGTGGCTCCTCTATTTCCAGTGCTTTCATGGTCCCTGAGGCCTGTCTCTAGGTGCCACGCCGAGTCGTATACCGGCAGCAACAAAGGACATGTCCCCTCCTAACCCTAACACTAAACTAACCCTAACCCTAACTAACCCTACGTCTGCCAGGCGCGAAGGGGAGAAAGTGTACGCCAGGGTGGTCGATTGGGTGCTGGCAAAATGAAGAACCTGTCGAACTCGAGAACGATGCATCCCGGGATGGTACACTGTCAAAATCATCACGATGATGACGTGTCTCCCACGATACTCGCAAGGTGACATTTCTGGGTTGAGACCCTCCTCCATCAGTCTGACCTCGTGCCTACTACTGGCAACAGGCAGCCATGGCACCCGATCTCACAGCAGGATAGTTAACCATTGGTCATGACCGTCATGAACAGTCGCATGAAATGCATCTGCTTGTTTATGCCATGGACTATTTGGGAGAACAGAACAGTCAATCATAGCGGTAGCAAGACCCTGGAATATCACCGTTACAGGAGGTACACCAGATATGCGACGGCTCTTCAGAAGAACATTCCGCCGGGTATTGATGGACCTGGTGCCTCGCAAGTTGACGGAATGGATCGGTGGGAAACGGAAGTGTTGCTGAGGGGAATAGGAACAGAATATATCGTTTCGGTGGATGGATAAACCTAACGTGGTTCCCAACAGTTGGTTGAAATGAGGTAGAAAGTGGCCATATGCGGTCCGCAGGTTCCTGTCGATATTGACAGATCTCAATCCTTGCCCGCTGAAAGCTTGTTGCGATGTGTGGGGGCAGTGTGGCATAACAGCCGAATTCTGTACCGGGACGCCGTCACATACCGAAGCCCCTGGTTCGAATGTGCCCAATAGGAGCTCGTGTATCTCGAATTGCAGCATGGAAATTGTCAGAGCTGGACCTTGTCCCTTCGAGTTCATGAGGGTAGGCTACTTTGAGAGTGATAACATGCAGAGACCATGCTTGAAGATGGTAAGATGAGTACTGACGACGGTCCAAACAAGTCGGACAACATCAATATCGAGCAGTATACCCGCTTTGTGAGTGTTATCGTTCCATTCGAAGTTGTAAGAAGTACCACTGACGTGCTGATTCCAGCATTTCGCATTTGTGGGCACCACCAATGACTTTCGAGTCGACATCACAAGTATGGAGAACCAGTTCCTGCAATTCAAGGCTCTTCCCAAGGTGAGAGGGATTGTTTCGTTCGGAGGGTGGACATTCTCAACCAACACAGACACATTCCCGATCTTCCAGACGAACACGGCCACAACAGTGACGGCTGCTGGGAAGGCCTCGAAGATCGTCGTCGGCATGATGCTCTACGGTCGAAGTTACCAGATGAGCGAACCCAGCTGCTTCTGGGAGAACTGCCATTTCAACGGACCGGCTGGCTCTCCTCCGGGGGCTTCTTTCTCCATCGGCACCTCCGTCACCTGGGTCGTCTTCGGATTCGCTTCCGCCGGGAGCACCATCACCGAAGTCGTCGTCCTCGTCCAGCATTCCAGGAGTCGGCGTCCCACCACCAACGACTTCCGAGTCTGGCGCGCCGGGTGTAACCATAGGCCCCAGCCCAAGCTCAAGTGGTGTCCGCGGGTGGCTTCTAGGCTTCTACAATACACCTATTCGCCCGGCGTATACCCACCATGCAGTTCATCCTCGTCCACTTCCGGAAACTCAGGCCCGTTGGCCACACAGAGTTACGTCGAGCCGTTTCCGCGGGGCGTTGAGAGATGGCCGGACTCGTTCTCGATCGATGTCGATGGCATGTGCAATGTGAAGCAGTTGGGTTTCACTCGACAGTGTGATAAGTGAGTATTAAGTTACTTACCATCCCTTCCTGGCCAAGGAGAACTAGTTGAGGTGATTACTGACATTGACATCAATATCCAGTCCATACATTGTGTCGGATTTGACTTCGCAAGGGAAGGCGGTTTGTTACTGTACCCCCTCAACCCGCCCGATCCTTTGCCGTGCGATGTCAGATTGACACCGGAAGGGAGAGTCCCTGCCATCATCACTCCAGATCTGCGATGTGTGAGTAGTTCTGAAGAGTTACAATGCATTCCTCCCAACTAAGCAAGGATCTCTGGGGGCGAGTGAGTTGGGAACCTGGAAGTATGGATTTGCCTTCGGTAGAAACAAAAAGATCAGACTCGGAAGAGGTGATGTTGGTGGATGGAGGAGGGGCCAGAAGTCCAAAGACCGAATGCACCAATATATGCATTGAATAGTCGAATACTCAATACTAGTCATATGCAACTACCCGACCACCTCGGCGCTATGCATAATCGTCGTCGCCACATCGAACAAGCGAACAACTCTTTATTCTTTCTCTAACCTCAAGTCTGCCGCGCTCGTCTTCAAAGACTCCTTCTAGTTCCTAACCGCCTCCCTCACGATCCCATCCCTACCAGACCATTCCCTCCCCAACGCCCACAATGAGCACCCTCTTGCGCCTGGCCCGCCGCCCTCTGCGACGCCTCCCGCGCCTCCCCATCCGCCACGCATCGACCTTCCAACCCGGCCCCTCGCCTCCCCGGCTGCCCGAGAAAGAGCAGGCGGAGTTCGAGCGGCTGCAGCGGACGGCGAACACGCAGGCGGGGTTCAACGCGACGGCGACGCCCGACTTCTCGACCTCGGAGGGGATGCCGCCCGCGAACCGCGCCACCGCCGGATCCCCCGACGCCGCGGACGGGCGCGTACTACCGGCCGGTGCGCCCGCGATCGCCGACAGCCCGGGCATGACGGGCGTCCCGCTCCGCAAGGGCGCGCCGCCCGAGTTCGAGGGCGAGACCAACCCGCGGACGGGCGAGGTCGGCGGGCCCAAGAACGAGCCGCTGCGCTGGGGGCCGGGCGGGGACTACAGCTTTAACGGGCGGGTGACGGATTTCTAGGATACTGCTTTACTTATCCAGGGGGGCAAGAAAGTTAGCTACGGAAGAGAGCGTCAATGTCGAACAGAACGCCACCAGAAAGCATTCTGACTGAGATGGGTGGGTTGGTAAGACGAGAGTGCGTGCGTGAGTATCATCAATCAATCAGGGTATCTTAGATCCCGCTACGGCATGGGCTTGACGGGATGGGGTTCGGGTGGCAGCGAGCGGGGATACGACGGAAGAACTTCAACACCAAAACCCCGGAAAGCACTCTACGAATACCTATCTACCAGCCCAGAGTTCACATCGCTTCTCCTACTCGAACCGAGCACGATCTACGCGAACGTTGGATGTTCATCCCTCGACAGAGAATCTCGGGTCGAAGTACCCCGGGTGGGCCAGTTTGGTGTGGAAGAGAACATCGATATTGTCTAGATACCGTACATCAGTCCTGCATGGTAAGCTCGTTGAGACACGGGAAAACCATTCAGGTACATCTATCTTAGCATGGGGTATAAGGGACATCATGGGGTATAAGGGACCTTAGAGACTGCAACGCCAGGATAACCGTCAGCTCCGGTTTGCTGCGACTCGGCTATGGCGTATATCCAAGGTCAGGTACTCTTTGCTCATGAATGCCATTCTGGTGCTTGGACGCAGAATACCTATCACGTTGGGAATCACGATGAAGCACGGCTTTCAGAACCTACAATATATTCATCCAGCCCGATGAGACCCTCAGAATGTCGGATGTCATACTGTGGCTGATTTTAATAGTCCTTGAACCCGACAGACCTCTCAAGTCGTCAGAACCAAAATCAAGGGCCGCCACTCAAAACGGCAACCAGCACATATAGACGAAATAAGAACACTTGCCCTCGAGTCATTCCTTTTCCTTTCCATTGCTTTTCCTATCTCGCAAAACTCCGCGCTATGCTTTGCTACCTAACCTCCTATAGGTACTTAAGTAGACAGGCCAGCCAGCCTTATGCCGCATTCCCCATTGCAGCGTCATTGCTTCCCTCCTTGCTGGGATCCTGCTCTTCCTTCTTATCCTCCTCGTGATCCGTCTGCGTCTGCGCCTTCGTCTCGGGAACCGTAGTCGCAGCCGTTGATGCCGTCGTCGACGTTCCATTCAACTTCTCGCTCTCCCTCATCGCCGCTGCGGCCAGGATATCCACCGGGTGGTTATTCTCCTTATTGTTCTCCCCGCCGTTTCTGTTGGAGCTACCGTTGTGCTCGCTGCCGTTGGTCTTCGCCTTACTTCTCCCCTTGGCCATCTTTCCCAACACCTCTCCCTCGGCAACCTCCACTACCTGTGCCCTCCTAACCTCACTCATAGCCCGCCTAATTCGCTCTCTTCTCGCCTTGCCCCGCAACCGACTTTGAGGAGCCGCGTTATCGGCCCACCGTACCGAGCGGACCATGAAGCTGATGCCGTCGTGTATGCTCTTCCGTCCATTGTAGATCCCGCCGAACTCGCGGCTTTGCAGTCCGAAGCGCGTCGTGCTGGCATATTTCTCCAGCGCCGGGAGAATTAACACCGTCACGTGGAGATCGCGGTCGGCGGGAACCTGGACCGGGCCGGACGCGGGTGGGGCATGGAGGACTTCCATATGCTGCTCGGGCGGTGGTGCGCGCTTCGACTTGGCTGGCGGCTTTTGTACCAGGTCCAGCATGTCCACATCCACGTCATCGGCCCATTCGCCGCGGATCCAACCCGCGTGGACACAAGCTGCCACCACGTCCGAGTCGTCCGTGTACACATCCGTACCCCATACGGCACGACGAGCGGTGATTTCCTCGCGCGCAGCCGGTGTGAGGTGCACGCGCGGTACCTTGACCGTCAGGGTACAGTTCTCATTGCCCTTGATGATATCCATGGGCAGCGGCTTCGGGGTGGAAGCATAGCCGAACCGGGAATGCGCCGAGTTCATTCGAGGGGGCTTCAGCTTCACTTCGTACATGACGTCACCCAGATGCTTGCGTGGCCGGTCGGCAACGCTGTCCAGCACTTCCTGCGACGAGATGATCTGCTTAGGTTTGGGTACAATGGTGGGAGGGGCCGGCGCCGAGGTCTTGGAGGTGGCGGCGGCATTGGATCTGGGAGGTTGGTGGTGGTGAGTAAAGGCATATTCTGGCACGTTGGGTGATGGTATCGGGGTGGTGGACTTGAGGCTTTTCAACGGACCACCACCGGCAGCCTGGGAAGGGGACGAGGTTCGCTCGGGGACGTGGTGATGGCGATGGTGGTGGCTAATAGTGTTACAATAAATATTGGGCGTACTTCATGAGGGGTCAGCTTTTCTACACTTACTGGTGATGGTGATGATGAGCGTGGGTCTTGGTACGCTTGGCCCGTCCCACAGGAGTAGCCCTGCCGGTGCTTTCATCATCTCCCTTGCCATCCTCGTCCTTGGGCTTGCGCCGCTTCCTCTGCTTCGGGGGAGGAGCATCTACCACAGCCGGTTCCGGGCCAGCCGCCTCGACATCATCGCGTCGGGGCATACCGCCGCTGGTGAAGGGGATTTGTGCGCCGGACGGTCCTGGGCTAGAGACACCGATCCCGCGCACCCCACTACCGATGCCAGAAAACATACGTCCGAACTCGCTCTTAATGCCGGGTTCGCCTGCAGGACCTTGCAGCAGTGGCTGCGCACCTTGTACCGCTTGTGGTAGCGGACTCACCCGCCCCTTGCGGTTGATCTCCTGCACGCCCAGTAATCCTCGCTGCGGTCCAACGTGGGGAGGCGGTTCGTCAAGGTGGTGGCGAGGTCGACCGGCTTCGAATGCAGCCGCGCCAGGACCTCCATTGTACGCGACAGACGGGGGCGGTGGTCCCTCTTCGGGACGCCCTCGGGGTGGGCCAACAAGGTGCTGTGGCGGTGGTTGTGGCTGTTGCTGATGTGGGTGGAGAGCCGCAAATCGGTGCCTCTCCGGCGATTCAAACGGGTGGTGACCTGGGGGAGGACCCGGCTGTCCTGCGGGTATCGCATGAGGTGGCGGCGGGCCTGTAGCCGGGAAACGCTCATGGGTCGGGTGAGCATAGGCAGGATGCGGTCCGTACGGCGCACCGGTTGTGCTCGGATACTCGCCGGGCCGCGGGCCAGGCGGACCAGGAGGGCCAGGAGGGCCAGGAGGGCCAGGCGGACCAGCATACGGCTGGCCATAGGCATCTCGAGGGGGCGCTTGCTCGTACACAGCACGAGGTTGTTGCCAGGCTATCGGATCTCGCGGATCGTGTCGGCCATAAGGAGGCGGCGGTTGTCGCGGGGGTCCCTGTGGTCCGAAGTCTGCCGGATGTTGACCCGGCGGTCGATTCGGGTCGGATGTCGTCCTCTCTCTACGCGCCCGTTCTCGCATCTCCATCTCCCTCTCCATCTCGCGATCTCTCTCGAAACGTTCTCTTTCGGACATGTAGGCTCTTTGCTGTTGCTCCTCGAAGTGCATCCTGTCACGTCTTTCCCTATCACGAAACTCGGCCTCGCGGTTCATGTGTTCCCTAAAATCACGCTCAACCAGAAATCTGCGTTGTTCCTCGTAGGGCATGGTCCTCGGCGGCATTCGCTCGTGCGCATACTCAGGCGGTGGCCCAGGTCGTCTGTCATCTCGAGGCGCATACATGGGCTCGCCAGGTGGTGGTCCTCTACCGGCTTCCATCGATCGCGGATGCATGCCATGATACAACCTCGGCTGGCTACTCGGTCTAGGAGGCACGCTAGCTGCTGCCATCCGTCCTGGCTGCTCTCTCTTAATTTCATCACCCGGTATCGGACCGGGTCCTGGACCTAAACCTGGTCCTGGTCCCATGGGAGGACCGCGCGGAGGATACGCCTGCGGTGTGCTAAACCTCGACAGCTCGGGAGTACCGTATATGGGCTGAGGGGGGGACCCGGCAACACTGCCTCTCGCGTCTCTTGAATCTCTGTACTCTCGCGGGTCCCTCGGGTCCCTAGCATCGAAAGGTCGCCCCTGTTCGGGAGTTTGAGGACGTCGACCGTATGGACTGTACTCGTTGGCGTTTTGCATCCTGGGCGAAGCGTGCACCGAGCCAGCATACGCGGGACCGGAGACGCCAGCGGTGGTGGACGGAGGCGGGTAGGGCGGCGCATGTCCCGGGGTAGGCTCGCGAGGACCGGTAGGAGCTGGTCCGCCGAGCATCGACGATATCGACATGCCTCCGGTACTACCGGTCCTCGGGATGGAGTTCAGAGCGGGCAGCTCGCGAGCGGCGGGGAAGGCACTAGGCGGGCCCAGGTTGACGGGCGGTGCCCTCGGAGGCGGAGGGGCATAGTGGACCATCTGATGGGGCGGTGGAGGCTGTCCGTGCTGGGAGGGATGTTGGGCCGGGTGCTGGGGCGGCGAGGGCGGAGGGGGCATGTTGCGGTGTAGGGGCGCATTGTTGCCCACCGAAGAGGTGCTTGGGTGTCGCGAGTGCGAGTGCGCCTGGACAGGGTGGTTTGCCGGCTCGGGGGCAAAGGGCGGTGGACGGGCGCCGGGGTAGAAGGGATTTGCATCGGAGGGCCGGCGTTGGTGATCGGCATAGGGACCGGCGGACACAGGCACAGGGCTCGGAGCGGTGGCGGGGTGGGGAGGATACGGAGAAGAGGCGGCGGTCGACGAAGCGGGAGCGGGAGGGAACGGCGATCGGGCGTACGGGGGTGAGCGAGCGTTGCGCGCAAAGGGGAGTTGCGGCTGCGGCGGCTGTCTCGAGTCCATATTGACTACTCGACTACTCGACAACTCGAGGATGGAAGAAAGAAGCCGGTGCTTCTCAGAACCGATTCACCATGGACGGGCAGAGAAATTGAGCGACGATAACCCTGACCGTGGTGGACAACACAGCTCTAGGAGCGCAATCGAGTGAAGGTCAAGAGGACAGATGCAGCGGGGTCATGGAATAGTTGGCCGAGGGTGGTGTTGCTTTGCGATATTGGCTTCGACACAAGGTTTCGTGGCCGAGTGCAAGTATCATGGGTTCAAGGTATGTACTTTAGACAGTCGGAGGGTGGGACGGTGGACGGTAGACGGTAGACGGTGGCCGGTGGAAGTGGGCAACGGTCGATCGAAGATCTCGTTTCAGTTGTTCCGTCTTGGTGGCCGCTCTGGATCTAGGATTGTTCTCTTTCTCCTTCTTCTCCTCCTTCCGTCTACTTCTCTTGATGCTGTATCGTGGTCGTCGTTTGCGATATCTGCGATCTAACTGCGTGTGCGTACGTGGGTGGGTGGTCGCGTGTGAGGAATACGGTTCGGGCCACGGGTCAGGTGAGCTAAGGATAAAGAAGGTAGCTGGGTAGGGCGGCACGTTTGTCGTAACAGCTATAAAGGTTGTCGTCGATGCGCTGTACTCCGTACTTTAGGTAGGTTGGTCGGTCGGTGGGTGGGCGGTGACAGAGCCCAGAGACGAGAGGTGGGTGACGAGAGTGACGAGAGACAGGAAGAGGTGGAATGGAGGAGTGAGTGCAGGAATTGCAGTCGGTCAGGCAAGCAGGCAAGCAGACAAGCAGGCAAGCAAGCAGGCACGCAAAAAGCTGTCACTCGTCCTCCCACGCAGGCACATTCGCGGGTCGGGTCACAGGCGGCAGGGCAGGGCAGGGCAGGGCAGGGCAGGTAGACCGTAGACCGTAGACGGGCCAGACAGGGAAGGGAAAAATGGGAATGGATGGAAAAGATGGAAGGGGATCATCAACTGGCGCTCCAGGTTGCTAGGCTCGCCCAGGACGGAAGACGGGAAACGGGGTCAGCCCCTGCAAGTTTGTCATGCCCACCCGCTATCAGTGCGTCTAGCAGTCTAACAAATGGAGAAAGCTGCTGCAGCTGGGCAGAAGGACAGGGAATGGCGTAAGGAACGCAGCGCGACAGCAGCGGCTGCAGCGACCAAGCTTGACAATGCCTGCCTTACACAGTAGCTTCTTGGACCCACTCCGTCTGGGGGCCCGTTTCTTCGGGGGCCCTTAGCCACGACAGTCTAGTCCTAAACAGGCTATTCGTAGAGTAAAGTGAACTCTCTACCTCTCTAGACGGTAATCAAGGTCACGGAATCCGAAAACTCGGTGAGGGGAAAGTAAGGTAGTTATGTTTGGCATTCTCTTCAAGCAGGCACCCCACATCCACGCTAGAGACTGTTTTGACAAGGATGAAGATCGATGTCCTATCTCATACCTTAGACGGTTGAAGGTTGAAGAATAAGAAGAAGAAGAAAGCCGACTCGAGCGCGAGATAAATTGAACAAGAAAGAGGGAAAAACCAACAACAGGGGTCTGCAGGGGTGGAGGCAGGTGAAAAGCAGGGGCCTCGACAAGGGGTGCTGACAAGGGGGGGAGCCACCAGAGCTTAATGGACCACTCAGCGACAGGAAGACAGGTTACAAACCACCACCAGCTTCTGCCAGCACAGGCAAGACAGGCAAGACAAGCAAGACAAGCATGGAAGACAGGCAAGACACACTTTAGCGGTAGGACATGCATGCAGATACCCCTGCCGGCCATCATCGGGCAGGAATCCCATTCACGACAGCAGCGATAGCAAACTCTTGGATACCTCAGCGACGAGTCAACCGAGTCAACCGGAGACGAAGGTCAACCCTGTTCGATAGCTCCTGACCAAGGAGCTTGGGCCGGATGATCATAGGATGGAAAAGCTCATTGAGTCGGGGTATTGCCTGTGTGCATGTGTGCGGTGTGTGTGTGTGTGTGTGTGTGTGTGTGCGTGTGCGTGTGCGTGTTTTACAGTACGTGGTCAGTGGCCTCGCTATAGTATTAGTCAAACACACCACTTTAAAGATGGCATGCATGGGGGACGGGGGGACGGGGGAACGGGGGAACGGATGGAAAGGCTAAGGTAGGCAACTACCTAGGTAAGTCCCTAAGTTAGACGGGAACGAGTCAAGATCCATCAAGGGGAAACACCCATCCTTTCACAGAGTAGAATTGCGCCATGACGGTGAGCAGGATGACGATGACGGATGGAAATGCCATCCATCCCCAACGAGACAGACATTTAGGTAGAACCTAAGTAGCCTCATACTCATAGGGCTGCTGACGGGTGACGGCTCCATCCTTTCCGAACATTCATCCATCCATTCCCCTTGCCTCGATCCATCCAATAAAAGTCTAAAGATGGCCATATCCCCAGGACATCCATGCTACAGTACCAACATGCTTCCTTTCCGACCTTTCTTTGCTTCGTCCTCGGTCTCGTCCTTTTTGATGGGATCCGAATCCTGATACGCATCATCGTACTCACCCCAACTCGAATAGCAACGGCCAGCCCGGACCCAATCGTATTGTGTCGCGTCGTATTGTGTTGCGTTGCGTTGCGTTGCGCTGCGCTGCGGACGCTTACACGGCTACGTGCCTTGGGGACGCACATTCGATAGTAGTAGGTGACACCCATGCAGGATGTGGCTAGGTACGTGAACGTGTAATAAGCCCAAGAAACGGAAACACGTACATACATGCATGCGTCTGGGAGGGGAGTGATTAGGTAGGTATTCTGTACCTAATGTAAGTAGACTCTATATATGATGCATTCAAGTCAGATTAGGTACCTACTGGGCCTGTGTACGACGCTGCCCAGGGAACTATGGTCATCACCGTCGCAGTAGTGTACCCTACCTGCAGCCACGTAGGGACAAGTGGCGGCAGTTCGGCTCTGACTCAACGGGCAAAGTCACTTCCACTTCTATTCCTGTGCTGTCAAGCCTCATCCATACCGTACGGTGACGAACGGCGAAGCAGGTGGTTTCGACACCATCTAGTGTTAGATTTCATCCCACGGTACTTCAATACGTCATGATTTACCCACGTGAACATACAATCTACCTTATCTAGCTCTTGTTACTAGTAGATATAAGCACACCAACGTACGCACATCAGATGAAGAAGTCAAGACAGCTCGCGACTAGTAGGTAGAGGCGCAGCGAAGCTGATCGGCCGGGGTCAGGAACCGCCCTCGGGACGCCACATACGACAGACAGCACAAGCGGCCCCCGAAGTAGGGCTGGCTGGCTGGCTGCCTACATTGTTTCCTTATTTATCGCCCAGGACGTCGCAGGTAGCACGGTGGTCTGCGTCGTTCGGACCCTGAAGCGTAAGGTACCTACTTAACGCGAGGGCAACGACAACGAGCTCAGCCAGCCCCGTCCGCTGTCACGTTCACGTGCCTGGTCCGAATATTGTAGTTGCCGCGCTCTTGGCCGTTACGAAACCGTTCAGTCCAGTCCAAAGAACCTCAAGCAGACGCCCGCCTCCACGAGAAGTATTGAGCTGGGAATGCAATGCGTGCATAGTACATAAGGTAACCACATGCAACGCGACGACATTGGGTCGAATTCACAGTTCACCCATGCCATGCCCATGCTCGGCAATGCAGGGAATAAAACAGCCTGCATATGACACCCCCCTGTCCGTTTCCCCAATTGCCAACACATCCATCCATCCCATCCACACAGGTACATACATACAGATATCGTCGGTTTGATTCGGGACCAGGAGGGGCGCGCGCGCGCGATATTGTCCGGTACGTGCCGTACAGATAATAAACGGGGTTTATGAGGGGCGAGGGCATGACATGATGAGGGGCAAAGCGCAAAAGGGTCCTCACGGGGTTCTTACGACTTACGTACTCTCGGGAGCACTCATTTGATTGATTGGGGGATCAAGACAGACAGAAAGACACAGGTACGGAAGTACGCCGACCCAACGGCGACTACCTTCCTGGATAATCGATTCATCACAAGATAAAACGAGGTTTGCCCACTTACTTCCCCTACTGCCCCTACGACCCTGCGAGCGACCCTGCCTGCGACCTGATATCCCAACCCAACCCAACCCATCCAGACCGACTTTCTTACGTCGGGTCCTGGACAACCCGTCGGCATCTGTCACCTACCTTAGGTACACTGCGAATCACCAGCCTTATTATTATTATTACTTCCCTCTATCTACAACCTAGAGGGGAACTCGGATCTCATCTAAGTACATAAGTAAGTAGGTAGCCATCGCATCACCCTGACTTCCTTCCACGTGATCCATCATGAAACCCGCGTCCGTCCCCCAGACATGTCTAAGACATGGCGTCCCAGCGCCGTTCCCCTACCCGATCGCGCCGCCCAGTTGTACAGCCTTATGGCCTCCTATTGGTGCGCGAGTCGGAGGGAATGTGACGGTTGTTGGTGATGTTGTTGGAGGGTTCGTGGGTTCGTAGAGAATGTAGTAGGGTGCGATATGCCCTGCTTGGTCTTGGGAGGCATGGTTCAGGCGGGTTCGCATGCGCGTGGGAAGGCTGGAGATAACCGACTTCGAACACATGTTGGACGTGCCTCGCCTGCACGCTTGTACGTTAGTAAGTCCTAGATTGTGATACTGGAAGCTGTGCCGGTATATCTTGAGCTTCAAGCCAACTTGGATGTGAATTGGTCCCGAGATCCCTAGAAGCCGAGTGTAGGTTCTAAGCATCTAGCCCTAGCCGGAGAGGCAGGGTCATGGCCGAAAGGATATAAGAAAAGGAGGAGACGAAACATCCGGTCTTACTTCACGAGCAGGGTACAGGTAAGCTGTTGGACGTTCGGGAGTGAAGGGCCGAGGACATCGTCACTTCGTTCGGCTGTCCGAAGTTCTGGCTTCAATCCTGTTGAGTGAAATGCGCGCCATCGCGGTGTATCCCCTTTCGCCCAGTTCTTCCCTAAAGTCACCTCGCCAGCCCTCAATTCGGTTCACTCGAGGAGTATACCATGGCCTTCGTTCTCGGTATTGTATCGGTCGTCCTCATCGTTTCTGAGGGCATCTACTTCGTGATTACATCTTGTGGAACCCCGATCGTTGGAAGTCTCTTCTGCGACTGTGGGCTGGAGGATGCTCATGATTCTGACTAGGGGGTTCAGTCACCATTCAAATGCTCTCTCGCATTCCTGAACCCGTGGCTTCGGAACGCTCAGAAACTTAAGGGCTCTTGCTGTGTCGAATGGAGTGATCCATTCATACTATCCCGAAAGTGTTTGATCTCGTGTGTCAAGTTGAACACTCCTCTCTCGCCTCTCGTCAAGTCTGTTTCCCGCTGTCGTGGCGACACGTCTGGGAAGCATGAATCCCAACTCGTAGAAACCCAGCCCTGGATAGGTACCAAGGTAGGTATTCCATCGAATGGTAGTCCTTCACTCATCCTCCAAGCCCAAATACGAGCTCACCCTTTGAGACTGGCTGATCGGGCAGCTATCGACGTGTAGCAGGTCCGGTCCTCTCAAAGAGATGCCAGATCCTGGATGACTGCTCGCATTTAACGTTGAACCTGAAGTAGTCGAGGGTGAGGAAAGATCGTGGCATATAAATTGAATGGCTTCTTCTTCTCTAGCCTTGGGATGGCCCATAGACAAGACACCAAAATGCTACTCCTCGCCATTCTGACTCTAACGCAGCTTGCTGGCATCGCGTCGGCCCAAGAGGTGAACAACAACTTGACAGGTGGACGCCAGACGCAACTTCAACCCGGTGAGACGGGTATCCAAAGAGGGACATTGATCAGAGATATCCTAGCGGGTCAAAACGATTATTTAGGCAATGTTGCTGGCGTCGAGACGCTTCCTCCGGCTGGTGGCGACGACGACCTGCTGGTTGACAGAGCACTCGAGACCATAGCCCCGGCTCGGGAAGCAGTCTCTGGACCGCCAATGGAGTACCGATGTACATACGATCGTCTTGATGTCGAGCCGCCCCGGCGTGTTACTAAGGTCGTAAATCAAGACACGGTCAGAGAGCTGATAGTCAAACAAAGACTGCCAGCCCATCCACCGCCATCCGATTCCGAGACACCTCATTATCCCAAAGTATTCGAAAACCGGGAGCGACTGACATTCGATCCAGTCTGTATGCATTGCGTTACGAACTGTCTCGAGTATCCAGTGCTTCCCGGCGGTAGGAAATGGTATCCTAAAGACTACGTTGGTGCAATGCGGGTAGTCTATACCCGTAATCCGGATCAACTGTGCGGTATGATAGCACACAAGCCAAGGGACCCAGGAGAAGAAGCGCCAAACCTAAAAGACTGGAATAAATTCCGATCGTGTCCTCTCAAGCCGCGAGGTCGCTGAAAGCTTGGGTAGGCCTCTGAATCAGACAGTTGGCATGTAGGTTGGGTTTGTCGCGAGGGGCGATACACCCTCTGAAAGAATCTCAGACGGAGTGTAGTCTTCGGAGTCACATTGAACAACATTCTACTTCTAGAGGTCACTGAGCGTCACCTCATCACTTCTCCGAGGTAGTTCTCATTATCACCGTACCTAGATTTCTTACCCTAATACACACACTCCTTGAACCAACACCAAGTATACAAGTGACCCGTAGCCTGTGACATCGGCCCCTCTGGAGGGATAACTACGTACTCAATGCCCTAAAAAGGTCGGTTGGAGCCCGGAGACCTATGTGACCACCTTGTCAAGGCTCTCCCTCGCTGAAGACTACCGGTAGAGAGGCACGAAATGGCGGTTCTGTTGCGGCTCGAGGAGCCCACTAGATATTTTGCGAGGTCATGGCAAGCAGTAGGGAAAAGGGTAAAATCTGATGTCTGGCCTAGCAGCAAATGCTGTCAAGTCACTGGTCAGACCACCGGGTAGGTCAATACCGTTGATTACCAGGAGTCGAATTCGCATTACGAGGCAGTACTCAACACCACAAACCTAGGCACAGACAGACCCAGAACACATACCCGAACTTGGCATCACATACATGAATCAACAGGACAATCATCACAAGAGTCCGCAGACGATGGGGGGAATCATGATCAATAAAGTATGCAGCAGTATCGCACAACCCATCCGCCCATCCGTCCATCCACCGAACGCTCTATCAATCCATCATCGCAATACCCAGATGATGCAGCAGCAGCAGCAGACAAGGCAAGCAAGTAGAGTGCCGTGCCGCCAGCTCCCATTCCTTATGCACGAACGAATCCACCAACTCCCGTGAACCACATAGCAAACCCACGAACGACGCCTCCGACCGTACGTATGTATGGTGGAAATGGATCACGGTTCTATCCCCTTCTCTTTCTCTACCCCTCCTGGTGGTTCAACCAAGTACTTATTCGACGACGAATCCGATCTGTCTGCTGGGACGTTTTCCAACTTACGCCTCGATCTGAGGCGAGTCGTGGCGCGAGTACATCTTGAACTCGTTCTCGGAGATGCCCAGCCGGCCCTTCTCGACATCGGCGCGGGTGACGGACAACATAGGCTTGGGGAGACCCATGGACTCGAGGAAGGCGACGGCTGTTACGCGCGCAGTAACGTTAGCAATCATTCATTGTCTTCCACCGTCTCAAATTCGCGCAAGAAGATCGGGAATAAAACTTACTGTCCTTCCACTCACGGTCCTGACGGACCTTGTCCCACTTGAGCTCCTGGCTCATGATGTCGATGACACGGGGCAGACACTCGAGCGCGGCCTGGGCGTTCAAGAAACTCAACCGCGTGCGGCGGGCAAGGACATCGACCGCCGTCTGGGCGTACTCGTGGCTGACGGCATAGCGGACCTCGCCGTCGACGAAGGGGTACAAGCGGGCAATGCGCTCGCCGCGGGCCGGGAAGCGCAGGTCGGTGGGGCGGCAGAGGGCGCCGACGGTCCAGGCACGGTCACCGTAGCTCTCGGTCAGGTGCTTGGCGACCTCAGTCTCGAGACCGTAGTGCTGGATCAGGTTGATGAACAGGGTCTTGCTGAAGCCGTGGGCGCCGATCAGTCGGACGTTGTGCGTCTGGCACGTGCCGTCCAGGATGGCACCGTCGTCGACCGCGTCCGTACCGCTGACGCGGGGGGCGTTGGGGTAGGGCTTCACCGGCAGCTTGAATTCCTCCACGGCGGCGTCGACACAGTCCTCGGCCATCTGGCGGTAGGTCGTCCACTTGCCACCGGCGCACGTCACCAGTCCGGACTCCGAGATGTCGACCAGGTGGTTGCGCACCAGCGACTCGGTGTTGGTGGCCTTGGGGTCCTTGACCAGCGGGCGCAGGCCGGACCACGCCGCCAGCACATCGCCACGGCGCACCTTGATCTCGGGCGACAGGTAGTGGCTGATCTCGCTCAGGATCCACTGGATCGACTTCTCATCCGGCAGCGGGTTGGTCGTGACCTTGGCCGGCTCGTCCGTTGTACCCGCGATCGTGTTGCCCTGCCAGGGCAGGAAGAAGATCACGCGACCGTCCGAGGTGGCCGGGTCGAGCAGTCCCATCTTCTGCGGGCTGTAGTAGCCGGGCAGGATGACATGCACACCCGAAGCCGGCGCCACGATCTCCTTGCACTCCTGGTCATCGAGCTTCCGGATCGCGTCGCTGAAGGGGCCGGTGGCGTTGATGATACACTTGGCCTTGATGTCAATGTCCTGGGCAGTCTTGCCGTCCCGCTCGGGAATGCGGTCCTTGACGGTGGCACCACACAACTTGCCGTTGGCGTTCTTGGTGAGACCAGTGACCTCGGCGTGGTTGAGGATCGTTGCACCATATACAGCAGCGGTCATAGCGAGCGAGACGTTCATGCGGGAGTCGTTGTGCGCACCGTCGTAGTAGACCAGGGCACCGACGAGATCGGTCTTCTTCAACATGGGAAAGGCGTCGATGGCCTTGCTTCGGGTGAGGAAGTAGGAGCTCTCGATACCCTCACTACCAGCGAGGAAGTCGTAGAACTTGGTACCGGCCCAGTAGTACGGCGCTTTCCACCACTTGTCCAGCGGCAGCATGATGGGGAGCCAGGAGCTAAGATGGGGAGCGGTCTGCAAGAAGTATTTACGCTCCTTGAGAGCCTCCTTTACCAGTTTGTACTGACCATAGTCGAGGTTCCATACGGCCTTCTCCAGGTACCGTACACCACCGTGCACAAGCTTGGTGCTCTTACTGCTGGTACCACTGCTGAAGTCGTCGCGTTCCACGACAGCCACCTTCAAACCTCTCGTGGCGGCGTCGAGGGCGATACCGGCACCGGTGGCACCGGCACCGATAACGAGCACATCGTACTCCTCGCCGTCCTTTGCGCTGCTCTTCTTCAAGTCGGCAATCTGCTCCTCGCGCGTCTTTATCCGGGGGAACTTGGGCATGTTAATGGTGCCATCGGCACCGTAGACGGGGGGCGGGACCGCGGGGCCTTCGAAACCCGGGATGTTGAGGGGTCGGTAGGTGTAGAGGAGCATACCACCACCGACCGTGGTGGCGGCGGCGGCCGGAAGGGCGAGGCGCCTCAATAGGCGAGTTCCGCCATTGGGGAATCTAGGCATTACGTGTAGCGATTAAGGGGGAGGAGGTGGGTGGCACTATATCCAGTTGCTGCGACCCCAATGTGTGCAGTCCGGGGACTGAAAGGAAGGGATGGCGCGCAGAACAGCTCTCATCAAACGGAGAGGCGGTTAACAGCGGGCTAGACCAGTCCGGAGAAGAACCAGGCCTAGGTCTGTGACTGATGAGGAGAGGGAGAGGAAGAGGTCGCCGGAAAGGGAGAGAGAGAGGGAGGATGCGCGGTCGGGTTGCGCAAGGTGGTGGTCGGCGAAGGGGCGGGATGGCGGACGGGCGGTTGATGGAGGGGTGGTTGTGGTAGGAGAGGACGGGAAGACGGGAAGACGGGGGAAGCGAACGAGCAAGCTCGCGGATAGGAGCGGTAGGCTTTATGAAGCGTTGGTGCGGCGGGCACCAGCACTGACGGACACTGACACGTTCGACGCTGACAGGCTCAGGCTCGAGCTCAGCTCAGGCAAATGGAAGGCCGGGAAATGGGAGGCTCAGGCCACGGTACACGCACGACGAACCACGAACCACGCAACCACGCAAGGCCCGTCTACACCAATTTTCTCTTCACGGTCTCATGGACAAGCTATTGTGGGGGGAGGGGCGTAGCCAAGTCAGCTCCTGACGGTGGAGTAGATATGGAGGAAGAATGGGGTAGAAAGGAGCTGAACGGGAGCTGGTGATGTAATGGTAGGGCGCGGCAGAGCACGGGTGGCCTTGGTGGCCTTGGGTGCTCCTTGGGTGTTGAGAAACAATAATAAGGCCGAGCGAGTCGCTGGAACGGAGTAAAAAAGTTCACTCGGTTCTCAATTCATGACCTCAGTTCGCAACTAACCACAAGCCCCGGCCCACGTCTGTCCACGGGGCAAGACGGAGCAAGACGGGCAGGACAGTTGGGACGGCAGACACGGGTTAGACAGCTTGACAGCCCCCGGGACTGGCCCTGCAACCATTGGCACCGAGGGGTAGCAAAGGGGCCTGACTCCCTGCCCGTTCCTGGTTGGTTGCGTCTTTGGCGGCCGGCTCTGGGCGGAATGGACTCGAAATGGGGTCAGGGAGGGGAGAGCCTCTCAGTCTGTCAGTCTGCTTCGGGGCAGAGGTATCGCGAGGTATCGAGATCTCTGTCATAAGTCAAACGTGTGTGCGTGTCAAGGTAATAATAAGTCGGTACGGATAGTGTGCTGTTGCAGCTTGGCCTGGCTCCCGGGCGTCTTGGTGTCAAGGATCCCGTCAATCAGCAGCGTCTCCAGCTTGAGCCTCATGCGACCGGTAACCGGCCAATATGCTCCTCCAGGCCCATCGAACTGGTTACCTTCCCCGTCAACATCGTGGGCTTCCCCAAATCGAAAATCCCGATCCTGGAATGTCCCGATTGTCCAGGCAAACACTTCTTTTCCATGCCGTCACTCGTCTGGGAGACGGGGCCCACGGGGAAGTGATGAGAGGAGCTTCTTGAGTCCTTGGGATATTGTGACGCTTGGGCAGATGGAGCAAGCTATCAAGTCCATGACGTTGAGGGATCCATCGTCGGCTGGGGCATCTGGAGCATTTGGAGCAGCTAGCTGGTGCACTTCTTCACCCGGGAGCTGGGGCTATCTTGGCGTTTGGGATCTTGGCGAGGCGGTTGCCAGATCGTTCACCCATCCGATATTACGCGGTCAAGGTTGTCGCTGTCTCACCTAAAGCAAGCTCCCAATACGCAGGAAAGGAGAAGAGAGACGAATATCACAAGCCAGCCTCGTGCAAACTTCACAGGCACAAACCCAGGCACAGTCACACACAGGTACAGGCTATCCGGATTCGGCAGTCTTGTCAGTGTTGAACGAGTCAAGTCGGCCTCGATCTTCTCCGAAGCACCTGGATTGGGAAATAAAGTGGAGTACCCATCTGATTCGAGCTTTCCCTTCGGTATGTTCATGCTATGCTTTTATTGACAAATGAAATTTAGCTATATGCAATACTGGGGTATCTTAGTTATACTGTAGGATGTCGTCGCTGACTCAGGTTGCTCTGAAAAGTCCATCTCTCTGCTGCGCTCGTAAGACATCGTGACTTCTTAAAAATCTTGAACAGCTTATTCGTACAGGTCCTCCTCTCGCCTCATCATCACTGGATGTTCACCGGCCACCCACACACTCGCTGAACAGCTCATCGATAAACACAACGGCTGCGTTGGCTCTCGCCGCGTCCGCACGCACCGATCCCTTTTCCGGCGGGTAGAGCTGCATCTCGACCGCAGCATCTACACTCTTCTTCGCCCCCGTGTCCGACGCAATCTGGTGTAGCTGCGTTGGGTCGCTCCAGTGGAAATTATGGCTGCCCGACTCGGTGTCGTCGTCCACACGTCCCACGTGAACCTCGATCTCCTGCGATACCAGGATACCACCCGTCGGGCTCGGGCTAGGCTGACGGCCCATCACGTCCGCCAAAGAATCGTGCGCTGAGGCTTTGGCCTTGTGATGCTTGCTCTTCCAGTGCTTCGGACTGGTGAGGGAGGCAGTGGAGTCGATGCTCGACATTTTCGCTCCCAGCTCCACCGGGATTGCGTTGCCATCGGCATCCGTCGCGTATGTTGGTTTCGACTTGCTGCTCAACTGCGATAGCTTGCACCGGAGCGAGCTGAGCATGTAGGATCCGCGCCCAGCCCGTCTCTCCGAGTTCGGGCTGGGTTGTGCCGCTCGCAATGCTTCTCGGATGATAGGAGACAATTCGCGATGCATCTGCTGAGAAAAGGCAGCACACTGAGTCGAGCTCTGGTACAGCGTTTGACGGACTCGGAAGAGACTGAGCGGTACGAACTCGCACTGCGTGCTTGTAATGACCGTGTGTATCGGTATCATGAGACGGAACATGAGCATGCTGCAGAGGTCTAGCGTGTTGGTTCCTGCTCGAGCGCGGCAAGGCACTTGGGCTACTTTGGTGAGGACGGCCTCGTTAAAGATCGGATCAGCTATCGAGGCACGCAGCGCTTGGATGCTGCTGGCCAGTCGGGAGGCGAAGTGTGCCTCGCGAGTCGTGAGTTTCCGTGGTGGATTGCTGAGACTTTTCAACACTTCTGGGGCACGAGCGCCTTCGAACTGGTGGATCAACTCCAGCTGCCACGGTTCCAACTGCTCCATACCCATCTGCATGGAAGGTAGCAGGTTGCTGGCCCCCTTTCGAGCGAGGACGTCGAATCCGAACCCGCCGACCCGCGCCTTGACGCCAAAGAAACCGACGTGGACGCCTGGCTCCATCATCGAGTTGTCCTCGGCAAAGTTGGCCATGTTCCTGAACTTGCCGGGGAGGTCACGCACCTCGATCTGCATATGGGAGCCGATGATTCCACAGACCTGGCGAACATCGGCGAAACGGAACCCGGCCGCCTCGAGCCTGGCCACATCGTGCGAATCCCGCAGATGACGAACGAGGAACATCAGCGACCCGCGACCAAGTCCTGGCTGCTTGAACCAAGCTTCTTCCTTGTCACTCGCAATGTCGCTCATGCTTTGCTTGGCCGCCTCCAGATCGGATACGCCCCTTGTGCGTTGGGAATTGCCTCTGCCCTTCACGCCCGTGGGGAGAATCTCGTCCCATAAGATACCGACGTTTACCAGTTGCTCTTTCAACCGGTCTGCCAACATGGCCGCTGCTTGGCAGAACAACTCTCGGAATAGCATGTCGTGGTGTTCCACCAGCTGCCCGTCGTCGCTGACCAGGAGGTTGCTGTTAGCCGGGCCGTACCGTGGCAAGCTTGCCAGATGCTCGGTAATGCTGCCGATCAGGAGGCTCACGCTGGCCCAGTTACGCGAGGCCTGGAACATCCATTGGAACAGAGGGTTGGCGGTGCTGAACATGTCGCTCGGGGTCCTCTCCACGTAGGCGTCCGTGATCTTTTCGCAAGGCAACAGTCCGTCTGTGTTCACCAGGATCCTCCCCGTATCGTCGAAGATGGCGGCAGCCAAGACAACTTGCCGTGCCTTGCTTGCATAGCGTCGTCGAACGCACGTCGAATACAGTGCGATCCCCAATATCACGACAGCTGCAATGATGGAGTTGATGATAACGACCACCACGGGAACATCTCGAAAATTCCCCGGGCTTGGGTTCAAGTGGTGTAAGCGGTAGTTCGTGCCGGTCGTAGCACACCAATGCATTCCGTTCACGGCACCGGCCAGTACGAGTGCCGAAAGGACCCTCTTCCACCACGTGTTGGTCCAAGATGCGCGGGAGGCGAAGAAGAGGGACAGCGCGACGATACTCGCAAACACGGCGATGATTCCAGAGCCGACTACGTTGAGAGGATTATAGATGACGGTGTAGTTGCTGATGGACGCGTTTCCGAGATAATGCATGCCGCACATAGACACTCCGGCAAGCGTACCTCCGCCGCAGATTCGCAACCAGGAGACCTGATTTCTTGCCCCGATAGCGACGAAAGCGACGGTGAGCACGATGATCGGCAGGAAGAAGGAACAGACGGTGAAGCGGATCGAATAGGCAATCTGGAGTTCGTTTTGTCCGTCGGCCATCATGATGGCTCGGTTGCCGATAAAATGCTGTGCCATGTACCCCGTCAGTCAAAGAGAAGGAGAAGCATGGAATGAAAGGGAGACCTTACCATGGACCAGATGGAAATGCCACCCATCGTCACCGCCGCACCAAAAAGGAGCAGATGGTTACTCCTGCCCTTGCGAGACGTTCTCCGATTGAGCAGTTCCAAAGTGGACGAGGCGCCAAAGAAGGCGACCACATAGCTCCAAACAACAAAGGATGGGATGAATGTGCGAGGAACGATGTGCCCCTCCCACGGCTTGAAGGCATCGTCTGACAAGGTCATCGTGTAGCTGAGTGAGTGGCGTCGGTACCTTGTGGAACGAATGAATAACCAATTGTCTCTGCTCTTCACGATACCTCGTCTGGGGAATGGGGAATGAACACCAACCAACCAGCAAGCAAGGAGGGGATCAGTTGGAAGCCGTATGTCCCCGTCACGAGTGGGACTTGCTGTTTTATAGAATACTTACAGTAGCATGGCACGGCAGACAACCCTATGGGAGTCAGTGGTTTGGTCGGCTTCAACGCCCATACGATAGTGGCAGTTTTAGCTCCAGCGCCGGCTAGATCTCTTCGGGGTGCGTCCAAGAGGGCGGCGAGACCCTCGTCGTCCTCTCTCTAGCTAAGCTTGGCCTTGGTCGGGCTGGCACATTATCGAGCCTAGACGACTAGCACCGATCAAAGCCCCAAATCCCCGAAAGGAAAGCAAAAGAAGGATGGCTTCTCGTACCTGACGCTGGCAGTCTATCCAGCAAGTCAAGGTCAGTCCCGAACACATGTGGCCCTACGATGGCGGCCGAGCAACCCGGTCTCCTCTTTCTCGAAGTTTCCTGTCCACGACGCCCATGGCTGCGAATCACCGTGGCTGGCTTCTATGTATGGCGTCGGGACGGCATGATAGCTTTGACAGGTCTGGGCTTGATGTCAGCCGGCAGCGGTTCACGAGTCAAAACACAGCAGTCACGTCTCTCGGCGAACAGCTCGCCAATAGTTCCTTCATGACTTATACGTGGGTGGAGATGAGTCTAGACGGGTCCAATGACAGAGCGAGACATGTGCGGTCCGCACCACAGCCGCAGCGTAATGGACGGGGAGTACCCATGAATCTCTCTACTCAGCCCGTCACTGATCGGTACAGATGGGCGAAAAGAAAAGGAGGCGGCTCAGGATGCATCGAGCGCGGGTCAGCGCCATCCAGGTCGACAATCAAAAGACGTCGAGACGCGTGTTGCCGTATGGCCCGGAGGAGTATAGATAGATACAGGTCGTCTGTCTGTACAGGAGTAAGGTTAGTAGGTCGTCGTCTCGTTGGTGGGGTCCTGAACGGTTCCGAGGGATCTCCCGCCGGCGTCTGAAGTATTGGCGTGCAGTAGGTTGCCGTGCTCTAGTAGTACCTAACTTACTTCTTACCGAGGCACGGGGATAACGTAACCCACACACTCACTCACTCATCACTCACCCTCGTCAGCTCTTCAAAGCTACCTGCCTAGGCACCTACATGTACTGTGGGATACATAACCCTGTCTACTGTGGGAAAAGTGCTTCTGCTCGTCCCGAGATTGTGGTTCCCGAGATCGACACTAGCTTCAGCCGGCGGCAGCAAAAGCAACGACTCCTCCACACAGCCGCAGCTCCTCGAACACGCGAACCTTCCAACCATCTCTCTTAACCCGACAACCTACACATCCCTCTTTACGCCTAATCAAATCTTCTTGCCTCCCAGGCTTGCCCATACCACGAACGAGGACCATCTAACAAAGCATTCTGGGGGGTTCTGTTACCTCCTGCCTCCGTCTGGCCTTGTCGATAGACCGGTTCCTGACGCTTGTCTCTTAGGCCTCACCAACGTGCGGACGGAGGCCAACCGTTGGATGCCCGCGTTCGCGCGCTAACTGGAGCTATTCGCGCCAACCGGAGTGCCGGAGATCGAGCGGTTGGGCCCAGAACGGAACATCCCACAGGCAGCGACCGAGCAAGCCGAGATGGGTGGACGATATCTTGCGAATTCCTGGACTGGCTGGCCATCTAGGGGACGTGAGTCAACAAGCCTGGAGGCGTCCTGCAGCCTTCTTTAAGACATATACTGTCGTTTCGCCGTAGCGTGGCCGCCTCATGGGCACAAGACAACGTTCTAGATCTGCCAGCACCGCGCGTGGGTGATTGGGAAAGTCGACACGGCGCACCCAAGGCAGGTCCAGAGGTATGTAGGTAAAGTAAAGTAGGTATGTTGCCCAGCTTCCACGTGGGCGGGTCCATTACTTACCAGGGCCTTGGTACTTACTTAGATCGATGATGGGCGAGATCCCATCTCTCTGGTCTCGGTACCGGTGCTGGTCGGGGCACTAATAACAACAAGAACACCGGCGGCTACCCTACCTTGGCTGGCAAAGTCCCCTAAAAACCTGCCCGGAATCCCCTCCGGTAGATATCTATTGCAGCAGCAACGACTCCACCGTCCCTTCTACGGCGGCGGAGGCATTTGCGTTGGGGCTAGCTCTTTAGTGTCTCCTTCTACCCTCGACCAACGTTCCTGGCCAGGCCTACCTGAGACTAGGTAGGTAGGTAGGTAGGTAGGTAGGTACATACCGCGCTGACTCGTTGCCAAACGGACGGTCGATAAGAGGGAGGGAGAACCTTCGTCTCCAGGCTCATCACTGCGCTGATAGATAGATCTATAAAGCTTGGCGTTTCGTCGTTCATGTCGGGACGGAAACACATGTGAATTCGGCGACTATGACTGGCGTTCAGATGGACGAATGGAGGTGATGAGAGACAATACGTCAGAATCTACCTAAGAAGTAGGTATGGTAGTAAAAGTCACGATCAAGCCCCCAAGTCGTCTGTAGACCAAGCCACCCTCACGTGTTGGTGTTTTCCGATTCCAGGCCAGAAGGTGAGGCTGTCTTACTATCAAAAGCCACCGGATGGATAGATAAGTCTCTGCGGCTGACTGTCATGACGGCATGAGCAAAGGCCCAGCTTGCACGGAGGACGCCACGGAGTTGCGAGGCCGTTCGACCAAGAGAGTTGGAGGGATCTGGCGTGGTATCACACATGAGGCTATCTGTCGCCTTCGTTGACATAGATTGGTGATACCCGGAGTGAGCACGGGAATACGATGTTCGCCTCACTAGGTAATAGAAACGAGCAGAGAATCGAGCGCATAGCACACGGCTTCGCGAGTCATAAGAGAGGAATAATCAACTCCACCCCGGAAATGAATGAGTCATCACTGCTACCGTGCACACACAAGTCCGCCCAGCAACATACATTTTCTCCTTCCTGCCTCCTCGATGATCGATCAACCACCACCACCCATGCATGACCACTCCTCCGTCTAGGACTTGCGTCTTTTAGGGGACGACTTTGGGAGATCAAGCAGGATCTCTCTCCGGTAAGCGAGGACCCTGAATTAAAGCCCGTGTTAACCAACGTCTAAACCCAGGGTTTTGGCCTGTTTCACCTTTTTAAACCCCTCCTCCCCAATGGAAAGCGCCTTCCGGGGAAGCCATGGATGATACCTTCATTTAGGATCGTCACCCTGACCATAGACGCTGCGTTGGACTCTCTTCGCGTCACCTCAAGGCTCCCTCCATTGGACGGACTCCCTAGTCTGCCTAGGCAGGCTTTCAACGACGATCTCGAAAGGACCCTTATGAACACTAGTTCCTCTGGAAGGGGTGGCGGCGACGGTGGAGGATGCCCGGGCCTTGCCATCTCGACTGGTGCGAAGATGACCTCCGCGGCTTGGCTCGCCGAAAATAACGCTCGCTACATGGATGGATGGATGGATAGATGGTGGTGTAAGGTATATGTATGCGGTAACGAGGGCAGTAGCAGCCGACGAACCGCGACGGCTCCGGCTCCGGCTCCGGCTCCTCGCGCCGGTAAGAGACGGCCTCGGGTCGATCTTCCAGACGAGGCCGTGCACCACCACCACCATATGCAAGTGAGGAGTAGGTAGTGGTGGGATGGCACAGGTAGAAAAGGTCCGGTCTGTGAGATTGGGGTCTGTCTACTTAAGTACCTAGGCACAGCAGCAGCAGCAAGGGCGTCCGTCATCGCGGGCAGAGGGAACGGAACGTGGCGATCGATGGTTGCGTGCGTGCGTGCGTGCGTGCTCGGCAGGATCGATCAGCCAGGCCCTGACGTTTCTAAGTAGGTAGGTAGGTAGGCAAACAATGGTAGACTGGGAGTAATCTACCTACCTAGGAGGGGTCTTCCGGCATCCACCTACGCGGGTGAGACCCGAGACGATGTAGTAGCCTGCTTCAACCGCTGTGACCAACAACCTCTTCTCGCCTCATAAGGCAGAGAAGAACTCGCGTACGCATCACACAATGCTGATCCGGTTCCACTCCTCCTCCTTCTCCTCCTCCTCCTCCTCCTCCACAGGGACGGCGAGATCGTGCCGGTGGTGGTGTTCGGCGGCATGGGATAGTGGACATAGGTCCGACCAACCTCCCCATCCCTTGAACGGACGATGCCACCACCAGTTGCGCCGTCCTGGATAACGGGTTGAGTACCTAAGTAAGTAGCGGTTGATGTGATGGAGTGGTCTCTTCTTCACATTGGTTCACAGGTAATTACCGGCACACAGCCACCACCTGACCATACCAACTTATTCCGTCAAGTAAACACTTCCACAAGCCACCTCCCTACCTACCTGCCCCCCGAAAGAGTCAATCAACGGAGCCTCGACTTCTCTTCCCATAGCAATACAGGCATTGACGACCGCATCAGATCCAGTCCAGCAACCCGTGCGTGAATGGGCTTTTACAAAACTCCCAGTCACCTACCTACTTACCTAACCGTTCAGCTTCACTTCACCCTAGGTACCTTACTCTACCCCCAGCCCGCAGGTGCCACCATCACCCCCAAGCCCGACCTACGGGCCCCGGCCTGCCTCTCTTTAATGAGCGTCTCGACGGCGACTGCGTGTCTACCTACCTAGGTACCTACCTACCTCCTTACCCAAGGTGTCAACGGATGAGGTGGACACGTCCCAACGGACCCCGTTCACACGCGCAACCGCCTGTATGGCTGTTGACGTATGGCACTACTACTACCTAAAGCATCTATACCAGGCCTTTACTCTAGATAAAAAAATCACAATCCAGGAGGCCCGCTTGCATCGTGTTCAACATAAGACCACTCGCCACCATACTCTGAACCTTCCACTCGCTGCTACCCGTGTCGTCTGTCTGTGGTGTTGACACAAGCTCACGTACGCTGGTTTCAAAGTAAGAAGTACGTACGTATCTTGGCCCATAACTACCTTTGCCGCAGTATCTACCACCTACAGGTAAGTCCATTGATGTATTACCGCAAGAAGTAGGTAGGTATACATAAGGTAGTATACATATTCATCTGCTGGAGCGCGGAAAATAAAGCAAGTGCACGCCCCCAACACACCGACTGATCAACTACTGTCCAGCATCTACATCACAAGACGAAGAACATACGATAGATGTAATAGGGTATCGACAACTTTCATTGCATTCATTCATAACTATTCCTAATCCATCCATACATATCCATCCCATGTGACTCGCTTGCTTCGTTGCCTGCTTTCATTATTCTATCACATGTATGTATCCATCCATCAAGGGTTCATCAATCCTGATAGATGATTCCGAGAACTCCATGGCAATGCGATGCAAGGCAATGCAATGCGCGTGCGTTGTAAATGCTTGCTGCTTGTTGCGTTTCCACCAGGATGCATTTTTGGGAACCCTTCTCTTTCCCCAAAAGCAAAGCAGAAAAGGAAGAAAATCCTGGAAGCAACTTGGGCGGGGTATTGTGTCTATGAAAAAGCCAAGCCCGTTTGTGAAACGCCGCGCCGATAATCGCTGGTACCCAGTCTATATGATGCAATGGTTTTTGCGCATGCCCTCCCATGGCTTTGATTGCTATGCCTTTCAAGCAAAAAACGCCGTTCAAATGTGTGTGTGTGTGTGTGTGTGTATGTACTTGTCGTGTCGTGAGGAGCATCGGGGTTTAGGATTTCCTACCAGAGGCGGAGAGCACCCGATGCAGTAAACTCCGCTTGGTCGTGACTTGGCGGAAGTGGCAGTGGTTGAAATCACATACGGGACTCGCATTGATTCCGCACTGCATCTTGCGGTCCAGCTCGGCTTCCCAACCGTACAGATCTTCCATCGAGGGCGTCCGTTGCGGTCCATCCGAGTCGACAATGGTCACCGAGGCATCGTCGTCGTCATCCGAGCGCGAGAGGCCCAGAAGATTCGAAAAGTCGGTGAAACACGGCTGGTGAGGCGAATTCGGGTGGACATGTTCGTGCCGTGTGGTCTCGACGATGGTGGAATCTATTTTCATGGAATCCATTCTCCCAGGGACGTCGGTGTCGACGTCGGTGTCCAGGTACGGGGAACTTCCCATCACAGGCATAGAGCGTTGCGATGCTTTCAGACTTACACCTTTAGGCATCGGCTCTTCCGGCACTTGGACCGGGATCTTCAGGTTTTTCGACGAGATAGTGCGAGCGCGCAGGCGTCCGTCGCGCTTCGTGTTGGTTGCGCACCGCGCTTTTGCGGCCACACCGTCCACGGCGTTCCCACTGGTTGTATGCAAATGCAGGTCCTTCTCACTGTTCGAGGCCCGGCGGGGGATCACGAGCTTGCTCCCAGGGTGAGGGTCCTCCCACGCGTTCTTCAAGACATTGACAGAATCGGGGAAGGTCGCCGACTTGCTAGTGCGAATTGCTGTACAATCAGTGGGTACTCCGTGTGGCGATGCGACCTGTAATTCCTATAAGATAGGCTTGCTGGTCTGGTCACCGGCAGAAGCGCTGGGAAGTGCCGGGTGAGAAGAGGTGGGCGGGTGCTGCTGCTGGTTCGATCGACGGATGCTCTTGCTCTTCCGGCTGAGTCCCAACTTCTCCCCCATCTTCTTCCATCCGTGTCCGGCAATCGTTCGCTGTAGCGTTTTGTTAGGCGAGCCACCAAAGGTGAACTCGTTGGTGGGTGGTGATGTCGGTGGAGTCATGGGCTCGGCCCCAGGTGTCGACGCTGGGCTGTGGCTGTCATCCGTCAGGTCAATCTCACCGGACTCAATGGATGACGAGTGCGATCGATTGGCACTCGCAATACCGGCACGGTGGCCTTTTCCAAAAAGTGGTAGCAGTGATGTCCGAGGCGATGTGCTGTGGTCGTCTGTAGCTACAACTTCTCTGGATTTGCGGTGACGGGCGCGAAGGTGGTGGGTTTCCGTGACCCCTTCTTCCGCGCGTGCCTCGACCGTGGTGGGTACGGCAGACTCGAGAAAGGGAACCAGTACCGAGTCGTTCATCAATTCGCGAACAATCTTGACCGCTTCGTCCAGTTCAGATGGATCTGCGGGTTCGGATGTCGAGTATGCAAGACTGAGGAGGCGATCACGAACGGGGGCAGGAAGGTTTACTTCCCGAGGCGCACAAGGGATGATATACGCCTCCATGATCTTCTGCCACAAGGCGTAAAGTTCGTTGTAGGGAACAAAGGTGTGTTGCCCCTGCGACCTTTGAATGTGGGCGGCTTTGTATCGTTGGGCATCGAGGATGAATTCCAACGTTTCCAAGCAGTGGTTTTGCGACAAGAATGCCATGAAAGCACTGAGCGTCCATGGTTCCCGTGCCGTGTCCGAGAGAATCTCTGCCAAGGAGGGAGGGTTGATGAAAGGAGAGTTGCTCCGGGGAAGGGCCAGGCTGGCCGGGCGTGAAGTGCCCATGGCAGTTTCGGTATCCCAGTCGTCAATGACCGAGGCGGAGGGGGAAGGTTCTGTAGGGGGTGAGCTCAAATACACTGGCGAGCTCTTCCTCAATTGCGACCTGCCCATTATTCAACACAATTTGCTTCTTCGACTCGCGATAGGTAATGAGAGGTCAAGAGTCTCGACAACGTGGATGGAGTTGATGCGGGCTGAGCACCAGTTATCGATCGCCTGGCATCCTCTGCAAGTAGCCAGGCATGTGCCAAGGCGATACCTTTCCCGAGCCAATCAGTTGGCTAACGAATCAAGTGTCGCCCGGGTAGCGACAGGGCGGTGGGCACTTCTCAAACGCTCGGGTACGTCTTCGTCCTCGCCTTTGTAACAGCGATGACCAAACAAGTCGCTATGCTATGCTATATGCAGCGTGGTATAGGAGGGGGGGAGAAGATGGAATATGGATGACGAGCGGGATATGGAGACGGGGTAGCACAACGCGAACCAAGCAGATGGGATGCTGGCCGGTAAGAGGGTGACGCGTGAGCTGGAGAGGGTTGCTCAGCAGTGAGCAGTGAGTTCAGTAGCAGCAAGGCGACTACCAGTAGAGTTTCGAGGATGACCAGGGGGCTGGAGCAGCGCTTAGGCCGGATTGGCTTTCTCGTGCCTCGGGGTCGGCCTGGCCTGTTTCGATGGCGAATAGCTCTAGGCTTCTAGGGCTGTTCTAGAGCGGAACACACACAAGGTATAAGGTAGTCTAGTCCTAGCTGGCGATGATGTCGTACAGAGCACGGCAGGCTGCGTCGGACGGTATAGTCGGTGAGAGGGGGGACGAGAGACTGATAACGAAGGACGAGAGAAGGGCAGTCAGTCAGTCAGTCGGTCGGACCAGGCAAGGCAGAGCAGGATCCACGCGGGAGATGGGATTCGGGGGATTAAGGGATGTTCGAGTATCGTCGTGTTCGCCGATGTTCTCGTCGTTTGTTCTTGTCGTCGTGTCGTGTCGTGTCGTGTCGTCGTTTAAAAAATCAATCAATTGTGGTACGGGGCCGGCGTGGGCGGGATAGCGTGGTGGTACTGCACAGAGCACACACAAGACACAAAGACACAGCAGCAGATTTCCAGTCTTTCAGTTTCGAGTTTGTCGTCGTCGTCGAAGCTGTCGGAGTTGGGGAAGTTGGAGCGGGTTGAAAGAAAGGATATGGGGTGAATGATGGATGGTGAATGGCGTATGGCGAATGGCGAATGGCGAACGGCGGCGAACGGGGGAGAATTAAGGCTATGGGCGACAAGCGTCGGAGAGGGAAGGTGGTTCAAGATGGTACCTTGGGCATGCAGGATTGAAGATCTGGAAGTAACAGAACAGACAGACAAGACCAGTTCAAGCCAGTCAAGCCAGTCAAGATCGATCACTCAAGTCTCAAGAGGAGCACGGGCGGGAAGCGGGCGGGAAGCAGTGAGCGAGTGACGAGGGATGGACTGCTTAAGGGGGAAAGGCGTGGTAGGCGTGGTAGGCGTGGTAGGCGTCTGGACTGGCAAGTACCGAAGTACCTATGGTGACTGCAACAGGTACGACCGTTCCCGTCGGTACAGTACAGTGGGTGAAGGGGGCCTAGCACTAGCAGTGATCCACAGCCCGTAGCCGATCTTTGGGTGCTGAACCTCTGCAGCTCCGAACGCCAGAACCAGAACGCTTGGGTCGTGCCAAGAAACCGGGGGGGGAGGATGTTCTAGGTAGTGTGGCTCTCCGGCCAGAGGTCACTGGTGCATTGCCCGCAAGGCCCGGCGGCGCTAGGTCGGTCTAGGTAGGAGGAGCGGCCGATGGGGGACGAAGGAGGGGGGGGGGGGGGGGGGGGGGGGGGAAGCCCTGGAGAGGGGGCGACGACGACAAGCGACAAGGGGGTGGCGGGCTGAAATCTGAAAGGGGACAAGGGGGTAGGGGGGGGGAGCCATTCAAGCATTCCCTCTGCGGTACAGTGCCAAGCTGCCCAAGCCGCCCCAACCTTGCCTGGCTTGCCTGGCATCGCCTGATGGACTGACATTGACGACTGACACTGACAGCCTTGAAATTCATTCATCGGCCTTCAGCCTGTCAGTCAGCAGTCATCCGAATCCGAGTAGATGTCGGTGTTTCCTAGTCTATCTTCTATCGTGTGATGCCATCCTAGAATGATGATTTCATCGTCATGGATATGTTATGTTGAGTTTTGCGATCGATTATCTGACTGACTGACTGACTGACTGACTGAGTTCTAGACTTGTTCCTTCAACTGAGCCACGGCCCACGATATCAATCGTTGGACGTTTCAACAAACAGCCAGGCGGAGTGAACTGGAGAACCAGACAACCAGAACAGCGGGCTGCTGGAGTGCTGGACGGAGGACCACTGGCACGGGGGCTGCGCTGCACGGAGGGGGCCGTCAATACGGTCGACGGTATCACTAAAACAGCCGTCTAGCCGTGTTCACCGTGCACGTGGCCGCACCTAGCCGTCGCCATCAAGCAGACGTCCCATCGGGACAGGGACAGGTGAAGAGATCCATCCCAGCCAGATCTAGACGATGATGATAAATCTTGATGGTCACCCGTCGTCAGGAAGCATACGACTATTACACCATCGCACTACGTACCTAACTACTAACCTACAGTCTATCTGTCTGTCCGTCGTGCCATCTCTCTCGCCTTGTCGCCCATCCGCGATCCTATGCGATGCTATGCTATGTATGCTATGCTTGTGCCTGCATGCCATCTGCCCGGCGACCTACGCGAGGCTGGACGAGCGCTGACTGGTCTAACTGGCCTGTTGGCCCCGAAGAACTCTAAGACGGCGCGACTCTAGAAAGCCGCTAGAATCCACCGGCAGCACCAATCGTTCCGCCTCTTCCACAGCTTTCCCACGGTCGCCCGATGATCCTTTGCCGCTTGTGGCATGGCTGTGCCCACCCCCTGCCGGGCCCGCGCGGCGTAAAAGCGGCGAGGGATGATGGAAGAAGAAGAAGCATGCCCTACAGTCCAGTACATGCCTGGAATGCAGCCCCCGTAGCACTCTGGCACGTCTGGCAAAGCCCTACCAACCTAGGTACCTCCTGATGACACGCCCTGGACCGGACGCAGAGAGCCTGGAAGAATGCTGGAAGCAATGGAACCTATGATCTGACGAATGATGAATCTGACTCCGGAATCACCCAGCCAGCCAGCGTCTTTCACTCCACTCCCCGGGCCCCAACCCGCCAATGGCACGTCGATCCTCGCGTCGTCTCGCTCCGAACTGTCGCGAGGGCTGGCGGGTGGTGGTGTTCTGTACTGTAGTAGCTACCTTAGGTCATGTCTGGCTGCCAGGCCCTAGGTAGGTACCTACAGTACACCAAGGACACACCCGTGCCACACCGGCGAAAGACAGGGAAACGGGGGTTGGAAACGCGAAAAAGCAAACCTACCTTAGGGGAAAGATGCAGACTGACGCGTGCCAAGCTCGCGTCCGGCCTCATTCCCTACTTCCTCGCGCAAATTCCGTCCGTCTGTCGCCTGTGTCATTCCCACCCACGACGACGACGACGAGGCCGCCGCCGCCGCCGCCGGCCGACCGACCGATCACGCTGTTCTTGGCGTTCCCGAGCACGTCCGACGGCGTCGCCTTGTTTCGTTCGTCCCCTTCGTCGTACGTCCGACAGGCAACCAGCCCGGTCACCCGGTCAATCTATTATTATTCAGTATACCACCACCATTTCCCATCCCCCGCAACGGCCAAGACAAAAGACGGCCGGCCCATGACGCATGAGACTCGTATGTAAGGTAGGCAAGGTAGGCAAGTAGGTAAGAAGGTAATAAGCCTCGTTGGGTTACGCACGCGGTGGCGATGGTACTGTAGGTAGGTGGGTGAGATGGATGACACTCTAGCTAGCTAAGATGGATGACACTCTAGCTAGCTAAGTTAGCTAGCTTCCATGCCTTCCATGCTGCCTTCTTTTTCGCCTCCGCTAGACCTTGCCCGCAGTGCGGATGAACTGAAATCACGAAAGCGTCTCTGCATGTAGGTACAGTGCTGTGGTAAGGCGTGCCAACCTCGCTCGCTCGCCTTGGCCTTACCTTAACTTTGCTGATTACTTATTACTTATTGTGCTCACTTATCAGCAGCTGCTGGTTGATGCTGATCATTCATTCGTTCAGTACCTTGTTAATGAATGGCACGCATCCCTCGTAAACCTTATGACTGCCGTTTAACCTCTATGTCAACTCATCACAGTACTCTATTTATCTGCCCAGCTGTCCTGTCATCCCATTTTACCTACTGCTGGCCAGCCTGTCAGATCAACCAAAACCCCAGCAAGACATCGCCATCGGCATCGACGTCGAAACCAACCAGCAAGTATTCCCGGTCACGCTACGCTGTCTGGCTGTTCGAGAAGAATAGATACGCAGTCTGATATGTACCTATCGCCGCCAGCTATTGGTTCGCGCGTGATTAATTCAATGCTTGGCTGCCAGACCGTCTTCCTGACTGGCCCGTCTGCCTATTATCCTAGATTGCCGTGAGTATAATCCCAGGCCATCAACCATCGCTCACCACGCCGAATGGACACGGCTATTGCCTCGAGACAAGTCCCGTCCGCAGGATGACGGCACGCCGGCATGCGCTGCAATATAGTAGAGGAGATAGTACTGGTGAGGGAATGTCGTCTTGCCGATCGCTAACCAGGTGCGTGAACGTGGGGGAAGCACGTATCTATCTACTTACATATCAAGGCATGTAGATCTCCCGGAGAAATTAGAATGGGCTTCAGGTTCTACCATACGCTTGTGTCGGTAGTTGACGCACTGCCGGCCTTGGCGGTCTTGTTACCTCATTCGTTCCAGATCCCTTCGTTGCGGTCTCTGTTAAGAGGTTGATACTTATCACCATGTGCTGTTATTACTCCATCCAATGCGTGTGGTCTCTCGTGGGGTGAGGGGACAGAGACGATGTAGGTACTGTATGGTATGCTCGCTTACATCATGCCAGCAGCATGAAAAGGCAGGCACGCTCCGAAACGGGTATACTCCATCTTGCTACATACTCCGAGGGCGTGGGATGGCTCGATAGGGCCAAGATCAGCCCTACCTCACTTTATCACGGCCAACAGCGATGAACCCCCGACCGACCTCTCCAACCCAACCCAAATAATGATCATAATTCATGCCCCCTACCTTTTACATATGAAAGACGATTGATTGTTGGCAAGTGGTCTTGCTTGTGTGGCCTGTGGTCGGTCGATTTCTAATAAGGTACACGTACTACCTAAGTAGGTATGTATGTACCTATGTAAGTACGTAGAAGCTTGGACTGGAATGTCCGTTGCTATAGCGGATTTGATTCCGTTCCCGGCTGGCATGGCTGGCAGGCTGGCTGGTCTGGTCTGACAAGAAAGAAATCCTCTTCGGCCCTGTTACACGGCATTACCACCACACGCACTAGAAGCGCAGTCGCCCACTTGGATTGGTTCGACGGCCTATGCGACCGTGATGAGGCTGTCGAGGTCTAGCCTCTCAGCTGAGAAAAAAAAACAGGCTCGTCTTTTTTGCCGCCCCGAACGAGGCGTACGTTCGGATGGGCAGGCAGGCCAGGCTGGCTGGCTGGCTGGCTGGGGTCTGTTTGTCTGATTCGTTCGCCACCACCGAGACCTTCTTGGCCGCATTTTCCATTCCCGAACAGAAGAGCGCTTGCTTGGTTGCCGCAGGAGTCAGGAGCAAGGCCGCGTTTCAGCCCTTCTTACTCGAGTTGGAGACAGACGGACAGACAGACACGAGAAAGAAAACGAATCTTGCACTAGGACCAACTGCCCGGGGCAGAGAAGGCTGCTTGGCGAGGAGGTATGTAGGTAGGCTTTGGGCAAGGCAAATCCGGCCCACAGCCGATGGATTGCTTTGCCGCTTTAACAACAACCAACTGATGGAGAAGGATAAGGTAAGGTAAAGCTGGGATGACCGGTGAGCCAGCCAGCCGCGTGAAAAGGTTGAACTGTCGGGACCAAACTCTGGGCTCTCAGCTACTAGCTAGCTAATACGGTACCTACCTAAAGTACTTTACTAAGCTCGCTGCTGGACGTGACGTTGGCAAAACAGCCCTATCTCCGCCGCATCTCCTCTGGAGTCTGAAGAAGTTCGATAAACCTGCCTGCCTGCCTGCCTGCCCGGAGCCAATAAATCGATCAATCACAGCACGCTACGGTACGCGCAGAGAGAGGATGGCGAAACGGATGACAGGGACAGGCCAATAGTGCCTCTTGACCGCCACTTACACGTTTCCAATGGAAACCAACCCGCTCGTTGGATAAGTACTGTATACTGTGTTCGGGGAGGTAAAACGTGTCCTCCCAGGTTGACGAGGAGGAAGAGGAGGAAGGGCGAACATCGTCAGTCGAAGAAGTGTCGGTGTCGTAAGCAATTTGCAGCGATCACCGTCGAAGAACTACGGCGATTGGGTTGGTGGTGGTGGTGGTGGGGGTGGTTGGAGGAGGGGATTGGGCGTGAGACTGATGAGAGGTTGGGCACTTGCACACTTCTTCCCCTGATTGATCTGTGAGCCTGCCCGCCTGCCCGCCTGCCCGCCGCCCTGCCAGTCCTGCCTTGTCTTGTCTTGTCCCGGGCCCCACCCCCTGACCGGAGTTCCCTGTCATCAGCCTGTTGCCTGTCGCCTGCCCCCCCCCCCGATTCTTTCCATTCCTTCCATTCCTTCCCACCTCTCCTGTTTGATCCCGCCATCATCATCATCGAAGCCTTCTTTGTCGCCTTCTAGAAGCCTTCTAGAACCCGCCGCCCGTTCCATTCCCGCGGTGGATCCCCGCGCGCGCACGGTGATGCCGGGCGACCAATCAACGGGTTTCCAACGGCTTTTTTTATTCGCCGACACGATCTACACACGGGGCAACCAACCGCGCTCGTCTTTTTTTTTTTCTATCGGGTTGCCGTCTTCTGGTCTCTGATCTGCTCCCGTCCCAGACAAACAAAGACACGAGGCGGCGCGAGCGAGCGTACTGACTGACTGACTGACTGACTGACTGACTGATGAGTGATGACTGACAACAGCCTAACTACCGCCCACGGACGGAGGTGGCGGACGCGGATGGGTACAGGCAGGCAGGCAACCAACCTAGCTACATACAGTACTCCTAAATTCGCGCGACGTCGTGTACCTGCTGTCCCGCGGCGCGTCCCCTTGCCTTACCCGACACCAAAACACCTCTACACACACATACACGTACGATATCTTCTCCATCTGCTACCCGTACCCGATGATCACGAGGTTCCGCCCCGGC
The DNA here is from genome assembly GCA_022376655.1 of Xylariomycetidae sp. FL0641. Lineage (NCBI taxonomy): Eukaryota > Fungi > Ascomycota > Sordariomycetes > Xylariomycetidae sp. FL0641. Next base: position 30,621 of record JAJJKE010000111.1, on the reverse strand, counting down.
GGCTACCGACGACTGACTGACTGACTGCCCTTTTTTCTTCACCTTGGGTCGCCTTACCCTAGTCATGATCAACGCCATCGAAACCCGGCGCTTGCGATCGCGGGCTCGGGTTTTGGTGGTTTTTCTTTCTTGATCTTAGTAGTAGATCTCTCTGTCTGTAGTGCCCTCGTCAGGTAGTACGTCCGACTACTGTGCTAGGTAGACAGATTCCCCGCCTAGCGCCGGCAATAACGGCTTCTCCGGGGTGGCGTTGTCGTCGTCGCCGCTCGCTCGCGCTGACTTTTCTTCCTGTCTTCTTCTTCTTCTTCGTGTCGAGGCTGACGAAGCCCTTCCGTCGTGATGTCGTGATGAAGAGGAGCGTGGAGACGAAGGAGATGGATGGATGGATCATCCTTCTTCTATCTTTCTTTCTTCCTTCCTTCCTTCCTTTGAAATTCACATGCAGCCGTCTGTCTACCTAGCTTGGCGGTCCTGAGCATGACAAATGCGACTCGCCTGCCTGTTCACCACCGGGGAGCCCTTCGGCTTCGGGTATGCGACGGGTTCGGTACGTATCTTTTAGGTAGGTGAGCCGCAAGCAAGCCAGGCCACACGGTTCGGAAGGCTTTCGGTGTCCCGCCCGGAACAAAACAAGCAAAGCAAACCCAGCAAAGAGCAGACGCCGAAGCTGGCGCTTGCTCTCTCGCTCGCTCGATCCAGGTAAGTTAGGTTAGTCTGTCAGAGCCTCTTTCGGTCGCGTCTCCGTCTGCCTACCCCGGCCTTTCCCCGTGTGTGTGTGTGTGTGGACAATACTAGTATTACCAGTCTAGCCCTCTGGCCTGTGGACACCTACTACTGTACTAGGAGCACCAGCACCCACGACGCCGGATCAGAGTTTTGCGTTTGCGTTTGCTTGCTTGCTTTGCTTGCTTGCTTGCTTCTGTGGTTGGGTTGGGGTTGGTTGGGTTGGGGCTCTCGATACTTTACGGCCCGACCAGGTGGCACCTCTACCGACCGTGGACCAAGTTTTACCTATCTGATGAGGAAGGTCAGGCCGCCGGCGTCAACCTGATGTCCTTCACCATTGATTTTCTTGTTCTGTCTACCTAGGTACCTTAGGTAGAGAGCTGCTAGCTAGCCAGCCCGTCGCGTTTCGTCATCCTCCAAAAAAGGTGGGATGCGAAAATCCTTTTCCGATGGATGTCTTCCTCCTGCCCCTTTTTCCCATCATCACGGCCTACTATGTACATAGCTTACAAGCTTACCTTGGAAGAAGCTTGGGCTTATTAGTTGGGGCGTTAGGTAGGCACTTAAGTAGGTAGGTATGAGAGACGATGCAACGGATGCAACGTCGTGCCTCGAAACAGTCAAGCGACCGCTCCGCTCCAAGCCGGATCGGCGCCTGTTGCAGCCGCGTCACCTCCGTCGTAGCATTGCCGGCCCTGCTGCTGCTGCTGCTGCCCTGCGTCGTTGCTAGGTACAGTAGCTAGCAGGGCGTGGCAGGCTGGCAGTAGTAGTAATAATGATAAAACTACGAATACCTACTACATGTCTACATCCATACATTAGGTAGCCTTACGGGAAACCACTGCGTTGCGACTAATCACAAATCATTGAACGAACCTACAGCCCACTCTATCGTGTATGGTTTAGGGTAGTAGGTAGAACAACCCCTTTTTTATTATTTGTTTGTGTCACCGCACTTTTCCATCCTCCTCCATCGAAGGAAGCCCAAAAGGAATCCATCCCTCTGTGTCGTCTCAGGGGGAGGAGGGACTGCGGTCAGCCGTACGTACGTGCACACATCCAAGCTTTCGAGTTGTCCGGGACGTTATCCGTACTGTAGCCTGCAAGAAGCCCAGCCCTTCCTTGGGTTGGTTACCCAATCCTATCTCAACAACGTGACACGGTTTTCTTGTTGTACACATCAGCAAGCAGCAGCAGCAGCAGCAGCAAAGAGCCGCTCGGGTTTTCTTCTAGGTCCTACATATGTACGGTTCGAGGAGGAGGAGGCTTCCAGGGCCCCGGTCCCGGTCTCGTTCGTTTCCCCTCCCCTCCTCTCGATCGTCCGCTGTCTGGCGTCTGTCTGGGTCTTACTAGGTATCTACTAGTGTACATACACGCATGCGTGCATGGATATGCAGGCATTGCTGCAGCGGGCGTCGAGCAACTGATGAAGGTCGGTAAGGTCTGGGTGCGGTGCGTCGACGACGCGTCCCAGTGCGCCGGCTGGCGACGGAGTCTGGGTCCTTGGGTCCTTGGGTCTTTGGGTCCTTACTGCTGCTGCTACAGAAATGGCTGGCTGGCTGGCTGGCTGGCTGGCGGCTCTCGCAGTCAACAAGACAGCAGCAGAACCAGATCGATCGATGTGACGGGCGGTAGTCGGGGGGGGGGGGGGGGGGGGCGCCTGCCTGTAGGGCAGTGAGAAGTCAACAAAACGAATGGCCATGCCATGCCATATTATGCCATGCCCGTGGGAAAGCGGATGGATGGATGGATGGCCTGATGCGGTCGTACGTAGAGTACCTAGTATGGGGCCATCATCACCGACGGACGCGAGCGAGCACCAGCACCAGCGACCTACCTAACTTCTTACCCCTACCCCCTTGGCGTCGCGCGACCACGAGGACGGTGCGGGAGGATCGAGATATGTCGGTACGTACCTAAGCCTACTTCTGTAAGAACTCCTCATTGTTTTACATACCTTACCTCACCTTACCTAACCCTACACTGGCGGCGTTCGTTCGCTCCTTCGTGGCTTCTCCTGGCCGAACCGTCCTTTAGATAGTCTGCCGTCCGTGTCGGTGCGTGCGTCGACGACAGCTGGGGGATCTACGCCCGGCCGGCTTTGCCCGGTCGATCCACCACCACCACCAACTAATAAATAACCCTTTTTCTTTCACGATCATCCTCGCACGGGAGGGAGAAGACACGAATGACGATGCCCATACCTTACTTAGCACAAGATGGATTGTAGGCAATCTTAGCAGCAGTAGCAGCAGCCCTTGGCATAAACAACAACAAGAACAACATCAACACCAATGCCTTTCACAGCTTCCCGAACCGTCGAGACCAAGCCTTCCGGCCCGGGCTTCCATCACGGCTTGGCTGTGACGTTGTCCCCCTATGCCTACTGTACTAACTACAGTAACTAACTACCTAGGCCGGTGGTACGTAAGGTATCCATGGACATAAAGCCCGATTGGTTCAAATAGCCCTGCTTAACTAGGTATTATCGAGATGCGGAGAGGGGAAGAGAAGATAGCCCGCCAGCACCCCAGCCTTCATCAGTCATCAGGCTCTTCTTCTTGTTCTTTCTTCACCGCATAAATGATTCAAAGCTGGGCCCCGGTCGAGGTCCAACTATGGTTGCGCAGAGCTGGGTAGAGCCTCAAATCTTGTCTTCGAAGGAAAGTGTCATGTGCCCGCCCGCCTGTAGACGGAAGGCCCCGTTCGTGATGGAGTCCTCCTCCCCCCGGTTTCAACTCGTCTCACGTGGATTGTACGGCATGCGAACCGGCAAATCAATACGCATGTTCCATAAAGGACGCGGGCGTCGGTGAGCAGTGTTATGTTGTCATCCTCGAATGCCCGTTATCCAACTTTGCCCGTAGAAGGATGATCTCCTTCCTTGCATTAGCGGAGTAATAACAACAGTCCCATGCCCTGCTGTATCAAGGCATACCTACTGTTCTTCATATCCATACACATCCACTTCGCTTAGAGGGAAAAGGCAGTTGATGATGATGATGCTCTTTCAGTACGAAGCTTGGGCCAGGCGGGATCCGCTGCCTCGGATGACTGTGTTGGCCAAGGCGCAATCTGCAGCGCTGCGGTCTAGATTCAACTGTGTTGTGATGATCCTGGTGGAAGGTGTTTTCGTTAGTGTACGATACTACAAGGCACAGGCTCACTCGAGTGAGGGTAGACGAGGTTCTTGGTGCTCGGGAAACTCACCCGAGATTGAGACGTCGGTGCTGGTTCCATGCTTGAAGAATTGGCATTGGGCTTGTAGAGGTCTAGAAGCTGCCTTATGCGAAAAAGGTGGAGTGTGGTCTTGAGCCTCGGTTCCATCTCGTTGGACGGAGTTGAGGATAGCGAGTGAAGCGGATGTCTCTATCGAAGCATACGACAATGCCAGAGGCTCAGAGTCCACCGGATTCATAGTCTGAAGTTCAAAAGACATGAGTTGCCTACGCTCATCTATCCTACTCATGTAATGCTTCTGGCGTTAGGAGCGCTGTGCCATGGCCGCGCGAGACATAAACCGGTGTGATGGGCACCTTGAAAGAGAAAGATCAGACTCCAAATGCAGAGGCTGGATCGTCGTCGAACTGTCTTCGGCACAGACGAGCAAGTCATACCAGCCCCAGAAACAGACAAGGGGCTATGAATAGAGCAGACCGGAGTCACGATCTTGTTCCTTGTTCTTCGCAACCCTGCTACTCGGGGATACCTTCGCTGCTGCGGAACGAATATCGCCCGGAGAGGCTCGTCTGGGTTCCCGTTGTGTATGGGAAGAATCAAGGTGCATTACATTATGTTGGACTGGTACCTTGGTGGTTTGAATCTCTTCAACTCCTCGCACGCCGCTCCATACGCCATAACACTTGTCAACCGCGACCTCAGGAGTTGATTCCTAAGACATATTTTGAGGCGACCATCGTCTGCGCCCCGCGATCCTCGAGCTTCCTCTTCTATCAGCGCCGCCACAGGGGCTGTTTATGCGCCCGGAGAGCCAAGCAAACCCGGTTGCATCTAAAATGGGTTCGTTGGTGTTGTCCAGGGCCTACCAACCACTCAACGGGAAACGCGAAGGAGGAAGAAGAAGAAGAAGAAGAAGAACGGTGGTCGGCCTTCCTGATTTGTGCGTGGCGCCGCCATACTACATGAAATATACATGAAGGCATGAAGGAATGGCGAGGTGTAGTGGCACATCCGAGTCGGACGGCATTGACATGATTCGTGAATAACGGCAGACTAAGTACTAAGTACTTTGCGGTATATACCTACGTGTCCCAGAAATCAGCTACGCGCGCGGGCAAGAGCATTGCGTCTGGAAGCGATCTCTTTCGACACCATGGCAGGCAGCGGTTAAAAAAGACACAAGAACACCGACCAGTCTACCATCCGTATAGTAGCAACCCCAAGACTACCTAGGTAGGTATCTATGTACGACAAGCCGCTGGTTCCGAGGCAAAGGGCAATACGACGGGACGGTGATTGTATCCATGCCCACTACTTACCGAGCAAGCACGACAGCTATCGTGACCGGCCCTACGTAGGACGAGAGATACCTCCCAAGAGTCCAACAGCGCTTGGCATCAACGCACACAGAGAGCATCGCCTGCCTGCCTGCCTGCCTGCCTGCCTAAGTACTTCCCGAATCCATCCCATGTCCCAGATATGGACTTAAACTGCTTCGAAAAAGCCATGTATATAGAGGTATAGATAGATGCTTGATAGCTTGCTTGCTAGGTAGCTTGTTTACTTCAAATAAAGCCCTCCCCAAAACGCATCCCACCCGCAACGCCAACCCCCCCAAACGCCAGCTAAGTAGTACGACACCGCACCCGTCACATGCCAACTTTACCTATCCAGAAAAACCAAGCGCCGCCTACTACTTCTCCGGGCCGATCCTGGCCTCCAAGTTCCCCATGAGCGCCTTGACCAGGATCACGCTCCCCGGCTGATCGGCCGGGCCCTTGCGCGCCTCGAGCTTGCCACCGCCGGACCCCGGCAGGCCGCCGGTCTGGGTGAGCACGCGCACGTCGCGGCCGCGCACGGCCATGCGGCCGCTGGTGGTGGACGCGTGCAGGGCGCCGGTCCAGGCGGCGGGGTAGTGGAGGCGGACGTCGCCGGACGTGGACTTGTGGACGGCGGCCAGGCAGTCGAGCGGGCGCTCCGAGTGGGCCGACTCCTGCTGCAGGAGCTCGCTGTCCCCCAGCCCCGTGGCGATGGCCTCGGCCTTGGTCTCGCCGCCGCCCGCCGCGTCCGCCGCCGCCGACGAGAACCACAGCGGCGCCGCCACGCGCACCGTGGTCTGGCCGCTCGTGGTCACCGTCTCCAGCTGCGCCGCCGGCGACGACGACGACGTCCCCGCGGATGATGTAACGCGCGCCTCGTCCAGGATCGGCAGCAGCGCCAGCTCCACGTCGCTGGCCGTGCTCTTGACCGTGGCGCCCGAGCCCGTCGCCAGCGCGCCCCGGATCGCCCCCGACGTCGACTTCAGGTCCAGCAGGTAGTCGCGCAGGGGCATGTCGCCGAGCGAGGCGATGGGCTCGTGGGCCGTCAGCGCGCCCGAGATGGTGCTCAGCGAGAGCACGGCGGGGGTGTCGGAGGACGAGGTCCGCGGGGTGATGCTGACGTCGATGTTGCCCGAGGTCGTGTGCAGGCCCAGCATGTCGTGCAGCGGCCAGTTGCCGTCGACGTGGCCGGTGGTGGTGCTGACCTCGACGACGCGCGAGTTGAGGTTGTAGGAGCTCTTGGCGGGCACGTAGCCGGCGCCCGGAGTTTCGGAGACCGAGACCAGGTCGCTCCCGCTGTCGTAGCTGAGGGGCTCGGACGCGGCGGAGGAGATGTCGCCCGTCGCGGACGAGAGGGTCGTGTAGTCGGCCACGTGCAGCGCCAGGTCGTCCATCAGCAGAATGTCCAGGTTGAGGACGCCCACCGACAGGGTGCCGATGGAGTGCTCGGGCGGCACCCAGACGGTGGCGCGCACCTCGACGCACGGGTCCTGAACGTCCTCCTCCTGGTCGATCGAGTACTTCTTCGGCACGCTCACCTTCATCAGTTGGTCGTCCTCGTCTACCAAGACGTCGAGAAGTAAGTTCGGGTGGTTCGTCACCAGTTCCAGCACCATGCGCGGCTCCCCGCCGAAATCCAGTTGCCGGATGTTCACCTGGCCGCCGATGTTCACGGACGCGCCCCCATCGTGCGCGTGCGAGTCCTCGACGAAGGTTAGGTTCTTCTCGCGCGTGAAGTCAAGAGACAAGATCTGGTCGTCGAAGCGGTGCTGCGCGCCCTTGCAGTATGTGGGTTTGAAGGGCGCGGCTGGGTTCTCCAGGGGGTCGTCGTCGCCTTCTGCCGGTTCCTTGGACACGGGGGGCAGCTCCTCGACGGGCTGAGACGGTGCGATCGTTTTCCTCTATGCGCCTCGTCAGTCCTAGCTCTACAATACGGTAAATTCAGCAGGACTTACCCCGTCTCCCTTGACGATCCGGTACGAACTACTCAAAAACCCTACAGCGGCGATCAGGACGACGCACGTCAGCAGCACGACCCGCCAGGTCATCCAGGGCGGCAGCCGTCGCCGTACGCGTCGCCTCCAGTGTTCAGGGGCCCCTCCCGCCTCCTCGTCGTGAAGTGGCTGGCTCATGCTCTCGGGTTGCGAAGACCCGAGGAGCCTCTCATTTTGCTCCTGCATCTCGGCGACCCCCATGTTGCCGGTGAAGAAGGTGTTGTAACTTCGTGGCTGCGTCGGGTGACGGGTCCCGGCCGGTGCGAGTGGGGATGGCGTGTATGCGGGCGGCGCTTCCGAGTATATCGATGGTGTACGTCGTGATGAGGCGGCTGACGAAAGTGAGTACGTCACGGGTAGGCGGCGATGCTGTTGTTGCTGTGCCCGACCGCTGTGGGATCGGTTGGTTACTAAATGTCGTTCTTCGCCCGCTTCCTGCGCCTTGGATTCACTCGCTGTTTGTTGTTGCCGTTGTTGTTGCTGCTGTTGTAGTGTGGGATCCGGGATCAGAACATTGGGGACGTCGGGGATGGCATTAAACGGTTCTTCGGAGGAAGAAGTGGAAGACGAGGCAAAGTAACCGTCCGAGGGCGACAAGAGCTGATGGGCATAATCATCGTCAGGGTCCCCGCGGTTAAGCGAATACAGGTTGTCGTTGTAATAGGGCATTTTGGGTCTGTCCACTGGGTCGAAACGGTCTTGGCTGGTGGACTGAAACTATCGCCAAGCGGGATGTGCGCGCACTCGAAACAGTCTGGGCGGTCTTACCGCAGCGGCAACACACTCAAAGCTGCAAAGCACACTGCTTGACCAGCAACTCGGGGGAAACGCACGGGCGCGTGGTATTTTTGTTTTTAACCGCGAGAAACAATTGAAGGGGCGAGGTCGAGCATCCTTCATCAACAGAGCGCAGAGGAGGGGTCATGATCCTCGTCTTTTCCCCTCCGATCTGGTCGAGTCACACAGCACAGGACATCCCCAGCCATCTCATCGCATCTGCCTCCAGCCCTACCTTATCTTGGTATCTTGGTATCTTGGTTTTCTCCCCATGTGCGACGAGGATAGGCAAGTAAGTAAGTATTGAGCTGCGAGTCCCCTCTGGAGTCTCGCCGATTCGACCACGAACCTCACAGTGCTCACACAACTGCAGCAGTTGGTCAGCGAAGCTGCGTAAGCTCGGGTTCCCTCCCCCTCTTTCGCACGTGGATGGATCGCGTGTTCGTTCGTCAATTCCAGCTGCAGCTTCGTTCGTCGTCCATAAGGCGGCGGCCAGGCACTTTGATGCTTGGGCGAAAGAGGAAGCTGGATAGGTCCCAGCCAAGCCAGCCCAGCTCGATTGGCCTGTTCGCAACGCATCGACCCCCGAACCCGGTCGAGCCGTACAGCGCGCCAGGCCGTATTCCGTATAGCTTCAGAACTTCTACCCCGCAGCAGCCGTCAGCAGCTTCTCCACCTCGCAACCTTCATCATCCATGTCTGGTTATTTTTCCAGTGATGCCCCTTTCCCTGCTGTGACTCACCACCAGATCCATCAGACAGACCATCGCCATCAGGCAGGCAGGCTGTCAGTCTCACCTGGAAACGTGGACTGATAACAAACATCGGGCCAATGATGAGCGGAGCGGCTGACGGATCGTCTAGACGAGCTGCAGTCGTCAGCCAGGCCATTACGACGCGTCCACGACGCTTCATTGTGATCTGGCTTGGCTTGGCTTGGCTCGTTGAGTGGTGTAATAAGTCTTACGGTAGTTCAGATAAGCGAGCGTGAGGCTCTGTTGTAACTGTCAACCGGTATCCTCCATTCCTCACAGTTGACCTTCCAGGGTGGTCGGGAGGCAACGTCACTTGTTCAGCCTAGGCTCACAACTTGCACGTCTCGATTACCCCAGATCCAACCTCTCGTCAGGCAATGTGAATTTGAAATGCTGTATCGCTGTACAAAAACGCTAGGGTATCGTCGCCTCCACGCCAGTAATGAACGAAGAAAAATTCCAAGAGGAAATTGGTTCAACAACCCGCTGACGTCTTGTTGCGAGATAAGCCAGATGACTGGATCAATGAGATCAAGCCTCCACCGCCTTTGGTCTCATGTAGTCAGCACTCGCGCATCGTGGGTTTTGGGGGCCCCGAAGCGCCCGTCCATTCTCCCGGCCGAGAATCAATCCGACTCCCTGTCCGTGGATGGTAGGTATTCCGAATCGTCGCTTTCCGAGGTCCCGTTTCGCGCTCTCCTCCTGGCCGGTTGGGTCGAGACAACGCTGCTCTCGTCACTCTCCGAAGCCGCCGTATGAGCATAATGGTTGGGAACTGCTTCTTGGTCTGTGAGTCCGTCGAGGGTGACAGCTGCCGAGTTGCTCGCGGATACATGACTACCGCTAGGCGAATCAGCCGACTGGTTGTGCTCGGAATCCGCTGCGTCTGATTCTGCCTCGTCCGGGTTCACAGCATGCGTTCTTGATGTTTCCGATTCCCCTTCGGTTGCGCTCGCGAGTGGCGATCCGTATGACGGTTCGACCGGCGACTCGAATGATGATACTTCGCCGTGCTCGGATTGCGCCTCGCCCAGATCCACGACAGTGTTCTCTTGGTCGGCGTGCCCTGGAGGAGGGCGCTGTTCTTGCAAGTACTGCCAGAGCCGATCGACGGCAGCGTCGGGGGTCTCAGTGTTCTGGGTGAGCGAAACTATGCCGGACAACGGGCTCACCAAGGAGTGGAGCCGGGACCAAATTTGCTCGACGACTTCGGCCCGCGGCCTTTCCTGTTGGATACGACTCGCTAGCGCATTGTAGAACATTGGCCACGGGCATCCTCTGGATATCAGTCAGTTCAGTATCCATCAAGTCGCGAATGATCTGGAGGTCTTGGTACAATTCTGGGACATAGGCGTCGATGTCAAGGGTCAGCGCCTCTCCGGTTGTATGCACTTCCCGGACACTTGGGTCATGAAGAAAGCGTCCCGACTGTAGTTGGGGGGGTGTGAAGGGCTCTGATTCTGTCACCACTCCATTCCTGTACCGGTATCCCACATGTTGGGTCGTTGATGCTGAATCTAGAGCCCATTCCAGCAATAGCGGTCGGAGAAATTCGGCAGTCCAAACCAGATTATCCCTGGACTGCCACCAGCCCCGGAGACAGCGTATGCAGCGGTAGCTTTCTCCTGGAAGATAGACTACGATGTTGCACAGGCGGCACTTCTAGTGGGCGCAGTCTTTCACGCCATCGCCACGCCCCATGAAATAACTCTCCAGAATTAAGCAACGAGTGTTGCTGATAAAATGTAGGTCCAGGGAATGGCAGGTTTGGCAAACTGTGGCGAGCTATCAGTGGGGGGTTCCTTTGACGAGGTTGGGAGGAGCTGGTGCGTACTAATTGCGTTAAAGTCTGTTGTACACATCTTCGAGGCGTATGTTAGTCGTCTCTCATCGGGACTGGTAATGAATGTGTGTAGAGATTTGTGTTCGATATATTCAGGGTATAGCGAATGCGGGCGGCTGTTGTAGTGCTCTGTAAGGCTGTTCGCGTCATACACAGGCCACCATGGTACGGAGGTAAGGAAGATGTCTTCACGATGGATGAAGTCTAGGCGGGTTTGATCCTGAGGCCTAGACATTTGAGCCGAGCACTTACCTTGACGTACCTAGGCATGTGACTGATATATCGACGGAAGGCACTTTGCGGCTGCTTCACTTTACCAGGTAGGTATCTAAGGTACTAGGTGGGTACCTCCTACCTTCGTACATTCAAGCGGCGCTCAATGCCGAGAAAGTTCACGGCGCGATATGAGGCTTACCTAAGGTATCATCTCTCTTGGTAGGACTGTGGAGTCTCAACCCGGATCACTCCCGCGAAGCACCACCCAATGCTAGTTAGTATCGCATATGCGGCTCTTGAGTAGTAATGCTCGCAGCTGAAGCGACAAAATACCGTCCTTTCATCGTCAATGGTCACTCGCGCGCCTGTGGCTTGAGGGTAACTGCAGACAGGTAGGCCGCTAACGAGGATGTGAAAATTACCTATCTCCTACTTAAGTACCTAGTACTGTACTTCTGGTGAGGCTTTCACGTCGTACAGTTTCATGTCTCACACTTCCAGTCTCTACGATAAGAAGCAGTACCCGTATATACCGTATACACCCAAGCATTTCGATGTATACGTTCAAACAAGCATAACGAGGAGCGCATCGTTCCTCGTTATCTGTCACTTACGAGGATTGACAACTGCACCGACCAACGCAGTTACGTACAGTACCGTAGATGAGCAGGCACCCTTCGGCCTGGATCGACAGCGAGCTGAAAGCCACGGCAGCAGCCTCGGGTGCGCCAACGCTGAGCGGCTGCAAAACACCGAGGTCGCATTGGCGAATTTACTGGACATGGGTCGGATAGCCTGGAAACGCCTGCAGCATGGATCGCTCTAACGCACAAAAAGGCACATTCGCGCGGCCAGCCGGTCTATTTCGTTTCGGCCCCGGAGGGCTAGGACTGCGTGGGAGACGATGAGGTACTTAGCTATGGGGACGAGGCCAGCCGTCCCTCTCCTTGGTTTTCCATTCAACTTGCCCGTTCCCAATCGTTCGTTTGCCCGCAATGTGTGTGGTGTGACCTATCCATCATCAACTTATCGCGTCGTTCTTTCCTGATGCTGAAGCGTCGATCACTCGTTACCACTACAGTTATACGCGGAACCTAGAAACTCGTGTTGGTAGAGAAGGCTCTGTTATAGGCCTCGACACGTGCGAGGTCTGAGAAACGACCCACCCCAGACCCAGGGAAGCAAGCAATCAACATCAGGGTGGTCGATCCAACTGCAGAAGATGAGGCGTCTCCATGTATCGACGCGCCCAGCAGGCCTCGTATCGCTGCTGCTGGGGGCAAGATACGTTCAGGGCGACATCTCCAACGACTTCAGCCCGTACCCCGAAGATGCCCAGTCTTGCCTATACTCTGCCGCCGACGCCAGTGGGTGTTCAGGGGACAGCGGAGCGGAATTGAACTCCTGCCTTTGTACGAACGAGACCGATTTTGTCTCCATGTCGGCATATTGTATCGGGCAGGATGCGGACTATACACTGGGGGATGTCTACTCGTTAATGTCCACAAGATGCGCGGGCACAGGCACCCCCTTGACTGTCAGCGAGGATGAGTGGTATGAGTATGCAGATGTCTCTGAGACACTTTTATCGTCAACTGCATTGGTAACTCCCACGACAACCCCCACGTCGACACCAACGACGACCGAAGACCCAAGCACCACCTCAGACTCCACGACAAACCTACCGACGACATCGGCCCCGACCCAGACTACAACTTCGGATCCGACTTCGACAGAAGATCCAGATACCGGTGCCCCGTCATCCTCCACGACACGCAACCAAACGACGTCTACCCCTACACCAAACCCAACTCCAACCCCGACGCCAACGCCTGACCCGGGGCTCACGACAGGCGCCAAGATCGGGGTCGGGGTCGGGGGTGCCTTCGGGGCCATCGCGCTCGGGCTGGCGGCATGGTTCATCTGGGCGTACGCGCGTCGGAAGAACGGCGGGTCATCCGGCGGGTTCGGACGTAGCAACCACTACCACGACGACGACGGAAGAGGAGGAGGAGGGCCAGGGACGGCGCGGATGGACTACCCCGTGAGCAGCTACGGCGCTTCGACGTTGATGACGGCGGGGACGGGGACGCACACGCACACGCACACGCCCGATTTCGTGGGCAAGCACGATGCCGTGTCGTCGGAACAGCACTGGGGGTACGACCCGACGCCGGCGACGCCCGTGGAGTTGGGCGATACGGCACGCCAGGGCGCGGTCGAGTTGCCGGGACGGGGACCTGGCAATTGGGGGTTCATGCCGCGGTCGTGATGGGCTGTGTAAGGTCCAAGGTCGCTTATTGGTGGAAACTGGGTTGGGTGGAAATGGAAGCTACCTATATATAGTGTGCTAATTTGATGGCAATGTAAGTACTGGGTTGGGATTCTGGTCTGGCCTGCGAAAGGCAGCCATGGATTTGATGGTGAATGAATGATATTGAATGGGGATGAATTGAATGTAGGGTGGTGAGTAAGATAATAATATCGCCTCGAGAACTGGTTCGAAACTGTGCATTGTTTTAGCCATGTAATCCAAAAACGTGAAGAGTATTTTAGAGTCGACAGCATTGCTTGCTTTCGGATCCTCTCACCATTCGCGAACTGCCTGCTCGCCAATACACTTACCTTCTTCTCGCACATCCCCCGCGCGACTCTAGGCCAGCATCGCTCTCGACATACCTACGTATATCGCCCCTCTACCTGTCAACCCGCCATGTGCACCGACGTATGGACACTTTTCACCGATCCCAGCTGCAACCACACGCAATACCAGAACACCTTCGAATGCCATATTGTCCGACGATGCAGCGCGACCGATGACATGTTGCTTTCGGAGACCAAGTTCCTCCCCGATCAACGCGGACGCGTCCCGCTCGGCATGATGGACTGCAAGCTGCGCAAAGCCACACGGCCGCAGTCGGGGAAATGCCGAGAGTGTGTGAAGAAAGAATGGCAGGCTAAGCAGGGCATGTCAGTCATCAAGGAGACATCTGAGTCAACTGCGGATGAATCGTTCTCGTCGAGTAAGAAAGCCCCGTTTTCGGAGCAGGAAGAAGCCGACTGACGCAAACCAAACGAACAGTGCAGAACTTGATCAATCCGTCACCGGACGGAGCAGCGGTGGCTCGCATGCGGAACTCCCTTATCGAGGTCACGCAGAAGCAGCAGGGAACGCCGCAGAACTCGCTGAAATCACGGACCCCCCCTTCCATGCCGATGAAGGGGAATCAGCGAAGAGGTTCCTCGAGCAGTGGTAGTTGAGGCGGATCTCAGGCTGTCCGAGCAGGACTGCCAGTACCGTACCTGACACAGAACATGCGTACAGGGTACATTATTGACGACATGACGAAGACCTCACGATATGATACCACTGCGATGGATGCAGACAAGCGAAGGCGCTCGGGGAATATGCCAGGTATAGATGGGCTTGTACCTGTAATTTCAGCAGGATTAGCATTTGATTACCAGAGGAGGTGCTTCGGATAAAGCTCACCGACCTACCTAGGTCCTTACCTACTCATCTTTGCTGCAGGTTTGACTGATTACACGCTGGTTTCGTGATCTTGTTTTGTATCGTTTGAAGTTGTTGAAGCCAATATGACTTATTACCTCCCTCCTCGCCATCTACCTTATCACGACAAAAGGCAAGGGGTGAGCAAGGAAGTCAGGTGTGTCGGTCTGATTGGCTTCCCCGCAGAAGAGGAAACGACCGACTCCAGGCGGACTTGGCGGGGAACGCTAGACTTGATAGGGGACCCCCCCCCCAAGCGCGCAATGACGCTATTGCAGCTGCAGGATCCCCTGTAAGTTCGCGTGAGGTCTGCAGTCTGCACGAGGCGACGTCCCGAGGAACGGGTTGCAGTGTTGCAGTGACCTCAGGTTGCATTGTTACTTCCCTACGGCGGTGGCCAGTTGGAGCATCAGCTCACCTACAGTAAGGTTAGCGCCATCCACCCACCTGAATCCATCCATCCATCCCTCCATTCATCCAGCTTGCCAGCCTGCCAACCATCTATCCCGCCCGGACCTGAAGGCTGAACACCTTCCGTCATTGCCCGTCCGTCACCCGTTACTGTCTCGCCGTCACAACTGTACCCGTGAAGCTCCCGTCTCCCGCGATCTTCACAACTTTACCGTACTTAACCTTACCCACGTAAAAGCTGGTCTCACATACTACTACCTACCTACCTCTTGTATCCTACATCCTGCCTCCTTGTCTGCGCTCACCACGGGCATATGCGCGCGCTTCTAGGGCCATCCATCTCCCGCCTTCGCCTATGGTCGCCAACACTTGCCCTCTCCGTTCGCTATGGCCAGGAAGGCGCGTCAAAGGATAAGCTATGGTTCGTCCCCCGTTATGTCTGCAGTAGTCCCCGTTGATCGTCTATCGAACCGCCTATCAATCGCAAACTTTACTGCTTGTGTCTCTGCAGGCCGCCCCCTTATTAGTCGCAATCGTGCCATGCCTCCATTAGATGACTCTGAGACAGCCGCCTAGTCTAAATCGCTGATCGCTTGGATTCCAGTTCTTGAGCTTGATCATTCCTCCTCCGGCGGCCATAGGCTCGGTGTAAATGGCCTCGCTGTTGATCCCAACAACGCAATACTGTGAGGCCCCGAATGCCCATGCCTGCTCCCTCCCGCGCCTGTGTTGACCGTCTCCGCGAAGCTATTCCGGTGCTCGCGATGGTGTAGTCTGTGCCTGGGACCTAGGCCTGGACCTGACGAACCGCGCCGATCTTCACGATGCCGCTCCCTCCAATCCGAAGCCGACCACCAGCTTTCGCGCCTCGACCCAGGCCCATACCCACTGGGTGAACGACATCTGCCTCGCCGCCA
The DNA here is from genome assembly GCA_022376655.1 of Xylariomycetidae sp. FL0641. Lineage (NCBI taxonomy): Eukaryota > Fungi > Ascomycota > Sordariomycetes > Xylariomycetidae sp. FL0641. Next base: position 14,972 of record JAJJKE010000111.1, on the reverse strand, counting down.
ACAACTCTGCCCTCGTCTCCGCCTCCTCCGATCTGACCGTCAAAGTATGGCGACCCGACTCCGGCGACACCGAAGCCCATACCGTCGGACAGCATGCCGACTACGTCAAGTGTCTCGCGACCCCAACCTCGGCCGACTGGGTAGCTTCCGGCGGCCTCGACCGAAGGATACATCTCTGGGACCTAAATGGCAAGGGTAGCGCCTTGGACATCGATGTCAGCGGCGAGGAGGTCACTGAGAAAGGCTCCGTGTATGCCATGGGCGTCGGGAGGAATATACTTGCCAGCGGTGGCCCAGAATCCATAGTACGGCTATGGGACCCTCGCACCGGCAAGCGCATCACCAAGTTCGTTGGTCACACCGACAACATCCGCTCCATCCTCGTCAATGAAGCCTGCGACACCGTCATGACCGCCAGCTCCGACCAGACAGTCAAGGTCTGGAGCGTCACGGCGGGTAGGTGCATGTACACCCTGACCATGCACAACGACAGTGTCTGGTCGCTGTTCTCCGAAGACCCGGACCTCAATGTCTTTTACAGCAGCGATCGCTCTGGTCTTATTGTCAAGACCGACACACGCGGCACGATTGAGTTGGATGAGGGTTTGTCAGTTGCTGTCGCCCAAGAGCATGATGGCGTCAGTAAGCTCGTAACTTGCGGCGAGTACATCTGGTCGGCCACTTCCAGTTCCTCCATTAATAGATGGCGAAACGTCGATACCGGCCCCGACACGCAACTCCCCGAGGCTTTCAGACATATGCGGAGCGGCAGCATTGCCTCGAAGTCGATACGGTCGTCTACCACTTCCATCAACGGAACCACCAACAAGAAGGAGATCCCCGCAAAGTCCATCTTGAAGATGTCCAATACCGCATCTTTCCCGCCACGCCTGACCGGTCCTTCCGACTCCACCGTTACCGTCACCACCACGGGGAGGATGGGTTCGGAGATTCTGGCTGACGACGTAGGCCCTATCATCGAGCCTATCCACCAACTCCCGGAAGAAACCATCGAAGGGCAGAATGGATTGGTCAAGCATAAGCTCCTGAACGACCGAAAAAGAGTCTTGACGCTAGACACGGCGGGTAATGTTTTACTCTGGGACCTGATCAAGGTAAGTATACTCGACCTACACACGGCCAGCGGTCTGTAAGCCTGGCTAACAACGTTGGATAGTGCGAGGTTATTGAGAGATTTGGGAAGAAGCATCTGGAGGATGTGGAACCAGAAATCAACACGCTTGAGGCCGTAGCTCCCTGGTGCTCCATCGACACCAGTTCTGGAAACTTAACCGTGGTCTTGGAGCCTTTCAATTGCTTCGATGCTGAGGTGTATGCGGATGAGCTCGTCCTAGACGAGCCTGTAGAGTTCCGCGAAGACCAACGAAGTGAGTAGGACCACGGCATAGGATTACAACCTAGGTACGTCTGGCTAACAGGTGACAGTTAATCTGGGACGATGGATCTTACGCTATCTATTTGCTCAACTGATTGACGAAGAGATCAAGCGCGATGAGGCTTATCGTCAGAGATTGAACGAAGTGGTCGAGAAACGCCAGGCTACCGCTCGGGCGAACCCTCCGCCAATGTCAATAACTATTCCCAACTCAGATATGCAGGGTTGGAACCCGATTGAATCACCAGCAACCGCTACAACACCGAGGGCCAGTGGAACGTACATACCGATGACCCCAGGTTTCGGGATAGGTGTAGCCACCCCCGGTGCGGGCGCGCCAATGTCAGCGGTTTCGGAAAAAGGACCGACGAGTCCGTTGACAAGAAAGCCCACTCAGACTAGAAGGCCATCGGGCGACGATTACTTTACTCGCGGTATGAACTCAGCAGAGGCCAATAACAAACCCACGACGGGAACACCCGTAACTGCAGAACGCCGGTTTTCCAAGGACGAGACACCCAAATCGCCTGTGGTTGGGAAGGAAAAAGACAAGGATAAGGGACCAAGCACACCATTTAGCAAGAAATTCCGAATGAACATGTCGTTCGGGAGCAAGAAGACAGCTCGATCGGGATCGAGCGCTACTGCAGATAAGCCGACGGTGGTAGAGGAGAAGCCGGAAGAGAACAAGTCCGAGTCGTCCTCGAACCATGAAAAGGAGGTGGAAGACAACTTCCGTGGTGTCATCCAGAGGATGCGGAACGAGTACGAAAGACAGCTCATCGATAACCCAGATAAGCCGATCGAGACCAAGATCACGCCAGGTCTACCCATCGACACCCCAGTCCTGAAACTGCCTGCGGGCACGAGGGTTATTATCCAGGAGGAAACGTCGGGAGGTAGTGCCAACCTTTACCGGGGTTCCGTGATGACGGTAGGAGCGGACGCCGACATAATCGAGGAGAAAGCGCCCATGTGGCTAGGCGAGGTTCTACTGATGGTATGTGCTCACAAACAGCACTTCCCATTCCCTCAGGATATATATACTAACTGCACCCTTAGAACCAAATCCCACCCAAAGACCCCGTCAAGGTCTCCTTCGTGCTACACCCGTGGCAGGACAGCCTCCCGAGCATCGCCGCCGCCGACGGTAACAACCGGCTGAACGCGAACCGGATGCTACGGGTCAAGAAGATCCTGGGCTACGTGGCGGAGCGCATCGACCCGTCTCCCTCCCCAGCCCCCGAGGAGCAGGTACTGCGGCCCGAGGAGTATCTCGAGCTGTATTGCAACGACCAGGTATTTTATTCCTCCCGTCAGAGGAACGCGGGCGATGCGAAGGCCGTGCTAATGCATACCTACTTAGCTGCTCCCGATCACGATGAGCCTCGCGACCCTCCGCGCCCACGTCTGGAAGGGCGGCAACGACGTCGTGCTGCACTACAAGGCCAACGGCCGCAAGGCGATCCTGAAGAAAGCAGAAGAAGAAGAAGCGCAGCAACCGGACGAGAAGACGGACGACGAACAGCAACAACCCGTGGTACCCGAGCCCCATCCCGAGGCCCAGTCGTCGCCCAACACTACTGCGTTGCCGCCGCCCGCGGCGGCGGCGGTGCTGGGTTAAGGTCCTACCTAGCCTCGGTGGCGGGGTGTTGGTGAGAGTAAGGGAGGGTATCGTGGCTGGGTGCCCTGCTTGTATATATAGGCCGATATGTCCCGGTGGAAGAGCGGAGATGTAGCGCGTACTATCTACAATAGGGTAGGTATGTAGGTAGGTAGGTAGGTGTTGGACATGCAGCTACGAGATAGAGATGGTGGCGGTAGTGGCGGCGGCGGTGGTGGTGTATATCCTGCTACGTCTACGTCGAATGTCCGCGGCGACCTACCAAATAAGTAGGCAGATAGATAGATACCTAGACAGACCCTTAAGGTAGGGAGGGGAGGTCGATCTATGTGGAGCTTGAATTTTCCCGTGGCGTCTTTCCTTATTAACCTTATATATATTTACCTGACTGATCTCTGTGGTGGGAAGGTAACTAGCACGTCTACCGCAAGTAGTATCTCTAAACCAGGGCCCCGTATGTATGTATGTGTCTCGACCCTCGTGGAAGACCTACCTAGGTACTTAAGTAGGTAGGGTATGGGGCCCGATGGAAACTAGGGATGTAGTAGCACAGTAAGTCCAAGGCAAGGTCTCTCTGCTATATACCGGTATGGGTCCTCTGTCCCCTGGAGGGGTGCTTGTCGTGAAGGGCTCGGCTCGGCGATGGCTTCACGAGTGCCTACCGACCTAGGTTTGCAGGCCTTGAGGGCGGGTCTCCTGACCGTGGGTATCGAGTCTCGCCTCGTTGTCCATAGCATGAGGGACGTATCTATGTTCTTCCAGATCTCCATCACCTGTGGTGGCAGTATCACACGTTATCCCTCTCGTGAAGAGCGCAGTGACAGCCCAGAAGACCGAGGTCATCGTTGCCCGCGTGGATGTAGTGCATGTGTGGCAGGGTATCAAGTCTAAAATTCGTTACTGGGCATGGTGTCCCGTACCTATCTGTACATACCTACCTAGGTATGCTCCGGTGAAGGGAGTGCGCACAGATCTATCCATCTTTCCGGCGCGTACTCTCTATCTGTTGGTGTTGGTGTTGTGGTTGTGGTGGTGGTGGTGGTTGTACACGCAGCTGGTTGGGTAGCTGGCAGTAGTCGTAGTAGTTGTAGTAGTAGTAGAAGTAGTACATGGTACAACTCATACCTGAGGAGGGTGGGTATCACGGCTTGCACGCATCTTCCGCCACCTCGAGCTTTCTTTTTTCTTCGTGCTCGTAGTATCACACGATATTCCCCTCCAAAGCATTAACGGCCCACTGATAGCTGCCGAGAAAAATCGCGCCGCCGGCGCTGATCCACGCGACCCTGGGCCCGATGCCGGCGAAGAAGGGGCGGACGCCGTGGTCGCGCAGCAGGGCGCGCAGGACGGAGAGGACGCCGGCGCGCTCGCGCGACAGCATGACGCGCGTCTTGAGGACGTCGAGGGGCGTGGTGATGCCCGCGGCCACGGCGCCGGACACGCTGCCGTAGAGGGCGCTCTCGACGGCGCCTACCTCCATGGCCGGACCACCCCCGCGCCGCCGGCGTCCCCACGCCTTCAGCGCTTCCCACAAGGGAAACTGGATCACGGTGAAGGGCACCTCGCGCAGCACCGTGATGCCCCAGCCGCGGTAGAGTTCCAGCCAGATGTTGGTGAACCGGTGCAGGGGCGAGTGCCCGGGGTACGGGTGCGCGAGGATGGCCCGCAGCGACGCCCAGCTGGAGCCCCCGTGCTGGCCGGCCTGGGCGCGCTGCTTGACGACTTCGGTGGGGACGCGGACGGCGCAGGCGGCGACCTCGCCGAGCGTCGCCGCGAGCATGTGGTCTACCGCCCCACTGCCTCCTGCTCCCGCGCTGCCCAGTACGGAGGACCGGTGCGAGGACATGTAGGACTTGACGCCCTCGTACGTGCAGAAGAAGAAGGCGGCGCCCGGCGCCGAGCCCACCAGCGCCGAGCCCACCCCCCGGTAGACCCCCCGGAAGCCGCCCGAGGCCAGGAAGCCCGAGGAGGACTGCAGGCGCGTCTTCAGCGTGTCCAGCGGGTACAGCGATAGGTCGACCGTGGTGCCGGCGATCCCGCCCGCGAGCAGCGCCGTGCTGAAGGTGGGTTGCGGTTGCGACATTGGTGGTTTGCGGGAGGGTTTGGGTATCGAGAGGGAGGGTGCGTGGTTCTCTACTATCGGGATCGGAGAGTGTATATTCAGGATCGTGGTGTTTACAACTCGGATGGTGGAGGATTTCCTCGAATATCTATTCGGAGCTTGAAGAGGTGCTGAACACTGTGCACGCTTGGATGTTTCGGTTCAGGTTAGGGATCGTGGCGATCGCCGGGTTGGAGGGGTTGAGATGCTGTGTCCATCGGATGTTCTGGTGGTCGTAGGGTTCTTGCGACAGACAATGGTGGTGGTGATGTCGAGAGAAAAGCAAGACTCCGATAATGAACCAGTGGACGAGGGAATGGGGCTTTTTCTCCAGGTCATCCCGTTATCGGGATCTTTTTGGAGGAGGAGGAGCTTCTTTCCGTATCAGAGCTACAGAGGTACCTTATCGGCCTTATCGGAGTTGCTTTTGATGTCTTGGCAGAGAAATATCATGAAAGTTTCCCGAGCTTCACTTTTCGCCCACTGCCTACTTGCTTAATACCTTCAAGTACATACACTGGCATCATTCATTTCATATGACTTCTGCTATTGACGGGGTGTCAGGTATATCTAGAGCTTTCGTCTCCCCGGGTCTCTTCACGCAGACGGTGAAGCAGACACACCAAAAGATGGAATGGGCACGATCCCAAACGTACTTCACCGCGCCGCAAAGCCCATTTCGATCACCGAGTTTCGCGATGCCGTCCGCGCTGCCTGTCCCCCGCGCTTCCCCCGTGCCTGGGGCGGAATTCACCGTCCTGTTGGCCTCGCCATAAGCGGCGGCGTCGATTCCATGGCTCTGGCCTACCTCGTTTACAAGTTACGCCACTCCGATCCCGCTTTCAAGCTGTCCGACAATCCGATCAGTCGTCTGCATGGCTTCATCGTCGATCACCGCCTACGCGACAACTCGACACAAGAGGCCAATGCCGTGAGCGAGTGGCTCGGCCGCCGACTCCATATCTACCCCGATATCCTCACCCTCGACTGGTCCGAAGCCCTCGATGAAGGTCAGGATCCTAACACCTTACCCAACCTCGAGACCGTCGCTCGCAAGCTACGCTACATCAAGCTCGGCTATGGCTGTGTTTCGTACCGTATTGCGAGCTTGCTCGTCGCCCATCACGAGGACGACCAGTACGAAACTGCCCTCATGCGCCTGTCGTCTCCGGCCGTTTCGTTCAAGGACCTCCGAGGCATGAGTCCGGCCGCCGATATACCCGAATGTGAGGGCATCTTTGGCGCTTGGGGGAGTGGCTATATCGACGATCAGTATGCCCAGTCCCCCTTCTACAACACCAAGCCTCCCAAGCGGGTCCGCGTTGCTTTCAAAGCACGGCTACGTCGTCGTCTCAGGCAAATGGCGGTGGACGGGAAAGACCCCGGCGAGCTTGCCTTGCAGATTGCCGGACTGAGCGCTGAAGGCGGCGCGGGGGTCGAACCTGAGGGTCCGGTCGAGATCGAAGATGGCGGTGTCTGCATCTACCGGCCCCTGTTGGAGTTCAGCAAGGATCGATTAGTGGCAACTTGTGTGGAAAACAACATACCCTGGTGGGACGATCACACCAACGAGGATCCCACGCTCACGCTGAGGAATGCCATCCGACATCTGTATCGCGGCTACACGCTTCCCCTCGCCCTGCAGAAGCCCTCGATACTAGCGCTGACGAAGAGAGCAAACGACATGGCCGAAGCTCTCGAAGCCGAAGCGCGCAGGCTTCTGGCTCGGACGACCATTCACAGGTTTGTGACGGTGGCGGGGACAGCAACCGTCCAGTTCCCCCTATACGGGGGGCCAAGCACAAGGCGAGACAAGAAATCTGCCTTGCGTTCGCGGACCCGCGTGCTGAGGCAACGGGAAGTGGCCGGTGTTCTGATCCAGAAGATGATTGCACTGGTAACGCCGAAGATGCAGCGTATCCCACTGAGTGCTCTACAAAACGTCATACCTCGTCTCTTTCCTGCCCTGGGTGAGCCCAAGACCACTGTGACCAGCGAACCCAAGGCCTTTGTCATTGCTGGAGTCTACTTCACCCCGGTACGGCAGCCGGACGTTGAAGGCGCAAAAAGGGGTGGTGGGCATGGCCAACCCTGCTGGCACCTATCTCGTGCGCCCTACGAAGCGCATAAGCCCGTACCCAATCTACGTGGGCGATACTGGGCAACGCCAGTTCGCGGGGAGCGCGTATGGCACAAACGGTTCCGATGGGGCAAATGGAACAAGTGCTCGATTTGGGATGGTCGTTACTGGATACGATTCTGCCATCGGCTGCCCTACCGGGTCATCGTGCTGCCGTATTACCTACGCAAGCATGACGAAGTCTTCAAGGAACACGTTCGCGTCTTCCGTGAGAAGCTGACGCCAGTGGGACGTAAACAGCTCGATTCCTGGCTACGCTATCACGCCCCAGGCACGGCCCGCTACACCCTTCCGGCCATCTACCTGGAGAGACCTTTCGATTTTGAAAGCCAGATGCAGGCCTCCCGTGTTGCGGGTTCCGACGACACTACATCTCCCGACAAGCCGCCAGATCTCGAGCCGTTCGCCAACGAAGACTTCATCCTACCCGTTCAGGGAACCGCGACGCCTGCCGAGGTGGAGTTTCCTGCGCCTAGCGCGAGACGGAAACACATTTTCCACGGGCGTGGCAGCTACATCGATTCGGGGCTGACGGTCACGCGGGACGTGCCGCCGCGCGTGGTGTATCCGCCCACCGACGCCGATACCGAGCACGAGATGGACACGTACCTGCCACCCCGGGGCGAGAGGCGTTTTCAAACCCCATCACCCCGTGACCCCATCGATGTCCGTCACCTCCAGCTGCTGGCCCTGCCAACCTTGTTTACCGCCCTCCCCGGCGTCCACGCCTGGCTCGCGTACGAGGCCCGGTTTCGCCGCGTCGATCGCGCGACCCTGCAGGAGGCGAACCGGGGACGTTCCCCTTTTGTGCCGCCCCAAGTCGAGAAACGGAGGGCGAGGAAGTCGACGGATGTGAGGGGGAAGCGTTGGGTTGGGTTGAAGAGGGGGGCAAAGGGGAGCCGAGAGAAGGGAGAAATCGGGGATGTAGACGAACGTACCGGGCCTCGTGACGGTGTACTTGGCGTGTATGATACAGGTTAATGTGTGAATACACTGGACTGGATGATCACTCCCTCTATTGAAGAACTCGTATAGCGATTTGAGTTCTTGCTGCCACTCCACATACGGCGAACCAAGGTAGTCTTCTCTACCGGTAACCGTACTGTGTGTAGGAAAAGGCGGGAAGCATTCAACACAATGTTTATCACTCAACACAGCCACAGGAGCAGTCGCAACGATAGGGAGGGTATACTGAGATATGTTGGAGCATCCTACCTCAGAGAGCAACACATCGGTGTGGTCCCCGTGAACTATATAAGAAGATGCAGATAGTTCATAGACAGCTTGCACCAGACGATACCCCAACCGCCGGGAAGCTGGAAGTATAAATAAAGTCCTGTTACACACAACCATGAATCTGTGCCGACCAACACCAAGGCACAAATTCCGTCTGTCTGCCAACCCGCATTCACCATGTACCTATTACCACCTACTAGGTAGTTAACGAGCCAGCAAATCAGTCGGATCGCCAGTCTACGAGAGAGAGCCAAGCTATACCTAGGTAGATACACTTACTGATGGACAGTACTGGGTCCGGTCTGCGGTTGATATGAGGTCTCCTTCCCCTACCTACCTACCTTGGATATGGCGGCTGGATACTTGCGGTAGGCAAGGTAGGGAGCAAAGAGTACAGTTACATGATTGGCCACTCCATCTTCCACCTCGTCGTCGTCGTACCCGCGCTTGCAGATAGGTAGTTGGATGAAGTATCTTGCCGGAAGTGATGAGAACTTATCTCTACTTACCTAGGTACCTAGATAAGGGGAACAGACAGACAGACAGACAAGAATGGCCTAAACCACCTACGTACCTACGTAGCGAGGGTAGACTCTGCCTGTCCATAATACTGAAGGGATGAGCACACGCCGAGCTGAGACGAAGCTCTTCTCTGCTCTGCGCTGCTCTCCGCGTCAGAGCAGTGAGTCGTCGTCAGTCAGTCGTCGTCAGCCAGGCATACCACCAGCATCATTTTCTTCATCCCCTTCGTCCCCCTCTTCGCCAGGTCTTGATAACCTGGTAGGTACGCTGAACGCACCACCTATACACACATACACATACACACACACTCCTTACCTACCTACCTACCTCATCCACAACATCACCATATCACGATACCATTATGTCTTTCCACCGCCTTTCTACAACTGCCTGAAGCCATCACCAACACCCATCCTCCCATCCACACCCACGGAGCATTCAGCCGGCATTCATCACCACCGCCGATGAAACCCCAAACCCCGGTACTTACTTAGGTAGTGCGCAAACACGCTCATATGCAGACAAGATAAGACAAGACAAGACAAGCAGCAGGCTATTACAACAACAACAACAACACCAACAGACGTATACAACAGAGGTATCATTACCGTATCTTACCGTACTCACACATACACGCAAGACTAGCTAAGCTAAGCTAAGCTGCTGGTATATCCGGGTTTTCTCAACCAGTCGCAAGCTAAGAGCAGGGAGGGAGCTGCAGGCCAGTGTCAAGGACAGAGAGGTACAAGCCAGCATCAAGAGCCGAGCTAGAAGAACCCTTTCCTGCTCAGAAGCTCTGCTCTCTCTCCCGTCTCACACTTATCTGTTTCTCTTTTCCTTCGTCTGTAGTCCAACATTCACACACGCACACACACGAACAAGAGGTCCACTGTCCACAGTCCGCGCAACCCCTCACGCCCCCAAGCCCAGGTATTTACTAAAACGCCGCCCCGCCGACGCCCTCACCAGCAAACTTCTTCAAGCTGGCCTCGCTGAGCGTGGTGCGGAGCTCGAGCACCTTGGCCTCGCGTTCCAGGCGATCCCAGACCGCGAGCGACTTGCGCAGCTTCTCCTCCTTGGCGTACTTCTCCTCGCGGATCCGCTCTTCCTCCTCCTTCAGCCGTGCCGTGTGCTGTGCCAACTCCGGTAGCACCCCCGTGGTGAGGGGCGCGTAGGCCGGGTCGATCTTGCCGCCGGGGATGAGCGGCGGCATCGAGGCTAGCAGTTGTTGCGCCAGGGAAGGGGGTGCCGAGGGCGGTTGCGGCTGCGTGGTCGTGGGACTGTTGGTGTTGTTGGGCGCCACCGAAGCGGCAGAGGGTCCCTTGGGCGGGTTGAAGGCCTTGGATTGGTTCACTGGTGTGCCCGGCATCGACTGCGACGAAATGCTACCGCGCGGGCCGGTCGGGATGCTGTTCGAACTAGAGGCAGCGTTCGCCGAGGCCGGTCCGGTGGAGGGCGGTAGGTTACGACTTTGAAGCGAAGCACCCCAACCACCTCCTCGACCACCACGACTGTAGCTGCCACCGCGGGAGCTACCATAGCCTCTGGGACCCGAAGGCGGTCCCCCGGTAGAGTCTTGACGAGAGGGCGCCGCAGGGGTCGGGGTATTTCTAGCAGGCGGTGCTATCGCTGTGCTAGACTGACTCCCATAACCACGACCATCTCTCGGGCCCGTGGGAGGTGCACGCAGAGCAGCAGGGCCACGGGGCGGAGATCGCGGGGCCGACGCCGGCTCTTGGGGTGTTCTCTGAGGAGACTTGTCCCGGGTAGGAGCACCGTACGAGGATCGCGAAAGCGGCCTCGAAGGGACGGGAGACTGCGCACGTGAGCGATCATCGCGTCTAGCAGGGGGAGGATAGGGGTGCGGTGAAGACCGGCCCGAGGTGTCTTTGGACGCCATAGCCGAAGACTTGCCCGAGTCGCGCGGGGGCGAGGGACGTCGGTTGTTGTACGAGGAAGATACGAAGCGATCATCGCCGCGTCGGTCCGGGCTACGGGACCGGGCTCTGTACGTACTCGCTCGCTGCAGAGGCGGGGACGAGCGTCTCGGCGGGCTTCTGTCTCGACCCCGATCCCTGTCGAAGGGGGATCTGGACCTTCGTCTGTCAAGGCTTGTTAGGGGAATGAGGTTTGGGTTGTTCGTCTGTGAAGGTGGGTTGAACCTTGAGTCAAAGCCCCTGCCACCCCGAGGGGGCATACGATCTCGATCCCTGTCATCCCGTCGGTTGAATCCCCGCGGCGAGACTCCTCGGGGCGAGCTACGTCGCAGAGGAGGAGACGAGCGTCGGAAGGGGCTTCTGCGAGCGCTACGGCTTCTATCACGTCGCCGCCAGCAGTCCCCGGTCTCCCGCGTATCTCGCAGATCTCGGATGTCTCGTGCGCCACGAGGGTCACGGTTGTCGCGTGTGTCTCGTGTGTCTCGTGTGTCCCGTGTATCTCGCAGGTCTCGACTGTCGCGAGTGTCGCGAGTGTCTCTAGTATCGCGTAGGTCTCTTCTGTCTCGCGAGGGCTCTCTTCGGTAGCGATCCGCACTTCGCGAGCGACGTCTCGGGGTACGGTCAGGTACCCAGCGGTCGCTGTCTAGCGGAGGCGGACTGCGGGCTCGATCTCGGGGATCTCGGGGAGGAGGACTTCTAGGTCTGCGGCCCGAATTGCCGGAGTTGTTGTACGGTCTATACGACTCGCCAGCGCCATATCTAGTAACCTCGCCATCGTCGTATCTGGATCGGTGTCATGGGTTAGCTTCCTCGCGCTCTCCGTCTGCAGTATCCTCAGGGTGCGATGTGTTCTGGAGAATGATGGCAGGAAACATCCAGTACCTACCTCCGACTTCTCGAATCGCGGTCCATAGCTTGCTTTCCTTGGTTTTCGTCGTGAACGATTGACGCGCTGCTGTCGGTAGCCCGATTGAACACCTGCTCCTGGTTCAACAGCGGTGCCCTCTCTCTTGCGCGCACTCGTCCACGCGAATTGTCCTCCGGGAACAGTTCCACACCATGGGCGGGCTTTCGCTGATCGTCACTGGAGCTTTGCCACAGCCGATGGTACTGTCGCTCTCGTTCACGCTGTTGCTGAAGGTCCCAGGTACGGTCCCGGGCCAGTTCGCGAGCTCTAGCGTTGCCTTGGTCGTGCAACAGCTCACCCTCTTCTTCGTCTTCCTGGTTGATCACAGAAGGTGAATTAAGCGGCAGCAGGTTTGGATTACTGCTAGAGCTATCACGACGACGACAACGACGACGACGGCGAGGTTGTTGAGGATGAAAGGGCGGCGGCGGTGGAGGAGGAGGGAATGGGCGTTTGCTGTCGCCGCGACCAGATGATTCCGCTGGGCGCTCACGAAAAGGCAAGGGTGGATTCCCGGGCGCCATGACAGGCCAGTGATGGCGCTGCGATAAGCCAATGGTTCAGGGACGCCTTGATTCTTGGCGCCGTGGCATCAAAGCTGGCTAAGCTTATCGTTGGCGAATATCGAGGATGTCGAGGATATGCAACTAGTGATACGTTCGTTGCCTATTCCCTGATCCCAGTGGCAGATGTTAGTCAGTTGAGCAGCTCAGCCCGGAACCGTTATTCATACCTTGATGTTCGGGAAGAAATACCAGATTCAGAAGACTCGGAAGACTCAGGAGATGCCAAAGAATTACAAACCTGCTGTTGAAGGTATATGTAAATCTTTGGATGGTGGGTGTTGCCAGTTGGAGTCAGTCCCTGGGAAATGGAAATGTGTTGTCGTGGTGGCGCGAAAGGAGGAAGCGCGCCGGGTGACGTTGCCGTAGTGCTGCTGCTGCTGTCTTTGCCTTGAATACGCATCACATGTTCAAAAAGAAAGAGGGACGCAGAAAAGTGCAGCACGCGTGTATTCTAGTATTACAACTATCAGATTGCCCTGATCTCGTCCAGAACCAGTAACGCCCAGTCTGTCGATAAGGTACGTAAGGTAGGTAGGCGGAGGTAAGATCGCATCGGGTCTGTAACCAACCACTATCGGCGTGGCCGTAATCCCATTGCCTCCATTGCCTCCATTGCCTCCATTGCCTCCATCCCAGGTACTATTCGGCTTTGTTGTTGCGCCTCTTCTTCCTGATCGTGCTGACGAGTAGCTCTCTGACTTCTTCTCAGTCGTCGTCTCTCATGCCGACCTCTCCGGGAAATCATTCTAAAAACAGCCGCAGTAGTCGATATGCCCTACGTATCGTCCTCTGTTGTGTTCCCGCTCTTGTCTTCACTGATCCTATCCCCAATGAACCGCTGAACCTCACCAGCGTGCGCCTCCATCATGCGGCAAAGTCCCTCTTCCGAGCTCTTCTGCACCCCACCGAACCGCTTCTTCATGACTTTCTTGGTGAGGGCCTCGGATTGCCAGCACGCGTGGTCTGCTGACACGTATACAATCGAGTTGCGCTTGTACCAGCTGGAAAGCTCGTGGTCTGTCTCCCCCTTAATGGGTCGGAGATTACCCGTCACGAAGTTGACCACCCCCGATATCCGCTGTTTGCAGTCTGCGTGTCACTTCTTGTCAGTATTCCAACTCTCCAGATACCACATTGCATAGGCTTCACATACCCCGGCTAGTCAGCAGGAGCTTGACTCCCAAGTAAGCATCGCCCACGCCTATCAGAAACAGGTCCTCTGCGTCGTACAGCTGAACATAGTTATCCCAGATGTAGCATACGAGCTCCTGCATCTGGATTGATAACGTCTTTTCCGATGCGCTCGGCTGGAAAGCTTCGTCTTCAGGCCGTGTGATGTATTGCGGAACATTGACATCGATCACCCCAAAGTCTTGCTTGTACGCCCACTCGACGTACCGACTGACTCCATCCAGCTGTCACATAGAGCTTAGTTCCTGTCCATCAATTATTATAAGGATGACTTACCATGAAAGCATTGTGAGGATCAACCGTGTTGTCGACAATGTCTGGCATGGCCACCAGCTCAGGGCTAAGGTAAAACATACCATGGTCAATGACGATGTCCCAACTATTTCGCTTCTTAATCTGAGATGACTTACGGGTCGTGGAGAATGAGCAGAACCTTCTTCTTCGAGTGTACGCCCGGCGTCACCAGTATCTGGTTTTCGAACGACTTGAATAATACATCTCGTTGGATGTAAAGAGGAATCATGTTGAACTTCTCACTCATGACCTGCCGTTGGTAACCTCGGACCACATCGTGAAGACGCAAGACTCCTGCCTCTTCACTGAAGTCTGGAAGATTGATGATGCCGGGCCGCATGCACTCCCAGTAAGGAGCTTGAGCTGCCTGTACTCGGGCCAGTACTCGGACCGCTGATTTGGCGATGGGTGGCATTTCCATCTGCGGCGGCGGCTCACCCATCAAGGTCCTCGCCACGGCCAGTGCTGACTTGGAGATGGCCTGGAGATTGTAGCCTCCCTCTAAGCACACGGCTACCTTACCACCGGCCAACGACATGAGCATGTGTGTCATGTGAGCATAGCAGTCCGGCGTCACGAAGCAACCACCCAGCTCGTCTCCGTCCGCAGCGTCGAAGCCAGCCGAGATGATGACTAGGTCAGGGTTGAACTCGTTGGCTATAGGCATGACGATCTTTTGAAATGCTGCCAGGTACTCGCCATCCCCCATTCCCTGGGATGCCCAGGGAATGTTGACATTCTTACCCTTTCCCGGGGCATCGCCGACTTTGTCCAGATCGCCGTCGGGGATCATGGGGTTGTCAGGTTTACCAGGATAGAATAGGTCGCCCGTGTTGTATGTGTAGACGTGGAGGGAGATGTAGAGAATATTCGGGTCATCGTAGAACATGTTTTGTGTGCCGTTTCCGTGGTGCACGTCCCAGTCCAGAATGAGGACCTTGCGGCACGTGTCCGGGTACTCCAGCTGGCAGGTTTTGGCAGCGATGGGAACGTTGTTAAAGAGGCAGAAGCCCATGGCTTTGTCGTACTCGGCATGGTGTCCCGGTGGTCGGATAACG
>JAJJKE010000110.1:0-84952 GCA_022376655.1 Xylariomycetidae sp. FL0641 | reverse complement strand
ATAATTATTTTATTTATTTTTTATAGATTTATTTTATTTTATTTTATTTTATTTTATTTTATTTTATTTTATTTTATTTTATTTTATTTTATTTTATTTTTCCAAGGTTTTTTTTCCCATGGTTTTTTTCCCGATTCGTGGCTTGCTACCAGCCACATGTGGCTAATACACCTTCGAAAAACAACTTTTAAAAATCAATAACTAATTAACAAAAAATAATCTAATAAATCGGGCAATAATATTACTATATAACTTTTTATAGCGGATTTAAAGGTATACCTTATCTTATCATATTAAATGGGGATAGTACCTTAGTATACTAAGTATAATATTGAGGTCAATACTATACTATACTAAGTATAGTAGTACTAAGTATAGTACTGGTACTATAGTATTTTTTGGCAACCCTGCTGTCGAATTCCCTCTGTCTCGTCCACGGTTCAGGCACTTGCCAGGGGGGAGCGTACTGGAAGTGGGGCGGGTGCGAGGGCACGGTAGGTAGAGAGCCCGGCCGAGCGAGGGTAATGACCCGTCGGACTTCTCGTCGGTCGGATGCGACGATGATGATAATTGTGGCCTTGCAACATCGTTTGGATCTCTTTTTCGTCTCGTCTTCTTTCTTCTTTCTTGTCCAACTGCCGCGACCGTTGCTACCGTGATCCCCCCCGGGGCCGGGGCCAGGGCAAGGGCAAGGGCGTGGGACGTGGGTGCGTGTCAGGCGGCTCGGAGACGCACGCAGGCCCCACTGATACTTACTTACCTTACCGATCGCTTCTTTCTCGCGCGCGGCGGCGGCGGCGGCGGTGGTGGTGGTGGTGTTTTTTTCGTTCGTCCCATCTTGTCCCCTGCAATCACAGCTTCGGCAGCAGACGCGTTTCAAGCACCGGGGCAGGCAGAGAGAGAGAGAGCAGCAGGGCTCGACGCAGGCGGCGCGGCGCATCTAATAATCGTCGACGACGATGCATGTAAGCAAGCAAGCAAGCAAGCAAGCAAGCAAGCAAGCAGGTAATCCCATCCCCGGACAGGACAGCCGGTGGTCAGCGTGATTACCGTAATGAAAGGGGGCGCTCGGCACCCACCCACCCGCGGCCGTCCGCTTCTGAAGCAGAGGCGGCGACGGCGGCGGCGGCGGCGGCTACTGCCAACGATGATGCAGGCAAGGCAGTCTGACACATATCTCATCTTTTTCCTCTTGTCCCCAATCCCAGCCAGCCAGCCAGACAGCCAGCCAGACAGACAGATGTGCTACCAGGCCGCAAACCGACTCGTGCTCGCCGAGCCAAGAAAGCCTTCGGCCCGGTTTTCGCGGCGAGCGTCTGCGACGTGAATGGCCTGCCTGTGTCTGGCTTGGTAAGGTACCTACCTACCTACCTACCTACCTTATGTAGATGGCGCTTTAGCGCCGCCGCCATGTGCACGACAACGACTAAGTTAGATGCTTACTACCTAGGTACATCGACCGGGGACGCGCTCCGTCCGGCATTGGCTGACTTCACTAATCCTCTGTATCCGTAAGTAAGGTAAGTATGTATGCAGCAGCGGCGGGACGATCTCGCCGCGCACAGCATCGCCAACGTCTTACCTCCCTACCTACGTGAAGTACCTACATACGCGCTTGCTTGCATCTACTAGTGTTCGGCGCGTGCGTGCGTGCGCCTAGCAGGCCCGACAGGCTGGCTGGGGGGGAGGGGGGGAGATGCGGCTCGCGTTACCCATCCATCCACATCCAGAGTGCGTGCGAGTCGAACGGGCCAGACCCCCTCCCCCCTTTTCCCAAGCTGTGGTCCTCTCGGCCGACAAGCAGCCTTGCGCGCCGTGAGTTCACGGATCACAGAGTCGCAGCAAGCATGGGCAGATGGGGACCAACCAAGTGGGATCTCGCGATCCAGAGATAGCGAAAAGGTGAACTGGCCGGTAGATCCACAAAGTGACATGGGATGGATGAATGAATGGATGGATGGATGGATGTTCCGGAGGGGCGCGCAGGCATTCTCGAAGAAGTCATCACTGCTTTCACTCGATATTGGTACTGTCCGAGTACATGCGTACGTACGTACTTGATTGTTGGTGCTTTGCTATCCTACTATTCTTACAATAAAACGCTACCCGTCCTGGGCTAATCTCGTCGCTCTAAAACCAAATAAAAAAGTTTCCTAGTAAAACAAGATTTCGAAGCTGCTGCCGCAGATTACAGGCTGTAAATGTGATGATGATGATGATGGTAATGATGATGCTCACGCCGTGCCGCTCAAAAGGATCGCCGAAGATTCTTGGGAACAAAGAGGAAAATCCCACCCAGAATTGCAAAAAACCAAAAAGAAAAGAGGCATGGGCTGGAAGCAGCGGGACCTCTGTGTATCCCGGTAGCCTGCCTGCCTATTTGCCTGTCCCTGTTGACGCCGCGGCTTTTTTGGATCTCTGCCCACAAACACTCCGATGCCTGCCAGCCTGCCCCGAATTTTGGTCGTGAAAAAGAAAGAAAAAGGTGCTAGTGTTACAAGGGTGATTGATGATGGTGATGGATATTGGTAGTCAGTCGGTAGTGTTGTTGGTGTTGTTGTGTCTTGGCTTCTATGAATCAGCCCTGGGCGCCGGCGAGAAAGAAGTCGATCTCGTTACCCTGGCCGATCGCCTGTTCGTTCTCGGCCAGCTGCTCGAGCAGGCTGAGAAATGGGTCCTTCTCCTCGCCGGGCGCGCCCGTGCTGCCGTTGTGGCTCCTGGCGCCCGGGCTCGTAGCCATGTGCTGCTGCTGTTGCTGCTGTCCCTGTTGTTGTTGTTGTTGCTGCTGCTGCATGGGAATCTTGCGGTCCTCGTCCCCCGCCCACGGCGCGGGCGAGAAGTTGTTCGAGGGCACGGTGCCGAACATCGGGTCGTAGCTCGGCACCCCCATGCTTCCATTATCCGAGTTCGGGTGCGGCGCGGCGTTGTAGCTATAGGACGGGGAGAAGGGCGAGGTCGCGGGGAAGCCGTGCGGCATCTGCTGCTGGCCTTGTTGTTGTTGTTGTTGTTGCTGCTGCTGTTGTTGTGGAGGTCCGATCGGGAAACCGGCCGCCGCTGCCGCCGCCGCCGCTGCTGCGCTGGCCGCTGGGTCCTCCATCTGTTCGTGCATCTGGCCCGCGTGGCTCACCAGCTGGTGGTCTGGGTGCGGCGGCAGAGAAGCGGGTGTGTGGAGCATGGGCGACTGGTGAGGTCCGGCGGTGAAGGTGAACTGCCGCGAGTGGCCCCCTGGCGTCGGTAGGCCTGAGCTCATGGGGATATTGCCCGGGCCCTGCAACGGGGCAAGGCTGCGGGCATCTGGTCGTTTTCGCTGGAGGCTCCCCGTGTTCTTTCGCTTCAGGCTGGGTCGCTCAGAGCCGTTGCTCGTACGAGGGGCATAGAGATCGTGCCCGGTGTATGTATCCGTCGTGAAGTCGACCACGACGTCGGACAGGCTCAGGTTGGCAGCGTCGAATGTGAACGTCTGGCCTCCTGGGCCCCCAATGTTCGCATAGCGGTCGAAGAAGTCCTCTAGGCTGAAGACAGGGGAGTACCGCATCGAGTTGTGGGCATAGCTCTTGGCGAGCTCGGAGTGGGCGCTGTAGATCCCCTGGAGTGTCTCCCTCTGGTGCTGAACGCTTGCCCAAGCATACCGGAGCTCGCTGAGCTGCTGCATCTCGCGTGAGATAAACTCGGCCGAAGAGCCAAATGTACCCATGTCGCCTCCGTTGACGCCCGACTTGTTGTAATGCGCCCCGTGGATGTGGACAGTGCCAGCCGTGCAGATACAGTAGCCGACGAAGGCTGGCCACTCGATCGCCGCAGCCTGTTTCCCGAGTTCTACCAGTTCCGCTATCGCATTGGCGTGTAAGAAGCACATGTTGGTGGCTTCGATTTGCCAGGACTGGTGCTGCCCGGATCCCGCGAGTTCGGATAGGTCGATGGGGAGGAACGGCCTGTAAATCAAGCAGTGGACAAGATGGTAGATGAGTTTGCTCAAGACCAGGACAGTCGCGTCGGGGTGGCCGAATAGCGCGTCCAGGCTCGAGAACACATCGTCGGTGCCAGACGCCCATACATCCAGGTCGTGTCGGATCTTGGACAAGCTGGAGAGAGTATGCCAGGGGAAGTGGGAATCGCCTTTGACGCCCCCCGATGCCAGATACCTGTTCGTGACACCCAATATGCGGCTTATGTCGATGAGCATCCCACTGGTGCCTTGGGATTTCTTGCCGCTCCCTTGCAAGTACTGAAGGTTCGATCCACTCTGGAAGAATTCGCCCTCGATCGGTAGTCCGCCTGGGTTCGGGGACCAGCACGGGAGTCGCAGGAGTATCGTCTTATCTGCTATCATGCATGGGCGCTTCGAGCCGCACGCCATGTATCTGTCGAGGAGATAGCAAGTCCAGAACAGCCTCCTCCGCATCTCACGTTCCACGGCGGTGATGCGAGCGTTCATGTCGATTTCGCGGTGGAGTTCCAATGCCATGGCCATGCCGATCGCGTTCGCTGTTATCACCGTCAGCTGGCGTGCCTCTGAAGGGACCGTGAGGGGGTCAAATCCGATGGCACATACTCAGAAGCATGTACGCCCTTCTCCCTTTCCCTGCGGCCGTGAAAGCGGTGACAAGGAGGAGCAGGGCTTGGAGCGCATCGACAGACGGTTCGTCGACGTCTATCTCGCTTCTTGAACGTCTTGCGTAGTCTTCGCTCAACTTCACCGCGGACTGATAGCCTGCAGGATGGGGCGTATACCTGAACACAGATTAGCTTCTGCGTGGCTCCAGGTCTCGGAGTAGCCTACCTCGCAGCCACGGCATATATGGCATGTACCAGATAGCTTGGTAGCTGGCCAAGCTGCAGCCTCTGTCGTACGGAGGACTCGTCGAGGATATGGTAAGGCTTTGCGTGGAATCGGCTGAAGTAGGTATCCAGGAGCGCATCGGGTTGCACCCCGGGTGATGAGATGTTGGTGACGGTGGGGGAGTATACGGCAGATTCTTGCATGGGCTCCGGACCCCGGGCTGTATCTAAGGCCGGACGTTTTGCTTTCGGTTCGGACGCATCTGTTGGCGCGGATGCCGCCTGGTTGTTAGACTCGGAGGCCGGGTTGCCCTCCGATCCCTCGGTCACGGCCGAGGACGGCTCTTCGGCCGTTGGCGACCCATCTCCCGGCTTTTTCTGGTCCTTGAGTTGCGCCTCCAGGCCGTCCACCCTCTTAAGCAGGGCCTCGAGGACATCTGTCTTGGGTCCTCTCTTCTTCGGTACAGCGTCTGCAGTTCGGTAGGCGAGCCCATTAGCTACGACGAAAGGAGGCGAGCGCCAAGGAGGGCTGGAGGCTCTACGCACCATAGATACAAGGGCATTGGAAAACCTGGCAAGCCTCGCACGCGGGACGTAGCCGATTGCACTTAATCTATTTCAAGACGTCATCTGTTAGTTCCGGCCACACTTTCCGGGTAATCTGAGCTGCAGACGACAAGCTTCCAGACGGTCGGGTCAGCACCCACCTTGCGCTTCCGGCATGACTTGCAGTTCATCGACTCTCGAGGTTCGTTGCTCAAGCGGCGGGTGGGCAGGCGCTCGATGCCCACTTGCGGTCGTGACATGGCGATGGGGTGCGTTCCGGGAAGCGGCGCCAAGCTCATGCTCATCGGTGCGAATGTCGAAGAGGTCATGCCCTCTGGGGTCGTGACTCGTTATGCGGTTCAGGTCCTGCCCTCGGTCCCTCGTATCGTATCTCGTCAACTCGAAAGGAATGTCCGTCGTCCTCGCCCCGGCTGGTTTTTCAATGATGGTATGAACAGTTCACTAGCTGGGAGAGCAACTATGTCATCATCGGCGGGTGTCGTCAATTTGTAGGCTGGGCTGGTTCGGGACTGGAGAAGTGGCCGGCGGCGTGGTTTTCACTTGGTCGTCTGCTCCGTTACGAGGGGTTGGCTAGCTCTTCCATGCAGGGTTTCGAGGAGGTTCAAGGCCTGGCGGAGATGAACTAATAAGTGTGAATCAACGTACAATGGGACGAGGAATATGTGGTCCTCGTGCGAATACTTGGATACAAGATGGATGTATGTATGGATGTTACGTGAGGAGCGCCCGAGAAGTGGCTCGTGAGCGGCTGCAGATCGCTGGGATCTCTGGGCCCAGTGATGATGGATCCCAGGGAAGAAGGGTCCCTGCCAGGTCACCGTACCCTTTCCACGGTCCTGCTCCCATTATCGGCTTATTACGAGGCAGCGCGGAACGCGAGCCTTCAGGTTCACCGCGGGGCCGGCGGGGGGGTAAGTTGCAGGGGAGGAGAATGGGGGGGTGAGCGTCCTCGGTCCATATCAAGTTTCAGTTGACCATCTCCAAGCGCAAGGATAGGAGCTCTGCTCTTGGGGTACGACCACGTCCGCCATCTCCATCCTCGTCCTCACAGGGCCTCGGGGGAATGGGCGATGGGGGATGGGTACAGGCGCTCGTCGACGCAGGTTCCCAGACGGGCACAGGACGGTCAAGGCCCGAGTCCCGCGCCGTTACTCCAGCCGCCAGCCGACAGAAAGAAGAAGAAAGCCGAGGACGGGGCGACCATGCGTTAGAAGCAAGCAAGCAAGCAAGCAAGCAAGCAGAGCGAGCGAGCGAGCAGGCAGGCAGGCAGGACAGAGCATGCGCACCCGCACGCGCGCACACACACACACACACACACACATCTTGTTGGCCTACCTACTACCGAACGGCATTGGGGGATGCTGGCTGCTGGTCGCTGGCCGCTGGTAGGGAGCGCGGAGCGTTGCGCGCGAATAGAGGCACAGAAGTTCAGACGAAACTAGCTGAAGCTGGCAATTCCCCCACAGCCCTTCGAGGCGCCGTCTCCACCGTCCCGAACATCCTGGGAGCATCACCGCCGTGGCAGCAAGGGCCCAAGACGGGCCCAAGACTGACTGTCTCGACTGGGCGCTGGAGCCAAGGGGAGCAAGGGGAGCGAAGCCAGGGTTACCGCAGCGAACTGGAGCGACCTTCCGGAATACGGTGGCTGCTGCAACGGTGCCATTCCCCCCCTTGGCGATGAAGCTCCTCGGTCGCTCGTTGATCTACGTTATCGCTACGAGCGCTGCCTTCCCTCGGGTCCAATCACGGGACCTGCTCGACAGCCAAACGGCTTCTGACTGACCGTCGCCGTCGTGAGCTCGCCGTCGGGACAGATGGCTGCTGATGGGGTCTGCTGTCCTGGCTGACTCCGCAGATTGATGCTCGGGGCTGATCTATCATTTCGTTGCTGCTCAGGTGAGTCCTTTGGCCGAACACGTACCTACCTACCCATGGCCGCCAAGGTCCACGGGGAGGCAGTGACTCGCGATGAAGGGCTGAAATCGGGGCGTCCTGTGGTCTTTCACGTCTCAAAAAGTCGGAGATTCAACCTTGGGGCAACAATGGGGATAGTACACAGCGAGTCGAGATCATCTGATCCGGGTTAGGGCAATCGGCTATAGCATCATTCCTACCGCTATATCTGGGTTCCGGCCGAGTGGTAAGCTCACGGCCGGCCATGAGGACGGACATATTGGCGTGCTAGGTAGGGTCCATTCCGGGTTGATTTTATTAATAGAGCTGATCACCTCATTAATGGTGGCCACTATGGTTGTGAGTATTGTCGGCTCTCGAGATGAAGCATAACCCAGGCGGTACTTGTTTTGTACGTGCCGCCGACATTGATGAGGTCGCTTGGCCAAGGACCGATCAACATGCTGAGCATCGCTGCCGTGACTGGCAAACTCCGTCGGAGGACTGCCCGAGTCCAACCGAGGTCGTCGGCGTTCGAACCTCAATCGTCGTGCCGCGATGCTATATATAAATCCACTAGAAGTTAGCACGATCTGCTGCTACGTTATCACAGCAGATGGCCATAGGGTGGTATGGGTGCAACATCTCAGCCCGAAGTGAAACCACGAGATACTTAAAAGCCCATGCTTCGCAACAAGGCGCGGGAGGAGGTCCGGCGTTCAATGAAGGGGAAGAGTCTCGGATGGTGCTCAATGCGCCGCCGACGTCCGGCGCTCGGGGATGCGTCCGACGGCACCCTCGTCGTGAGAGACTGAGGGATGGCACGAAACGGCTGCCCACTCGCCAAGCGACAGCGAACAGCGAACAGTAGCAGGCTACAGCTCGCTGAAAAGCCAATTCGTAAGCCCTTCCTGTTTTGTTGCGAGGCCCGTTGTGGCTTGAACAGCAGCAGGGATCAAGGGGTTCGGGTGAAAGACGGGAGTGGGAAGTATGGGGAATGAACGGCACAAGTTGAAGTAACACATGGCTTCCCTCCTAAAGTACACAGTAAGGCCTTGTGAGGTGTGCAAGTGCAAGCAAAACCCTCCTCACCTCCGGCCGATTCACGAGTCACGAACTCACTCGACCGCGACTGCCGGCCGACAGATTGCAATGGTGTGGATGGATCATGGCAGGCAGGCAGGCAGGCAGGCAGGCAGGCAGGCAGGCTCCAGACTGGATCGCCGTTTCCCTGCGACAGCATGTGGATTTGG
This sequence comes from Xylariomycetidae sp. FL0641, assembly GCA_022376655.1. NCBI lineage: Eukaryota > Fungi > Ascomycota > Sordariomycetes > Xylariomycetidae sp. FL0641. The sequence goes on along the minus strand of JAJJKE010000110.1, from coordinate 76,460 downwards.
GCTGCCTGCACTTGCTTCAATAAGGTTTGCTGGTTAAGGTTCAGTGATTCATTCCCAAAGTGCTTCGACCGCCGGCCCTCGCGGCAGGATCCCACGTGCACATCGTCCTCCTTCAGAGCCACCGGTGACGGCCAACCTGGTAACGTGGCCGCGCGATCGCGTCATGGCCGATACCGTAACGGCGGCAATCCACAACCTGATGGCTCGCCAGACTCGGAGACAAAAGGACGGCATCGAGATTTGCCAGGGTGGTAGGATCATATGTCCGACGCCCATCAGATACGCTCCTGCGTCTCCGCAAGGCACTCGTCTTTGATTAGATGATTTATATCTAACCGTTGAAGACATCCGGTCGGCTCGCCCGGCGCGCCGGAGGCAAGGATCCAGGAAGGTTCAGCCAGGCCTCCGACCTTGCCACAGCGCCACAGGGCAGCAGGGCAAGCAGGGAAAGCCGGGCAAGCAGGGCAGGCCGGTGAGGCGACGAGCGCCCTGAGGACCGTGAGGTGAGTGAGCTTGGTGAGGTGAGCGATCTAGACGGACGGAGGCTGGAGCTCGAAGGGTCGCCGAGGCCCAGTTTATTGTTCCCTTGGGTTTCGATGCTAAAGAAACAGCGCTCGAGCGTCTTCGCTGACCGCCCACGCCCGCCACGCCACGCTGCCGAGGACGGCACTTTGAAGGTCCCCGGTTGAAAGCACAGACGAAGGCGTGCAAAGCCTGTATCTACCCTTGAACCGAGGAAGATGGGATGATAATACGCGATCTCACATGATCTGATACAAGTCTCAGCCTCCCAGGCCCTCTCCCCCCCCCCATGCAGTGTGCACATAGCTCTGGGAAGTCCCGTCTTTCGCAGCTTACGAGTGGATTGCATTGGTCGTTGCTATTGACTACCTACGCAACCGACCACGGAGCGTGCCTCATCGGGAGTGAACTACGGAGAATAGATAAATAGATCAAACAGATTCGAACTTGACGAGGCCCTTGCCCAGCCACGATGGAAGCGAGGTGGTCGATGCCTGCCGTAACCCCTAATCATTAGTGCCGGCGATCAGCCGAAGCGGGCGGAGGCAGTCTCTGGCAAGCAAGGCATGCAGGGCAGGGTTTCCCTCCAAAAGCACAGTTCGGACGGCAGTCCGTGTTGGATAAGGTCGCAGAGCTACCAGAGCTACCACCCAGGCCGAACCACGGACTACGTTGTCTTGGTGCGAGACGCCACCGTCGATACGCGCCTTTCGGCTTCCGCACGCGTCTTAAACGGATTAGGCCGCATGTCCGCCGACGCAGTCGTGGCAGTCGGTCGTGGCAGTTGGCAGTCGTGGCAGTCGCCGTGGCATGTGTTCCAAGGTTGGAACAAGGTTCTCGGCATTCAGGTCCGTGTAACAGACAGCGTGACGGTTGACCTTGACCTAGACCTACCGATGATATGGGATTCCCACGGCCCTTTGACGACTTTACTTACACGTGGGCGACCGCATGCGCCAAGGGGATCCCTTATATGGGATAGCCGAGGGCTATATTAGCCATCCCATCCGAACCCGGTTAATGGGTTAATGGGAGTCTGGCAATCTGGGATGCGTAGCTGCGGCTGCATTACCGGTACTATTCACGCACTCTGTAAGTATAGTATGGGGTGCAGCCATGACATATTGCGTCTAGTGTTTCTTCCAACGTCAAGCCCCGAAGACTCCAGGACCTACATACCTAGGTAGGTACGTATGAGTGAGTACTTCAATAACATTGCGGTGAACAACCGTCCTGTAAGCGGCCGAAGGTACCCAGGAAAGGAGGGGCGGCGTCCACGGCGTCCACGGTTTCTCCCAGCCGCCCAGGAGACTGACACAGGACTTATCAAGCACCGTACATATGTCGTGCCATGTATCTGCCCCCGCTGGATCTCATTACCAGTCAGTAAGGTAGGTAGTTTACAGCAGGTCGGTCCTCTTTACGTTGGAGCCGGAAGAAGTAGGTACTTTGTAGGTTTAGGTATGTGCTTTTAGATATACCTACCTAATAAGTTAGGGTAGATAGATGGAGTTGACAGATGCGGGCGGCAATCCTGCCTGCTTACTTCGGCAAGCACCCGGTTTCCACGGGATCATGCTGGCAGTGCCAGAGTGCATAGCATGGTGGTATCGATCAACATCACCTCCCTCCCTCACTCCGACAAGACCTCCGCGAGGCCCTCTGGTCGCTGCCAACCCGCGCTCCCAGCTTCCTTCCCCCTCCTTGTCGTCCCGCGCGGGTGCTAAGGTTAAGGTGCTAAGGTTTGTCTCTACATAAGGTAGCATATCAGGGTGGAGTTGGCGATTCGCTTCTTCGTCCGACATACCGACCAGCCAGCCAGGGACCGACCCATGCTTGCCATGATCGCCTGTCAACTGGGTGGACGAGTGTCGCTACTCGCCTGCACATGCACCGACGGGGATGGCAGTGGGGAGAGTGCAGGGAGGCGATCAGGGGGTCCGCTGCTGCAGAGAGCCCCCAACTAGCTCAAGGCTAGGCAGGCTAGGCGGGCTAGTGTGTGCTGTCAAGATCTTGGTGCACTACCTGTTGCACATTCCATCCCCAATCCTGCTGTCAGCGCGACTGCCATTCTCCTTCAATTTCGCTTGCTGGCGAGCCCCCCGATCGCATCTCACGATGAACAAGCGTTCGGGTCCCGGCTTTGGGCTGGACGATGGCATCATCCTCGTGGCCTTTCCCTTCCCCCCTCCTCTTTCTCCGGCTCCCTTCCATTCTCCTCTACCGCTGCTGCTGCTGCTGCTGCTGCTGCTACGCTCGTTGCCGGCCGGCACTTGGGCAACGCCACATGGTCTAGAAGGGCCAGCTGCCCGTCTGCCGTACCGGTCGGTGGTGAGCGATGGTCTGTGTTCACGCCTCGTGGAGTCGTGGCGCGGGATTCCATCAGATATTGACACCTGCCAGTTAGCACCAAACCGAGTCCAGTACGGATTCGCAACAAGTGTTCAGTGGTCTCCGTAACCCGGTTCGCCTCATACTCACCGCGCCGTAGACCGCAGCTACGGAGCCGGCTATAGGCCTGGGAACCTATACTCGTTGCCATTAAAAGAACACAGACGTCCTCAGACTTCGACGGTTTCTCCCGTGCAGGGCCTCACGAGCCGCGGCTGCCTGGGAGGTTGGCGCCGGACGGCCAGGCCAGCGTTCCCGTCTCGGCCGGCCCAAGCTAGCAGCCAGACGGCCCAGAACTTGGTGGGAAACTTGGTCGCGAGCGAGGACGGGCATCTTGGGCTCCGGATTTTCCACATCCTCGCGCAGGTGGCAGCAGAGGACCCGTCCAAGGCGACTAGCCTCGCAGCGGTGGGGTCCGCAGACCATGTCTTCCTGAATGTACCTGAGCTGTCGACTCCAGTCTTGCGTTAAGCCGGCCCGACGATACAGCTTGCCAGCGAGCCATGAGCCCGCCAGCCTACCTGCCAGCCTGCCTGCCCGCCTGCTTGCCTGCCAGGCCAGCCCAGGCCCGGGCCCAAGGATGCCACCCCAAGCAATGTGAAGCTTGACCTCGCTTCTCCAACCGGCACTGGACTCCGCAGAAACCGATACGGCTTGGCGGCCAAGAGGACCGGTGCTGCAGTCCTGCCTGCAACCCAAAGGAGATCTTGCCATCTTGGACTTCAGATGCGGTTCCTGATTGGCCGTGCCCGTTGTGACCACGCCGCGGTTGGTTCCGTCGTCAACTACATGGCGAGATTGCATCTGATGCCATCGCCTATCGTGAAACCCAAAAGCCTACCGTTTGGGTGACCATGCGCTCTCGCTTGCACTAGGCGGCGTCAGATAGACGAACGACTGTAGCCAGCTTGCTTGTCGATGTCTTTGCCAGTGCCCAAGTGCTGATCGAGTTGATCCTATCCCGAAATGTTCCCCAAGGACCGGGGATACTCTATCGAGGAGTAGAACCGAGAGGAACTCAAAGAGAGAGCACGAATGGCAAGACCCAGCCGCAAGCACAGTATGCTTATGGGAGACCAATCCCAAAGGATCAACCCAGTGTGAGGCGCTTACCTTGTCCCCATCACCACTGACGGCCCGGAATGGGTTTTTCCAGGGCCTCCCGGGGTACAACGACGACCCTTTTCGCCTTGTCTACACTCACTCGTCAGGGGCATCTGTCGTGAGAGTTGGAAAAGCAATATACGGAGATTTTCCTTCGGCCATTAATATATTTTCGTCACCTGATTCCGATGGGGCGTGAAAAAGGAGGCAGGGCAGCCGGAAGCCAGCCGGACCAGCAGTAGCAGCGCCACGAGCCTTGGGAATTCACCGACTCTGCTCCTGCCCAGTGAGGCCTCAAGAGGTCCGGCAAGGGAATCTGATGATGGGTAGGGGAAGTGTAGGTGTCGGCTTGCTACCTGCGTATGTGGTCGGGTTCTGTTTCGCCACAAGTGGCCGCAAGTGCCGGCAACCTACGGAACACAGCTAAGCATGAGCACCCCGATTCATCGAGTCGCAGTGAACCGTGTCAAGAAGAAAGAGGCCTACGAGGGATCCTGCAATTTGCGAAGGTGCATATGAGCTACGTCGGCCGAGTGACCTGGTGGCAATCTTCCCACCTGGGCCGATGGGCCGGCTTCTTTCTCGTTCCGTTCATATCTCAGCTTTGCGCCCCCGCGTTCGTTCGACTTCGTTCGATGATGAAATTTCTACAGCTCTCATCCCAGGATGACGTAGCATACTCACAACTGGCTGTCTTGATGGTACTGAGTCGTACTCCGTGAGTGACACCTCGGGCGGTTACGACACTGTCTGGATATCGTCCATCTACCGCAATCACTGCCCCTGCCTGTCAGAAATCCTATTCCCCATCTTCTTACATCAACGCAAGGATGCTAATGCCGCAAGTCTTCTCATTTCCATATCGTTGGATACTGAAGCCTGGCGCGGGTTTGCTGGCCCCAGGATCTTGTTCCTACCAGGGATCACTGCCAAATATGATACACGTTTCCCTTTCTGACCTCGTTCTCTGGATACTCTCGGTATGTCGTAGTCGCCCGGTGTGCCTATCAGCATCCCGTTGGGGTTTTGGACCCCATCAGAAGTATCGAAACCCCATTCGCGGTAAGTCGCTCGCTTTCGCTCGGGATCTCTGCAGCCAACATACCCCAGGATTTCCCTTTTTGGACTGTTGACCACGCCAAAGCCGCCATCTTTTACCCCGTGGTGATTATCATTTCCATTCGCATGACCGGTATTTCTGGAGTAAGCATGAAGCTTTCCGAACACAAAACACAAGCCGCCGTGGAGGCAAGGCAGCGAATGCAAGGTCAGCTCCAAGTGCCACTTGCTCTCCGTCGCGTAAGCACATGTTACGGGGAGCGCGGAGAGCCATCATCATCGTGATAGAGCTGAGAAGCACTCCGTGTTCTTGGCCACGGGCCTCTGTCTAGATTCTAGCAGTTCCCAGCGGCACCACACTCACGCGTTAGCTGGACTGACTGCCTGCTCACGTATCGTAAGTCGCCGGCTTCTTCCGCCTACCGCCGCCTGCCGACCACATCTGATCAATGGTTACTGACCAACGCTTTACAGCCGTAAATCCGAAGTGCCCAGGTAGAACCACGCTGGTCAACGTCTTGTCTCCTATCCCACCAGACCCAAGAGGACAGTCCCCTGGCGCCCAAGGGACCGGCTCGGTGAAAGAGTCATTCGAGCCATTCGAGCCATTCTTGTTCCTCAAGGACATATCAACCATGGTCGCCTCTCTGGTGGAAGCCTTCCGAGAGTTCATCCTTATCGGTATTCTGGCGGTGCATGCTTACTCCTTGCGTGGAACCCCTTCCAAGCTGCCGAACCGGCGGTGCCCCCGTTTCGGAGCGCCGAAGCTTGGACGGCGACCATATAGATTACAGAAGCAGTAGAAGGACTTCTAGCCTTCGAAAGTGGACACCGCAATGGTAGGTTCGCGGACCTACCGTTCTTGCAACCTGGGATAGGGGATGTGGGACGTTATTAATCCCGGATCGAAAACAAGAAAGAAGGGTTTTGTTCCTTCCCCCCTTCATTTCCCTCTTTTCCCGCGCTATTCTTCGTCCCGTCTTCGTTACGTCGCGCGGCGTCAGTTTCACTCTGAGCTTCTCTCTGGTCGTCAAGCTTTAAACCCAGAATATGTAATGTGATGGCTCCGTCTCGAATATACAAGTTTCCCTAGATGTGTGACAAGTTTCCGAGCTGTCAAACCCATTCCTTTTACTGTCGTGGTTCGGCTGGCTGTTCATCAACACTGCTATTTTATCTATGAACGACATCGGGGCTGAAGCGGACGCCACTAGCTCTGTTTCCCTTTGTCCCAACAGAACCCTATCCACAGCCACCGGTATGGCGACATATAGCACCATGGGGGGTGCCCCTCCCCTTCTATATCTATATGGCTAAGGTATATATATATATATCAGGCCTTTTACCCCTCCAGACAGGGAAACAAATCGATCGTACAGCAGATCTGACCGGGCCGGATCTCGATAGCCATAGCCATCCGATCTTGAGCGATATTCTACCTCTCTTATCTGCCACTGATCTGAGGGTACCTCTAGATTTCTCGATCATATACCGGTCCATCGGACCGTTGATCCGTCGAACACTGCCAAGTCTGCCAAGCCTATTTTATTAGTGATTAGATAAGTATTAGGCAGTAGATTAGGCCCACCAAGCCCATCTAATCCATCAACACCATCAACACCACCAACCACCAACGCCGCGAACGCCATCAACACGTCAAAACTACAAAGGCCTTCAAGCCAGAAGTTCAGCTGTTTAAGCCATGTCGTGTTGTGGCTAGTTGTGGCCTCGTATCCGACGACCTAGCCTACATCCCCCAAGCATGCCCTTCGCCAGCGCGGGTATCCTGGATTAACCACCCTACTTGAATACCTAATACCTACTCTGTGTATTCAAGGTATACATACATAGAAGGCTTTGTCCTATAAGCGTATGCGTTTACGACCGAGCAAGGTTACAGGGCACCCATCCACCACGGCCACTAAGGTTAGAGCCGGGGCGCTATGCAGCTGCAATCGGTACAAGAAACCACTACAAGTTCAACAAGCCATAATTTCAGCAAGTGATATCGCATTCCGTCAAACACAACGTTTTAAAGGTAGCTGGCTACTGTTTCGCACGGTATCCCAGCTTCAGCCGGATTGCCTCGGTACTGGCTAGCTGCGACGGGAGTGGCTGAGGTGTATATCGAATATGGAAACTAGGGGGTCATGCCTCTCCGAATGCCCTCACTTTGATCTGGTTCGGAGCGAATCGTATCGGGCAATCCCAGGACCGCTTATATCCCCATGTTGTGTTCGAAGCCCTGTCCTTTGGACTGCCAGGTCGGCTCGACCTCGGCTTGGCCGTACTTCCCTCCACAGACAGGTAGCTACGACACATCGAGTGACGGACGATCAGGCGGGGCTAGCTGTACCGGGAGAGATCGTCGTTACTTGAACACCGGCCGAACGACGGCAGCGTTCAGAAGTATCGCTGGATATAGCGTCTCTCGTTGGCCCGTTCCCTTGTCCACTACTTCCACATCCTTGATTGAGCCGAGCTGGCAGTCCAAGGGATAAGATGATAGGTGGCTGCCACAAATCTCAAGTAAGTCATGTGGGTTTCGTGATACGTACTGTATCTCATTCCACTGTTGGCCTGGCTGCTGAAAGAGGCCTTCGCTCGCCAATTCGGCCAGGGTTTTGCTTGGTAGCTCGGTTCGATACTTACAGCGTGACCTGTATAGCTCCTTTTCGGACGGGACTTTTGGTTTGGCTGCCGGTCTCGTACGACCGACCTACTCCTCGTCAAAGAGCCACGAAGCACACTTTTCGTCAAACGACGTTTTTCTAAACGACGCAATTCCAACGAGTCGACAACCGACTGCCACGACGTATTAGCCATGAGACCTCGTCCACCTTATACACATCACTTGGTCCAGCTCAATTCACGGTGAGGGGAGATAGTCTAGACGGGTTGGGTGCGAAAGGGTGTCAGAGTGTTGGGGGGGACCAGGGAGTAGGAGTGTGTATTCTCTGCGAGTATGCAGGGGAGGTATTATACAGCAGAACCTTAAGGAAGGAAAGAAGGAAGCTATCCTAGGGCCCGAAGGGCCCGAAGCACCTAATATAGCCCGTCAACGTCACGTGACACCCGCACACCTGACAGCGCCAGACCTCTTCGTTGAGTCCACGGACCAGTTCGTAAGTTAAGTGCCCTGTGGACAGCAAGAGAGCCGTCAGGGTGATACCTATTGGAGTCAAACAACACGCGACGAACAGTTGATCCCGATTTCGAAACGTAGTGAGTCATGAAACGTCACCTATGGGCGCGCATAGTGAGAACGTTCCTTAGGTCCCTCCATATAAATGGGCAGCCCAGCTGCTGCTTCCGTGCCCGGATATAATTTCCAAGCTTTACCACCCTCAAGCAGTATCCCAAGTACTTACGTACCCGAACCAGTTTCTCGCGAGTATGGGCTCAATAACTTACTGGATCCCGGTTTCGGATCATTTCCCTTACTACTCAAGAATCCTACATTCCGACCCTCTACCAGAAGAACTTCAGAAACAGTTGGAAGCGGAGATTAAGGATGCCATTGCACAGAACTGTGATGGGCTAGACCGCGATTCGATTAGGATCGAGATCGAGCCTTGGGATTGGCGCGAGAAAGGTTGGTGGTTCCGTTTTTTGCGGCACCATAACCTTGACAAGAAGTTTCGGGACGATGTATGGAGGTTGAGGCCTGTGGCAAATGACGAGAGGATCCGCATCGACACACCACGAAGACTCAGCGACGAAGAGATCAACACATGCGCCAGCAAGGTTCGTGAGATATTGGACCGCTCTGACGCTTCGAGGCCCGAGGAGGCCTCGCACGTTGCGCTCATGATGTCGCACTCGTTGGGTTTCAAAGGTCCGGACGACGACACTTGGCACGGCGAGCTCTTGCCGTCCGTGGTGAAAGTACCGCTTGGGAACGGCGAGTGGAGGAACGTGGACTTCAGGGTCGAGTCCGAAGTCGAGAGATGGAAAGCGGAGTTTCGCAAGAACGTACCTGAAGAAAACCAGACACCATGAAGTCCACGCACGCCTCGACGCATGGCAATGGGGTTTGTTGCGAGTCGTAACCGAGTCGCTGGAGGCCCTGACTCAGTATTGGGACGAGGAATGATGAGCGGGATGCTTTGATGTATCGTATTATCTCAAACGCGATATGGACATTGGTGACCAAAGCACATGCGCCGTCATTGCCTTGACGATGACTGTTCCTTGATTCCAATAGCCATCGGTAAGAATAGTGATTCAGACAGTACACTTTGCGCGCCCATATGAGATAACAAACGGCAATATGAGGGCAGCATCTACAACGAGACACCTCATGTTCACACTTTCAGCGGTCGGAGGGGTTGTACCGAAAAAGATCCCATCGTGTCTAGCCAGGTACCATCTGGGGGCATGTCGAGGTCGATAAATCGAAGCCCACGAAGAGAAGACTCGTCGAAATGACTGGCGGCAGGGGGGGCAGAGACCAGGTTTGTTCAGTGGCCATGCAATGTACCGAGGGTCTGGGAAGGGGCTCCAGGATGCGCGTGCATCTGGCAGGGTCTCCGTCTGCCTTGCGTGCTAATGATCTCCATCTCGGTGAACTGGCCGTGATGGGCTAACGAGCGCGTTGAAGTGCAGCATGACCCTGCTCTTAGTCATGGACTGTTGCAGTTATCGGGGAAAGGTCGTGGCTGCTCATCTTCCGCATGAAGACACCGGGTGATCGAAGGTGCTATGGGTGGTGCCGTCTTGCCGAACCTGACACTTGGTCAAAATGGCAATAGATATCGCTGGTGAACGAATGGTGGGGGGATATGTCAATGGTCTGCTTTTCGGGAGCACAGTGTCACCTGTGGACTAGCACGAAGTCCTTTCATCTTGGCTCATAATAACTCGTCATGACTCTTGGAGGTTGAAGAGTGTCCACTGTCCGAAGGAACCGGCGTACGCGTGATCCCCCAAGTTCTGACCTGCCTGATCAGTTTTCTCTCGCTCGCGTGACTCGCAACCTCCCAGTCGACTTCACTGTTCCGTCGTTCCACAGTGACAACCGCCGATGCTCTCGGAGCTCTGTTCCCAATGCCTTGCAACTCGTACGGGATGATAGCATCGATGCTGCTTTGGCTTCTGGCGTGCACACCGTCCTGTTGTTGCTTTGGGGCATGCCCCGGCGTCGGGTTCTCCAGCAATTCCGCACGCCGGCGGATGTCGTCGCTCCTGATCATCCCGGCTTCGAGACTGACGAGGAGTGGCTTGAGGTACAGAATGCAGGATGCTATGATACCGAGGTTGTGGGCTAATGTCATGGCGACGACGAAGTGCCAATACGACATCGTGGCATCTTGCCGGTCCGGGAGCGCCCTGGTCTCTCTGATCTGCCAGCCGACAGCGGCGATCTCTCTAGGAGGCATGAGGTGAGTACCGGCACTAGCCGCAGACGAGTAATGCCCAGGTGACTTACAAGAGCCGCAGCAGAAAACATGAGATTATCCCGAGCCTGCGCTTGAGTCGAGTCTGCAGTTTCCATATCATCGCACTAGGCAGCAGAATGAGGCAGGTATCGAGCAAGATGTTCATTGCATTTATGTAGTCCCATAATGCTGGTCGACTGATGCACGTATTGCTTAAGAAGTCCCAGGGCCTGGGAGTGACACACTGGAAGAGCAATGCCACGATTGACGTGAATGCCCAGAGAGCAGTAACTCCAGCGAGGATAACGGCCAGCCTTCGGTGTATCGCTATGGGCGACAGGATTCGAATGAAAGACAACGCAGACAGTTTCGCCGCCGCATCTCCCGCCACGTAAAGTACGTTCGCCGCATATAGTGACTGTCTCGGTGTCAGTAATGCATGAAGGAGCGTGGGTGAGGATTTGGGCAGTCGATCTATTCACCTTTTCAAAAGCGCTGATATCGTCGAGTGTAAGTTCCGATATGTGCCTACCCAATCCGTTGGCAACTGCAATCGAGGTAGCTGCTACTTGCGATACACTGAGCGCCTGGAGAGATACCGGTAGCCAGGTTAGATGAGAATCCGAAGTAGAGCGGTACCGGTACCAGTACTTGGGAAAGAAAGGGGACCCAATTACCTGCGCTACGACGATCAGGCCGTCGTCCGCGTGGAATCGTTTGGAGACCATCCATTTGGTGACGATACGAGTGAAGACCACCAGAGAACTTGTTACCATTAGGAACCAAGCCACGACGTTCACTACGGCTCCGTGGTTGTCGGGGCCATTGCGGAGAGAACTGGACGTGTCGGTAGGATCCATAAGGCTCGTCAGCTGCCGTTAAAGTCCCATGATCCGGCGCTGCGTAATGGTTTCGAGTCGGAAACGGGCGCCGGTGGGAGAGGGAGAGAGAGGGATTGAGACCAGACTGTGGCTGTTCGCTGAGACAGACGGGATGGCGGTCGCTTATGTGTCAATCACCGGCGTCCGAGCAGCAGGGTATCTGGGCATCTGGGCATCTAGAACCCGGAAGGTCATCACATCGCAGAGCCCGAGGCCATGGCTCTGGTTATTGCGTGGCCGACCAAGTGTGCTTGGCGTGGCCTCATCAAGTTCAAGGACATGCCGCGGTACTGTACCTAGTTAGACCACGATATACCGCAATCGAGAGAATGGTAGATCCAAAGTCCATTCGAATCACGCAGATGCTCCCAAGAGCTGCCAGCTTGTGCGAAGTTTGTCCTTCTGCAAGCGTCTGGAAGTCGTCTCAGGATAATTTCCGAGCTGACGGGAACCTGGCGGGCACATGCGGGCGGTTGATGACCGGGTTGCGTGCGCAAGGGTGTCACATGGAGCGAGTCGTTCGTTGGTGACCTGCACCCAACGGTCCCTTACAGCGTAACGTATCCAGGTGATAAGCATGGTTGTTGTGCTCGGCTCCGTTGTGTTGGTAACCAGCTGGGGGATTTTTGCCTTTCCGGCTTACCGTCACCGTTACCTTGCGATACTCTTGAAGTCACACTCTTCAGGCTACCCCCGGAGACATGCCGACGATGTGGCGATACTTTGCTGGCTTGGGTAGGAGAGGAGACACGACGAGGGCTGCGGGGATCTACGATGTGGATGGAATGCGTTGAGCTGGGAGGATGGCTTATTCATCTACTTTCATATCGATAAGGACGGTTCTGACTGCCGCCACAGTATGGCATTACTGGTAATCCATATCCTCCTCGTTCGAAGGCTGCTACTTGGGTCGCTTGGCATTTAACCTCACCCAAGCCGTGGCCACCATATCACGAGGCGTCTGTATGGCATCAAAATGGTCATTAACTGACGAACAACTACCTCAAAAATGCAAGCCCCTTGCCGAAACCCTGGGACTCCTGTAACGACAGTATGAAGTTGGTGGCCATGAGGTGCAAACGTATTTCACTTGCCAGTAGGTTGCGTGTTCGCTCGGCAACATCCCACAATACCCTGCTCAGCTGAGTAGCATTATTTCGAACAAGCTCTTTGGAGACTGTCTTCTAGTCCAACCGGTCGTTGCCATGGTAGATGCCGTAAGTGGTCTTGCCGTAATCGGTGTACTCTTCTTTGGGAAAATTGTGCCCCTTCAACTCCCCAAGGAGTTGGCTAACTAAATGGTTGCTCGGTCTGTTCCCTTCTTCCGAAAATCTGACCACAATTTCCCCGTCCATATTGTCCTCGATGGGTTTCCAGTGGAGTGTGTATCGATAATTTCTGGTTTCTCTGGCTCTCTTCCAGATATACTTTGTCAAGTGCTTGGCGTTCTTCTCAGCCAACGGTGTGCTACCCCTAAGCTGGTCGTGGTCCGACATCTTGAGGGTTGAACTTTCGAGAAAGCGAAAATGCCTTGAGGCTGTGGTGGTTTCGGTAAGAAAGTAGCGTGGAAATGTCTGCTGCCTGACTATTGCTGATCGGGGACAATGAACGTTGATGGATGGGCGGAGAAGCTGGAGACTGCTTTGTCTGTGAGGGGATCTAGAGAAGTTCAGAGAAGTTCAGCAGGAAAGCGGCCGCCAGGAAGGCTTTATAGACATAACGACGTCCCAGAGAGCCGCGGACCACGCGGAGCCGCAGAGCCGATAGAGCCTCAAAAGATGAACAGACCATCATGAACAACTGCCTCGTCATAGGTGGCACTCTTGGGCGCAGAGGGTAGGCCGTGTATATAGTATTGGGTGGGTCCCGTGTGACTTGAAACCCCAGTGATGCCGTTATAGCTGTCAAAAGACCAGCATTCTTAGGCCTCGGTGAAGTCAAGGCGGGCATGACAGCTGGTTAAGAAGCCTCATTCTCATCTTGCACAGTTCCAGATGGATGCAATACTGGCTGGCGAAGGTCATCAAGCAGAGCCGCCCTCTGTACCCAGGGACAGCGTCAAGGGGGCAGATTTACTCGTCGTCAGCGTAAGAGGTCCAGGGCTGTTGGCCCAGCTTGTAAATCGTTCGTTGTGGACAGTTCCGGCTGGTCCCTCGGCACACTGGCCGCACACTTTCATCTGACTAAGTACAAGGTACTTCGTGTCCCTGCCGGGCGACATGTGCGTTGCAGGAATGGTAGGCTTCCAACTTTCTAGGCTGAAGAACAGCGGCGGCAATAATCATGGCGTTCGACATCGAGGAAGAGGATGGCTTGCAAGTGAAAGCTGGAAAGCATAGAAGAGGACTGTCAGGAGCCAAAACAACATTATCGAGAAGCAAGGGATAGCCAGGTACGACAGTCATCGGACTGGTACAAGACGGATTCGGCATACTGGCTGGACTGGGTGGGCGCCTGAATCACCGGGAGGAATTTGGAAGGCTGTATTCAGGCAAACCAGGTCTGTTGGTTTCGGTCGGTTTCCTGATTGCCAGCAAATCGAGTGTACTCGGGCCAACGAGCCATTTTCGGAGTGCCTTTCCGTTGATATCTCACCGAAGCCCGGTGAGCACAGAGTCATGGGGCACCTCGAGAACCGAGCGTTCAAGAGATGACTTGATGTCCCGACGTGGCAACGACAGTGACCGAGTCAAGCTCGTCGCCTTGTGCGGAGGGGCCTCATTTTGAAAGCTATCGACGACTGGCTCGCAGCAATTGCGTTGCCGACTGAAAGGCACATGGCCTTGAGGAAGAAATCGATCTCCTTGGTGATGTTTGGTGTCTGCTCCAAAGCGGGCAACCGCTGGAGTGAGTCCAACAGGCGATTGATTGTTTGTCGATGTGGAAGGAGCCAATCAGCAGTGGACAACACAGGTTAAATATGGAGACCGTACAGACCTTAAGACACAGTACAGGGCCCCTGTACGAAGTAGGCTTTGGTTAAGTCCTTAGACAAACACCATCACCATCACCATCGCAACCAGGACACCAGGCGATGTACGGCGCCTTGTCGTGTCCATACACCTCCTTCATATATTTGCTATAACAAGGTCTCGCCCTGGAGCAGCAAACAGAGCATGCCTACAAACTCCTGTTTGACTGGTTCGCGGGAAAGACGAAGACCCCCGGCCATGCCACCTGACGCTGCCTCGTCGCCAAGACGGCCCCCAAACCTCACTGCTGCGCAACCCCAAGTGTCTCTCGCAATATGCCAGAGGCTCTTGCGGCTATTGGAGCAGGGACCTGAGCAGAAACTACAGGGTCGCCCCCCGCTGTGGTGATCCTGTCCCTTCTCGATCGCTGATCAGCTATATCGGCTGCCATGTAACCCTCCTACAGGCAGCCCGCCTTCGACGCCGGCTGCTACACGAATGACTGGACTCGCCCTCGACACCATAACTCTCCAGATCGGCTTGAGTGGCCCGGAGGAAGCTCCAAGGGTCCATTACCCTTTGTATCCGCCACTGACCCGAACGGCGAGAGCGGGGAGGACGACCCTGGCCCTGTAAGCCTCGAGTGGGTTGGCGTCGGGCGCCTTACAGGGACTTCCGAATGGACATGAGATCTCGAACCTCATGCTGACACGATATTGTCAGCCTTTTTTTTGCCTCTCCCACCTTGCTGCCTGTGAGACTGGGCTCCGTCCGGATGTCGTAGACCGCAGACACTCTAAAGTTTTGGACCTCTCTGCGCTCTTCATCGATGCGAGCTTTCCATCGTCCTCGATAATCCTAATCGTGAGCAAGGCTCGGCATCCCACTGCCCCGCGTCCACGATGGCGACTCACCCGCGCATATTCGTCGCCATGGCGCTGCTGCTGCTCTTTACCCTTGCGCTGGCGAATCCGGTACTCCATCACGCCGTAGACGAACGCGCTGCCCTCATTGGGACGGAGATCTGCCCCAACCCGCTGGGGTTGGCGGCGCGGTGGTACCCGATGAGCTCGCCGGCGGCGGCGGTCCTCGAGCGGCGGCAGCAGCAGCAGGGGGACGACGCCGACGACGACGAGGTCCCGCAGCAGTGTCCTTCGGGCCAGCACAGCTGCGTGGAGATCGGGCCGGCCGGCGCGGCGGCCTGCTGCGCCAACGACCAGTACTGCTTCCTGGACGAGGACTGGGCGCCGGCGTGCTGCGCGCTGGGACTGAAGTGCCCGGGCTCGGCGTGCGAGGCGGACCAGCTGTTCTGCAACACCACGACGACGAGCACGATCACGCTGACGACGGCGCCGACGACGTCGCTGCTGGCGACCGACATCCCGTCGCCGGCCTGCTGCCGGCGGCCCTGCGACGAGGCCTCCTTCTCGTGCCAGGCCTACTACGGCGGGCAGTGCTGCCCGTACGGGGCGTCGTGCGCGACGGGCGGGCTGTGCCTGGCGGGGCCGACCGGCACTTCCGGCTCCTCCTCGTCGTCGTCCGTCAGCACCGTGGTCTCCATGATCCCGCCCGGCTGCACCGCCGCCACGCAGATCAGCTGCCCGGCCTCGCTGGGCGGCGGCTGCTGCGACGTCGGCTCCACCTGCACGGTGCAGACGCTGACGGGCGACGAGGTGCCGGCCACCGCCGCCACCGCCACCGCCTCCGTGGTCACCAGCAACGTGTGCGCGCCGAACCTGACGGTGGTGGCCAGCGACGACGCTGGCGGCGGCGGCGGCGGGGCGCTGTCGACGGGCGCCAAGGCCGGGGTGGGCATCGGGGTGACGCTGGGGGCGGCGGCGGGGATCGGCCTGCTGACCTGGTTCTTCTTCCGGCAGCGACGCCGGCAGCACGGGACGCGGGGCGCGGGCGCGCCGGGGGGCACGATGCCGTACGGCGGCGCGGACATGGCGGACGCGGCGGGCGCGGCGGACTACGCGGACGGCCACACGCTGCGGAACCCGCTGTCGCCGTACCCGGCGGGGGCCGCGGGGGGCGTGGCGCCCAGCGAGGCCAGCAGCGGGCCGACCAGCAGCGGCGGCGGCGGCGGCCACTCGCGCCCCTACCGCTACGATTACTTCGGGCCGGACGCGGTGCCGGGGCCGTACACCGACGGGGACGGGCGCGCGGTCGAGTACGGCGGCGAAGACGGAGTAGGACAGCAGCAACAGCAACAGCAGCAACAGCGGGAATCCTCGTCCGCGGCGGGCGTCGTCGTCTACGGCGACGCCATGATGTCGGGCAACCATCACCACCACCACCACCACCACGCGCGCCTGCCGCAGAACCCGAGCGACATCCGCCGCCCCGTCGAGCTCGACTCGCGCCTGGTGGACGTGAACCATAACTACGGCAAGGCCGGCGACGTGGTCGAGGAGACGGTGCCGTTGGCGCGCGGCGGCGGCACCGGGGCCACGACTACGCCGGCCGCGCGCGAGGAGGAGGAGGAGGAGGAGCGCGATGGCCCTCACGAGCTCTTCAGTCCCGCGAGCCCGTCCCCGTTCAGCCCCGACGAGGCCGGGTATGTGCAGGCGCGCAATACGGTGTCACCGTCGCCGCCACCGCCGTGATGGGTGGGAAGAGGAAAAACTGGGAATGAGACTGGTTGTGATGTATGTATGTGACGTTTTACGAGACACACGGGCATGGCTTATTAGCGGGCAATTTTCTCTGGATTGATCAAGCATCCGCAATTAGTAATGAGTACACACGAGTCAGACGTATAGCGGAAATCTGAGCACAAGCAATCAAGGTGTATCCCCTCAACTCCGAAACTTAATGAAAAGCAAACATTGACACGGAACGCCAAATTCGCCATGCCGCCTGATCCTGACCCTGCTATGCAACGATGAAACACAACACACTGGCAGACATTCTCGTTTCCGACATTACGCATCATCGTGTTCTCCTTTGGCTCTTTCTTCCAGGCTCTCCCTCCTCTTGACCGTGTTGTTCGCTGTCACCAGCACCTCAGCGCACAGCCTCGCCAAAGGGAGCCGTCTGGCGCAAGTCCTTGACGAGCTCCTCAACGCTATTGAGGTGGCGGCCGAGGAGCTCCTGCTTCTCCTCCTGGGAGCGGACGCAGTTGTCGCTGCTGGAGCGTCGGCGGGCGTCGTTGCCAAAGACGCGGGCGAGCTTGCTGGGGCTGCGCGGCTGCAGCAGGTCGGGGCTGACGGCCGAGGGGATGGTCGGGACCTCGGGCATCAGGTAGAAGTACAGGAACTCGATGAGCTTCAGCTTGACGTCGCGGCTGGTGCCGCGCGACCTGAACAGGCTGGTCACCGCCAGCAGCCCGTCCAGGTTCTCGAACGTGCGCGTGTTGGCCGGCGTGTCGATCAGCGCCGTCACCAGCGTCAGGAGGGTCGCGGATTGCACGGCGGGGCAGAAGTCGGGTTCGAGGAGGTCGAGGAGGAGCTGTGGGAGAGAGAGAAAAGGTATGTTAGCCATTCTGAAGTAGAAATTTGATCAGGGGGTTTTCGGGTAGTCTTACATTCATGTAGGTCTCGCGCGAAAACAGGGTCTTGCTGGGCGGGTGCAGCAGCATGAGGCCCTGGGTAAGGTCGAGAGCGCTCAGGATCATCAGGTCGTTGGAGCCATCAGCGCCTCGAGCCACCAGGCGGTCGAGGGTGCTAACCAAGCGCAGCGCCACATTCCACTCGAAGCCCTCCTGCAGCTTGAAGAACTCGTAGAAGGCCGGGTCCTCGGTGACCTCGGCCAGGGACTTGGCAGGCGGCGAGCCCGGGTCTGTTGCGACTGAGCCCCGACGGTTGGTAGAGATAGCGGAGGCCCGGCGACTGGACGCGACCGAAGTTCGACGGCCCTTGCTGGGGCTTTGCTGGCGCGACAGGCAGATGTTGGCGATCAGGCCCTCGATCTGGCGCAGGCCCTTGCGAACCTTGACGTTGTCGTAGGAGGACAGGTTGTCGAAGGCGAGCGACAGCAGAGTCTCCATGGTGGATGAGGGTTTGCCACGGATCGGGTGATATGAGCTGGTGTTTTGGTTGACAGGCTCGTGCAAAGGAGTGTGGACACGAGTACCTTAGAAACAAGGAAACGCCAGGGGTATTGTATTGTCAAGTTGCAGACGCCAGCAGAAGGGGTATTAAGACAAGTAAGATCACAAAAGATCACGAAAGGAATGACTTGGGGGTATCACGGGCAGACGGGTGGTGTTGAGATTCCTCGCCGAACATCAAGAAAGGAGGAATGGCAGGCGTCCAGAAGCGCCCAGATGCAGCTGCTTATCACTCTCCGGACTTGCTTGGTGGGTTCAGCTGCAGTCAGGCGCGTTAATGGGACTGCAAGAAGGGTTCCCCCAAGGCACAATGTGGGCTACGGGAGTGTGGTGCTCGCCGTTGACAGGCCAACCGCCGTTTGAACCGTCGTTTGCACCCAGCTACTCGGCCATGCCGGAGTCGACTTCCCCGCTGCTCTTGGCTATTGTTGCCTAATCAGAGTGATGAACTTGGTGCCAGCCACAGCAGTGTTGCGGATGAGGCGCAGGCAATGGCTGGTAAGAGCGGAAAACCCGTTGCTTCCGTTGTTCCAAAGCTGCTTACATAAGGTATAGTGATTTAGTCAGGTGGGTGGGTGGCATAACGGAGCTATGCGAGAGCTACGGTAACGGTACTCCGTAGTAGGGTTCGGTTAAGCATTATACACTTGTTGCATAATGCATGCAATGCATGTATTTATACCGTATGGACCAGCTACTATGCGCATAGTGTATTACGCTAACTAGAAATGGTA
The DNA here is from genome assembly GCA_022376655.1 of Xylariomycetidae sp. FL0641. NCBI lineage: Eukaryota > Fungi > Ascomycota > Sordariomycetes > Xylariomycetidae sp. FL0641. The sequence continues at coordinate 57,422 of JAJJKE010000110.1, read as the reverse complement.
ACTTTAGCGAAGACTTGCACCTATCGATAACCTATTGTTCACTTTTTTCGGCTTTTCCCCTACACATTCTCCTTAGCACTTATGCCTGGCACTTATGCCCCTGCAATCTCTTTACCCCCTTTATAGCTTCCGGCGTAAATAAAGCTATAAAATGGGCGAGAAGTAAGTAAAATGGGAGGTTACGAGAGTTGTTATTATTAAAGTTAGTAAGTTAAGCAGTTTTGGTGTAGAAAATTAGGTGTTGTTGGTTGGTTATATATATGGGTGCAGTGCATAATGGGCGGTTTTGGTGGTATGTATGGTATATTTGCATTGCATGGTATAAATACTGCATTAGCCGGCAAAATGCGCATTTTGGGGACCCCTACTCCGTAGTGGTAGCAGTGGAGGAGGGGTAGCCCAGCTCCGCGGCCGTCTTGAGCTTCAAGTCTCGGCTACATCCTTGCCTCGTTCCTGTCTTCAACCCGATTGACTTTGATTTATCAATCAGACTTGACCCGGAAAACAGATGGTGAGCTACTTTGGCTCTTCCTAAGCTAGAGATGGAAGGTTATGACGCAGCTCAACTTCCTCAAATTCCACAGCGGCAACCGGCGCAAAAGTGAAGCTTCAACTGCAACACACATTGGCCGCATCCATGACTTTCCTCCATGGAAGACATCACTGAGACAGCTTCTGAGTGAAGACTCCGTACTGGTACTTCAATAGCCGCTCTTAGCAACTGTTGGCAGTCGCCCTGCGTACGTCATGACGTCCGCCATTGGGAACAAGCCGCGCTTAGCTTTGTTAAGCTCCAAGCTCAGCGAGTCGGTCACTGACAGCTGCCCAAGCTTCATCAAGGGGAACAAGTCATGAACGGAGAGGGTATTTCTCCATTTACTGCCCAGATTTCGTCTTGCCCGGCTTGTTGCTCTCTTTTCCAGGACATACGCTTATTGTGCTTGACGGGATCATCACCCTCTTCCTTCACTCACTCACTCAATTGCGCTGCAGTTTTAGGCAGGTCACACGGCGACTATCCAACCGAGCACCACCGCAATAGCTGCATCCGTCGTCTGCTTACATTCCACCAACATCTGACTCAGCCCTCGGCCTTGGGTGCCCTCAAGCGAAGTATCAAGTAGACTGAACGTCGGTTGTTCATTGGAATAAGGTAGTTCACGACTTCAGCATCCATTGTTCGCACTTGAAATCGACTCCGGCCCGACCTCCACAAGCTCCATACAGGCGATAGAAAGACAAGCGTAGGAATATTTTAGATTGACAGACGAGAAGAGCGAGACGGACGAACCTGTTCATGCAAGGCTGGCTTAAGGTACGCCGCGACAAGTCGACACTGCCTGGACAAGCGCGAACTCTCTTACGGCTACCTGCACCTCGACAATCCCAGTCCTTACCTTAGGTAGCCTCGTTGCCTTTCAGCGCCTCGCCGTACCTGCCCGACCGCCCAACTGCCCGACCGCCCGCCCGCCTGCCCCGTGCCGATCGGGGCTAATGCGCAAGCCATGATCTCCAACACCAACAACTCGTCTATAAAGTTCCAGTCGCCCAACGCCATCCCCCCGAGAACTTCGTCCACCGGTTACACTGCTCCGCTCCCGCCGGCAAAGTCCGTCTTGCGCCCTGTTGCCGAGTCCGATTGGCTTGGCCAGAGCGGTCACCGCCACCGCAAGTCCTCCACCACCGCCACCGGCATGCCTCTGACCGGCATGATGAATCCGACGGGGTCCCAGGACCCCGAGCGCTATGCGACGGAAGACCTGAACTACAGCTCGAGGAAAACATGGAACAAGAACAAGGACGAGGTCGTCATGGGGCCTTACGACTACCTCTTTGCGCACCCCGGCAAGGACCTCCGCACCTTGATGATCAACTCCTTCAACGCCTGGCTCCAAGTTCCGCAAGAAAGCCTGGATGTTATCACAAAGGTGGTCGGCATGTTGCACACCGCATCGCTCTTGATCGACGATGTGGAGGACAACTCAGTCCTGCGCAGAGGTCTGCCTGTAACCCACCGAGTCTTTGGCACCGCCCAGACCATCAACTCGGCCAACTACGTCTACTTCTGCGCATTACAGGAATTGCAAAAACTCAAGAGCCCAGAGGCTAATACTGTGTATACCGAGGAGTTGTTGAACCTTCACCGAGGTCAGGGCATGGATCTCTTCTGGCGAGACACCCTGACATGTCCTACCGAGGAGGAATACCTCGAGATGGTTGGCAACAAGACCGGCGGCCTATTCCGGCTAGCGATCAAGCTGATGCAGGCTGAGTCGAAAGCACCCATGGACTGCGTGCCCCTTGTAAATACCCTGGGCATCGTCTTTCAGATCCAAGACGACTACCGCAACCTCTGCAGCCCGGCGTATGAACAGAACAAAGGGATGTGTGAGGACTTGACCGAGGGGAAGTTCTCCTTCCCCATCATCCACAGCATACGGTCGAATCCTAGCAATTTACAGCTTCTGAACATCCTAAAGCAGAAGACGACCGAAGACGAGGTCAAGCGCTACGCTGTCAATTACATGGAGGGCACTGGCAGCTTCGAGTACACCAGGAGGGTGCTGGAGATCCTCATCGAGCGCGCGAGGAAGATGGCGGACGAGATCGACGACGGAAGAGGAAAGTGCGTAGGGATTCACAAGATCTTGGACAAGATGGTGGTCTAACCAAGGGCCGATGTCCTTCGTGCCATCTATTGGGAACGAGACGGGCGGATTTCGTCGAGCGAAGCATGCATGGGCGGAGGCGGAAGCTTTGCATCTGGATACCCTTTCATCCGATTTCTTACACTACGTAGGTTCGGAGATCCATGGGCCCTTCTCAGGGTCTGTAGACATCCTATCAATCAAAAACGCACCCTTTGAATGGGTGGCTGAACATCTGACACACCCTTCGCGTATTGCTTCAAGTACAGCTGATATTCTTATCTAGACGACGCACCGGTACGATTTCCTCAAATCAACCCTACTTCCCATGGTACCGTTAGACGCTCTCATAAGATGGAACGGTCTCCTCGCTGTCGTTCTCGCAATGTGGCAACAGCCTGGCTTCCTCTTCGTACAAGGCACGACTCGTACGCACGTCAAACGGTCTTTTATACAGAAATGCCCCAAATAGTATGATGAACCACAACGTGATATAGAGGGTCAGGAACGAGATTTTCGTGTCGGCGACATGGGGTATCCAAGTGCTGTAGTGGGTAAGGTTCGTTGGCCACCTCGGCGGTTTGAGAGTGGACATGGCGAAGGGGGCTGGAGAAAGGAATAGGACGGAAGGTTGTGAGGTTTATTCACTTGGGACTTTGAAGAAAACCGAGTTTGGGAGAGGTTAGGAAGGAAAGAATTGTATTAAAGCCGATACCAAGGCTTTGAGCCGTAAGGAGTTATGTTGAGTCGGCGGCTTGGTGGCCAGCTCACCATGACTGTTTCTACTCATGGAAGAAGCTGAAGGCAATAGATCTCAGTTTTAAACTGCCCATCAGCATCCTTCTCAGTAATTGTCACACGAGATCAACGTTCCTTGCCTAGTAACGTATACACATGAGAGCCGATGGTGCCCCCGAGAGGTCATTGGCCTCCTTGGTCAAATTCGAAAACGTGCAGTGATGCCAATGATTGACAATACAGTGTCAATTAACGATTAAAGCGAGTAAGTCTACTAAGCGAAGGACCAGGTGGTGAATATATCGCAGACTACAAGGTTACGCCAAGTAACTCGATAGCCAAAAGCGCCAGGCCGAAGTCGAACAACAAGATAAGGAATGTGAAGAGGAGGGCGAAGAAGAATGCCATTTTCGCCGAAGTGATTGATACTCACCGAGTTCTTTGGTTGGAAACGAATGTTATGACGACTCGATCACGTAGTCGGTCAATTCGGAGGAAATCAGCAACGTTCTGATTTCCTTCGCACTTGGTTAACAGGTACCTCGCCAGTCCCGGCCAGCATTTGGTAAGCCATCCAAGGCCATCTATATATGAGTTGCCCAAGAATGGCTCCTCAGCAGCCAAGCACCCCGACAAGAGAAGCGTCAAGGGCATTCCACGTTGGACAAAAGACGAGTGATAAGAACTCATTGAATGCCATTGTCTTGACCCAAGCTTGGCCTTGTGTAAGTACTTACTTGGGTAGTGACTTGGCATTGTTCGACACAACGGCTTTCAGCGAACCCCTGACTAGAGGCGCACTTCGAAGATTGTACACACGTTACCACCAAGGGAGACCGGAAACCCGTAGTTACCGGAAAGCTCAACGAGCTTCGAAGATCACCGGTCCGCGCCACGACAACAACAACAACGACATGCCACAAAGCAATCCGGGGAAGCCGAAGGGATTCAAACAATCTCACGAAGCCTGCGCCTCCTTATCCAACGCCTTCCTCTTGACCAGGCGCACCCATCTGCGCCGGCGCCACTGCCCGCGTCTGCCCTCGTCGATCTCATCGCCCTCCTCCCAGCTAACCGTAGGGACGGAAACCGCCTTGCTGCCCTTCTTTTCCAGCTTGGCGCCGCCGCCGCCCTCCTCCTCCTCGCCAGCAATGCCCACGCCCCCCCTCCCGTCGTCGGCCTCGTTCCGGATGTCGTAGACCCAGCGCTCGCCCTCGGTCTCGATCTCGACGCCGGTGATGATGCGCTCCTCGACCCACTCGCGGCTCCAGAGGTCGAGCGCCCACTTGGGCTCGCTCCAGGCCCAGCCGGGGGGCGGGCGGACGTCCTCGAAGAAGCGGGTGCCGGCCGGGCGCTCGCCGGCCAGGCGCGCCCGCGACAGCGGGTCGTACGGCGACGGCGCGAACAGCCACGGCTCCCACTCGGCCTCGCGCCGCTGCAGCTCGAAGATCTCCACCTCGCGCGTCTCCGGCGCCGAGTCCAGGATCACGTCGGCGGCCACCCAGGCGCCCAGCTGGCCCGCGGCCTGCTCCTCGTGCGGCTTGACGCGCGCCGCGTAGGCCTGCAGGGCGCGCTGCGGGGCGGGGTGGCCGAGGGCGGTGGCGGCCCAGCCGGCGGCCAGGAAGACCAGGCGCCAGGGGACGAGGTGGGCGGCGACGGAGAGGGCGAGGGCGGCGGCGGCGAGGGCGACGAAGAGGGCGGTGCTGCGGGCCTCGTCGCTGAAGTTGGTGGCGGGCACCAGCAGCGCCACCACGCCGTCGTGCAGCTGGCTGAAGTCCTCCATGCAGTTCTGCAGGTCGCGCATGTTGCGGAAGAAGTCGCGCGACAGCTCCTTGACCGGCCGCACCGTCAGCGCCGGCGCCAGCGGCGGCCCCCGGAACGGCGAATACGCCGCCGCCGCGTAGTAGCCGCTCACGCCGCCGCCGCCGCCGCCGCCCTGCTGCTGCTGCTGCGGCTGCTCCGCCGGTGCCGGGTGGCGCGCTATGAAGCTCGGCACCAGCACGCCCACCAGCAGGATCACCACCGGCAGGAGAGGTAGCAGGTACGGGTCCAGGCACATGAAGGTGTAGATGGCCAGGAAGGAGAGCGTGTGCGTCGGCTGCTCCCACGACAGCAGGCGGATGACGCGGGCCTGGAAGACGAAGACCACGCCGATGCGGGCGTTGAAGCGCCGGAAGTTGTTCGACATGGTCGGCAGGGTAAAGTTGGGCCGTTCGGTGTGGGCTGGGCCCGTACCGTCGCCGCTGCCGTCCTTCTGTTGCGGATCATCCTGCGGGATGTCGGTGTCCAGGGGCACGACGGAGGCCAGCAGCTTCTCGACCAGCTGGTCTTGGATCTTGGTCTTCTCCTTGAAGGCCGCAATTCGCCCGCGTAGTCCGCCCTTACGCTTCTTCCCGGGCTTCGAGGGCGAGTCTATGTCCGAGGCTTCGGAGTCGTGGGTTCCTTGTGTTCTCGAAGACCCTGGCGTCGATGGTGTTCGAGACCTTGAGTCCCTGGATGGAGCCCCGTCTAGCTTTATGGTCGGGATAGGCTCGTCCCGGTTGACGAAGGCGTCGGGGCTGTAGTTCTCCATTTTGAAGCAACTTGTCAAATCATGCGCCGCTCGCCGTTGAGCGATGACGTTGGAAGTAGGGGCTTAACCAGTTCGCCGTTGATTTACTGTGGATGGGATGAGTCCAGCATCGTCCCAAGGTGAGTCTTGCTAATAAACTGTCAAAGACTAACTTAAGAAAGCATAGAGGTGAGTTAGCACGATATGTAAAGATGGAGTGAGCCGTGAGGTATGAGGGTGTCGTTGAGATGAGGGTGCTAGGAGGTGGTCATCACATGCAAGAATAAGGTACCGTCAAGGCGGCTCAGCCGTTGACGCCAACGCAAAGTAACAATGACAGGGATGCTCCAGCACTGTGCCACTGGCCGGCGGGCGCTATCAGATTAGCGGGGTTTGCAGATCTACAGTACAGGGCACCAACGCGCAGGACTTGCAGGGGAAGCTTTCAAACAAATTTCCAGCTGAGAGCAACCACAGCACGTCACCTCCCACCCCTCGAGAAATATACCTGCAAGACCTCATAGACGCCCCGAACAGAGAGGCGCATTGTCCCAACATGCCAATCACAATATTACAGCCGGCGCCCATTCCGGCCTTCCGTCCCAGCGACGCCAGCTATGGCTCCGACTCCGATTCCGAGGGCGGCGTTGACCTCGAGGGCGATATCTCCATGACGCGACCCGCGAAGCGAGCAAGACGAACCGACGATTCCTCTATAGTGACCCCGGGCGAGGTTATCACCGAAGACCCGCAATGGATGCGGTACGTTCTCGAATTCCGCTACCTTCCTCCTCCATCATTCTAGACTCACCCGGGCTGACCTTCCACTTCCCACCACCAGTGGCCACGGCACCTACACGATCCCGGACCCGCCCGCGATCCTCTCCTCGGTCGCGGGCACGCTAGCAAAAACGAATAAGCTGCTGTCGGTGCGGCCGCTGCGGGCGCGGTACACGCCGGAAATCGGCGACCTGGTGATCGGGCGGATCGTGGAGGTGCAGGCGAAGCGGTGGCGGGTGGACGTGGGGGCGGCCCTGCTGGCGCAACTCCCCCTCTCCGCCATCAACCTGCCGGGCGGGATCCAGCGGCGGCGCACGGAGACGGACGAGCTGCAGATCCGGACCTTCTTCAGCGAGGGCGAGCTGGTGGTGGCGGAGGTGCAGCAGCTGTTCGGGGACGGCGGGGCGGTGCTGCACACGCGGTCGCTGCGCTACGGCAAGCTGCGCAACGGGGTGTTCGTGGCGGTCAGCGGCACCGGGGGCGGCGGGGGCGTGGTGCGCGCGCGCCGCCACGCCTTCACCCTCGACCCGGGCGTCGAGGGCGAGGACAGGCTGGCCGTGGTGCTGGGCGTCAACGGCTACATCTGGATCAGCCGCCACCTGGAGGGCGAGGGCGCCGCCGCCGAGTCCGCCGGCCCCGGCATCACCCGCCTGGAGGACAGCGGCGTCGGCCTCAACGTCTACTCCAGCCAGAACGACGCGGTCGCGCCCTCGACCGCCCGCGAGATCGCCCGCACCCGCGCCGTCGTCGAGGCCCTCGTCCACCACGGCCTGCGCGTCGACGAGGACACCGTCGTCCGCGGCTACCACGAGGCCGTCGAGATGGCCCGCGGCGACGGCGACGGCCCCGAGACCCTGTACCTGGGCGGCGAGCGCGGCAAGCGGTTGGCCGATGTGCTTACGGCGCGCTGAGCAGACGTGTAGTTGGGGCTCTATTCGGCCTCGAGGTACTTCCTGAGGGCATGGATTAATCTGGGTATCTGTAGCTCTGGAACCGTCTTCGTGCGAGATTTGGAAGGCATTGGCCCGGTCATAAGCCACGGATACCTGCCTTCAGCTTCAGGGAAAGCCTGATCCCCGTGAGAAGATCGAGTTAGGTGAAGGGGAGGCCATGAAGGTCAGCCACGTGCTACTTATCAGGCGGTGCATTTGCAAGTATGGACAGGTCTTCCGCGGACAATGTCGTCATGCCCAAGATATCAAGATGAGAATTCGCAACTTTCGTGTCGTATGTACATAGAAAGAGATCGCAGAAGTATAATACCGAATACCGAACCAAAGACCCGCACGCCGACCCAATACATCTCCATCTCAATAGCAGCACCGAGATTGCTGCTTGGTTCCCTTTCTTAAGCGACGTAGACACCAACCTTAGCAGACGACGAACGCAAGAACGACGAAAGTTTGAAGAAACGTGTCGGGTACACGGGAAGCTCTTCACTGGGGCGGGGGAGAGCCGGGGGTAGCGCCATCAACTAATCACCAACGTCAACAAAGGAATGTGCTGAGGTAAGAATGGGAGGCCAGGGGGGATTGGGATGGATGGATGGATGCAAGCAGGTTAGGTATACACGGTTGTAGTAGTTATACATTCTCACCACGGCAATGTCCCCTTTTTCTAGGTACAGACCCATGACACGAACTTTTTTCTGACCACGCACACACGTATGCAAAATCCACAGTCTCACAAAGAAGAAGAAGAAGAAGATGAAGGGAAATACTTCCGGTACTGGAGCAGGGCAGCCCAGGCGGAAGCGAGGACGCAGAGCCAGCGGAACAACGCACCTTTGGCAGATTGGCCGCCGAGGCCGCCGACGAGGCCGGCCCAGTACTGCAGGCCGCGGATCTCGCGGCCGTCGCGGTCGAAGTTGGGCTTGCCGCCGCCCGTCATCCACATGAGGGTGGCGAAGTCCTTGGGCGAGTGCGGCAGGTAGCGGGCGCGCAGGGCGCCCTCCATCCACGACGGCGTCGACACCATGGTCCGCCGGTGCGTGAAGCAGTCGAAGCTCGCGCGCCCGTGGTACGAGCCCGTGCCCGACTCGCCCACGCCGCCGAAGGGCAGCGTCGACACCGCCCCGTGCATGTAGGAGTCGTTGATCGAGGCGCCGCCGGATGTGACTTGGGAAAGGACTGCCGGTACCTATGTTAGCCGAGCATTGCGGATAGTCGCCGGAAGCATGGGATAGGGAGGGGGGGGGGGGGGGGGGGGGGGGGGGGGGAAGCGAAAGACACTCACTCTTCTCGTTCTCCTCGTTGTTGCCAAAGGTCATGAGGGAAAGCGGGGTGGGGTCGACGTCGTTGACGGTGCGGATGGCCTCGTCGAGGTCGTCGTAGGGGAGGATGCACCAGATGGGGCCGAAGGACTCCTGGGCCATCATGGGGTCGTCGATGGAGTCGACGAGGACGGCGGTCGGGGCGATGTAGAGCTGGTCGCGGTCGGTCTCGCCGCCCATGACCACCTTGCCCTTGGTGGCGTCGAGCATGCCCTTCATGCGGTCGAACTGGCGCTCGTTGACGACGCGCGCGTAGTCCTCGCTGGCCTTGGGGCCCTGGGGGAAGAACTCGTTGTAGATCTTGTTCAGGCAGGCTATGAAGTCGTCGACGACCTCGCGATGGACCATCACGTAGTTGTGCGACATGCACACCTGGCCGGCGTTGAGCGTCTTCCCCCACATGAGCCGGCGCGCCGCGATCAGAAGGTCCGTCGACTTGGACACGAAGGCCGGGTTGCGGCCGCCGAGCTCGAGAGTGACGGGCGTCAGGGTCTCGGCCGCCTTCTTGGCCACGATGCGGGCCACCATCGGGTTCCCGGTGTAAAAGATCTTGTCCCACTTCTCGTCCAGCAGCGCCGTGGTCTCGGGGATGGCCCCGTTCACGACGAAGAAGGCCTCCGGGTCCAGGTAGTTCTCAACCATCTCCTGCATCACCATGGCGGTGGCCGGCGCGTGCTCGGACGGCTTGACGACGGCGGTACAGCCGGCAGCGATGGCGCCGATGAGGGGGGCGATGTTGAGCATGAGGGGGAAGTTGTAAGGGCCGATGATCAGGACAGTGCCCATGGGGTCCTTCCGGATGCGCGGTTTCAAGGGCGCATAGGACATCGGGTAGTCCAAGTCGGTGTCATCCCTGACCCAGGTCTTCAACTTTCTGAGCACGAGGGCCAAGTCGCTCAGTGAGTGGCCGATTTCGCTAAGCACGACCTCGTGTGAAGGCTTATTCATGTCCTTCTTGAGAGCGGCCTGGAACTTGGGTGTGTAGTCTGTGAGCCCCCACCACAGCTTCCGCAGCTGTACCAGACGCCACTCGACATCCTTCGTCTTCTGCGATTTGAACGACTGGCGTGCCGTGGCAGCGAGTTGGGGGATCTTGTCCAGCGGGGTGTGCTCGAAGGCCGGGATCTTGATATCAGACGTCATGGCGGCGAGCAGAGTTCAGCGTCTGTCTGTGTAAGTGGCTGGTTGAGGTGGTATGAGAAGCCGGATGAGCAGGAGGAACAGCAATTGTCCAGAGGAGGGGGAGGGGGGGGGGGGAGGGGGAGGGATCAGTAGAAACTTGAAGCCATGTCTTTTGTCGTGCGTGTTCGACAGTGGATGCCTTTTTAATGAGGCAAGCAGTCCATTAGGTAGGTACTTTTACTGTAAAGGTAGGGGTAGCGATTATAGTGGAACAGGGGGCGTCTTTGACATCGGTGGTCTGTTTGGCCGCGTTTACATCAGCTTTTGCCCCCCTCCAGACGGGACAGACTCCACTGCTCCAGAGCTCTCGCATGGCGGGTGGAGCTAGTGCATGTGTCCAGCAGCCAATGGTCAGCTGCGCGCAAAGGGGAGAAGCCCAAAGCGTGCCTCGTGCATAGAAGCCGAGTCGAATGTGCCGCTGCAGCCCTGATGGCCCTGCTCCGATCTCATGAGAGTTCTTCTCGAATGCGCCCATATGCCTTGGCAGAAGGCCCGATAACCACCTTCAATAGATCGGATACGCGGTCAACTTGGTCAACTTTGCACTCGCTTATTACTACAGGGGGGCAAATCCGATAGATGGTTACAGACACCGTCCAGCAACTTGCAAGCCAGCACTCGGGCAGTTTGCAGGCCTGACTATCCGTACCTCCTTGACTACCTGACAACGCCTGAATTCACAAGACTATTATGCGTCCTGCGAGCTGATGTAACGAAGCTCTCGGACGTGTTGTCTATTGGTCGAACCAGGCCTTCGTCTCGCGCGGCTGCAGGGGTGAGCTTCGAGACCGATCTCAGTGAAGGAGAAGTCTGCCGAGGTCCAAGGGTCCCAACTTGCCAACGAAGAACGTGCGGTGGTGTTATCGAGTGCGGAGACGAAACATCGCAACACGAACAATCGAGACCCTTGATACACTGTACCGCTTTAATTGAAGCGATGGAAGCAATGGAGCCGAGGGAGCAAAGAGGGGCTCGGCTCGAGGGGCTCGACGCGTCGAGAGGGAACTTGATTGAGATTCTTCCACTGGGAACCGCCATCTCTGCATTCGTTCAGTCGTCGTATCAAGCAGAATCAATCTGTGAATAGTGTAGGTTAATCTTCGCTGGTAGGTATTGCCATACTGGGTGTGGATGGTATGGCGACGGCAAATCCCGAGGTATTTTGAATCCATTGTTGAATCTCGAAAGATCGTGCATGGAATTCTCGACGACAATCTTATTTCGGGTCCTCTATCGATCCCAATCCGGGTCCTCAATCATCCCCATTTCGGGTCCTCAGTCGACCCGGGTTGGAGGCGACAGGGAGTGGGCATGCTCTGGATGGCCCCGGAGCGGGCAAACGGAGTGACGGGGTGACGGGCACCCGCACGACAGTTGGTTGGGGCGGGGCCAAGCACGTGCTGAGCCGGAAGTGAGCTGACTGGACCTGACATGCCTGGCCTGCCTGGTCTCGCGTCCACTGCAGGCGGGAATCCAGCCACAATTCTCCGAACGCACGGCCACAGCCGACCCTCTAATCAGCCCACTAGCCCTGCCCAGGTGGCTGCTGGAAGGTGCCCTAAGTTGTTGGTCAATGACCCGCTTTTCAGCGTGCGATACACCAAAAACTCGTCGGTAAAAATCACCCCACGAACTTTTACTCCTATTTGGACCTCAACCGCAGACCGTCACGGACAACATCTTCCACCCTCCATCCTTTACCACCCACCATCTAGGCGTAGGATCAAACTTCTTTGCGTCCTTCCATCTCCCCAACCGCAGCAATGGCTCCCCAGAACGTACGTACAACATGACACAACGCTTTGCTGCTGGCCCAGTCTTCCTGGTGACCCCCTCCAGCAAGATCATGGCGTGATGCAGTAGGCTAAGTCAATTTGTCAACATACAGAAGCGATCCGGCAAGGCTGGCAAGCAGACGAAGAAGGTAAGCCAGCACTGCTCGAATCCCCCTTCGCCCCGCGACACCATCGCTCACATGCGCCCCAGTTCGTCATCAACGCCCAGCAGCCCGCCAGCGACAAGATCTTCGACACCGCTGCCTTCGAGAAGTTCCTCCAGGACAAGATCAAGGTTGACGGCCGCGTCGGCAACCTTGGTGACACCATCGTCATCCAGCAGGCTGGTGAGGGCAAGATCGAGGTCATTGCGCATAACGAGCTCTCTGGTCGCTACCTCAAGTACCTGTACGTGACCTGGCTCTTGAAGCCCAAGTCTGCACCGGCGAATCAGTACTAATACATCTCGCGCAGGACCAAGAAGTTCCTCAAGAAGATGCAGCTCCGTGACTGGCTCCGCGTCGTCTCCACCTCCCCCGGTGTCTACGAGCTCAAGTTCTTCAACGTCGTCAACGACGAGGCCGATGAGGACGAGGACTAAATCGCCCCACGGTGATATCGAGAACCGGGATTTGGTATTCCGGGTTGCATAGGAAGGACGCAGTCACAGTATACCCACCATAAGAGGTGTCCTTTACAGCCAATATATAATGCCGCCTTGATGAGCCAAACCAGATGATTATCTATTGTCAATTACTTCGTGCCTTCTATGTCATGTCTAATCGCGATGCTATCGTACATCGCCGCTTCCAATCGCCTGTACTGTGTCGATACAGCACAATGTCTAGATATCTAGGGCAGCGCCCGCATAACACCCTCGAACGCCACCAGCGCCATCGCATTTGCCGGGAAAGCCCTCAAGAAGCACGGAACGAAGCCTCGCCAGTAGCCCTTGACGCCACCCTCGCGATACACGGCCCTGGCAGCCTGCGACCAGCGGGTGAAGCGGCGCGTGCCGTCGCCGAGCGCGCCGCCGAGCGGGTCGGTCATGATGCGCTGCTTGACGACGTCGGCGGGGTAGCTGGTGAGCCAGAAGACCTGGGCGGAGAGGCCGCCGGCCCAGAAGTTGACGGCGGGGGCGGAGAGGCGGGTGCGCCCGCGCAGCGCGCGCGACAGCACGTCGTACGACGCCCACCAGAAGAAGAAGAACGACCGGAAGAGCAGGGTGGCGGCCAGGCCGCGGTAGACGCCGCGCAGGCCGTGCGCGCCGTACAGCCGCCGCGCGCAGTCCAGCGGCCCCGCGTACCGCCGCGCCGCCTTGCGCGCCGCGTACTGCGTCTGCAGCCGCGCCTTGACGTGCTCGACCGGCGCCGCCAGGAACGACACCGTCCACCCCGCCGCCACGCCCGCCAGGCCGTGGCCCAGGGGCGGGAGGTCGCGGACCCTCGCGGCGGCGGGGTCGGTCGACGCGGTGGCGGTGGCGGGCACGGGCGCGAACACGTGCTCGGCGAGAAGCCCCCGGTAGATCGTCAGCGACCCCAGCATCAGCGAGTCCATGAACATCCACCCGACCAGCGGCGGGCTGGCGCCCTTGTACAGGCCGCGCACGCCCTCGCGCCGCAGCGTCTGCGCCGTGCACTGCAGCGGCCCGGCGAAGCGCGCCGCGGTGGTGGTTTGCAGGCGCACTTTGATGGTGTCGAAGGGGTGGCCGACTGCGGTTGGGAGCGGGCGGGGGGGGGTCAGTCAGCTTGCGTTCCATGTTCGTGCGAGGTAGAGAAATGGGAACGGGAGTGGGGGGGCGAGGGGAGAGGGAAGAGCTCACCCGTCAGCTTCGCGATGCCGGAGAACACGCCGGCCACGAAGCCCTTGTAGTTCTGACTACTACCGCCGCCGCCGCTGCTGCTGTTGCTGCTGCTGCTGCTGGCCTCGACCGGCTTCTGCTGCTGGTCGGCCGACATGGTGCGACGGCTACATCGGATGCTGGGTGTTCGAAAGCGGGAATTGCGTGTTCGCGGCGGAAGCTGGTGGTGTAAGGTAGTTATTACCTACGGCCAGACTCCAGATGGCGGCGGTACAAGAAAAAAAAAAAAAAATAAGCAGCTCGGTGCACAATCGCTGCGCGCGCCGGAGATTGCGGAGCTAGCACCGAGATCGGCGGCTGCAAGCTCCCGCGCTTGGCGCGTCCGATTCGGTGACGCGCTCACTCCCTCTCTGCCTGCCCGCTCTGCTCTCCCCTATTCCCATCGATGATCCGTCGTCGTCGGGCGTCTTTGCGGCTGAAAAGCCCCCCCCCCCGCCCACAAGACCCTGGACTTTTTTCTTCTCCCGTCGTCACCACCCTTCACGTCGACGTCGATGAGGTCATGACATCTTCTCCGCGCCCTCCTCAACGAGGCCGTACTTAGTCTCGCGGTAGTGCGCCAACTCGACCGCCCGCCCCGCGCCGCCGCAGCGCGCTCACCATGTCTCTGCAGCGCCCGCCCACGGCGCCAGGGCCGCGGCCTGACACCCGTCCGGCTACATGGTGAGGGTGATCGCGGGCACCGCTGCCCGCAGCGAGACGCCGGTATCCGCGCTCAAGCAGCGGGTGCCAATCTCGCGCCTCGAGCGCCGCGCGGGTCGAGTGCAGCTCGCCGCCGTCCAGCGGTCTTCGCGGCGCCGGGGCCCAGCCGGCCGGCCGTCCGTCTTGCGCCGCGGACCATGGGACCCGCACCGGGAAGCTCACAAAGCGCTTCTGGTCTGCGTCTGCGTGGGGCTTTGTTCCCGCCGTCGGCCATGCGGTGCTTTCTCGCGCGGCGTTCCGCGGGAAGGTCACAGCCCGCGGGCCGGGCTTGGGTCTCGATGCCGTGGCGGTTGGGTGTCGCGGGGCTGCGGGTTAAGCCCCCGAGTCTGTACTCGATACCTGCTGGAGTTCTCGAATCTGAGAGCATGGTGAGGATCGATATGACGGCCCGCTTGTCCGCGCAGCATCCTTGCTCGTCTCGGGGTGGCTATGTGACTCTGCTGACGCAAATGGTCATAGCCCCTACCACCAACAGTGCTGTTTCGCTTACGAGGCTGAAAGACCGCTGTGCGCAGTCGGACCAACGGCCACAATGCGCTGCCAAGAGCACTTCATCTTACAGCATTCTTCGTCTAGGTGCTTTGAGCACTCGTGTTGGTAGTTCCGGCTATGCTCATGGTTTTCCACAGTTCTTATCTTCGATCAGCAGAGCACCGGTGCCTTGTCCATCCTCGTTGCATGAGCCTCGTCGCCAGCCGGGTTTTTGCAGTCGCATATTCATCGAAATCTCGGCTGCCGCGCTTTACCAGGTCACAGTCCCGTTGTACGGTTGCAGTGTCGCCTGGGAGCGGCGTCCCATGTAATGGGAATGCTGGCGTCCGCCGCGCCAGGACTCCTCCTGCAAGGCTGCTCGATACCCGCCAACTACGCTGGACATTTGCGCATTCGGATCACTGCCCTACTTTCAAAAGTCTCTTCTGATTACTATCCTGGGCTGTATCTCCTGCGTTCATTCCTGGGATGTCGTCTCCCTCATCCCCTCTGAGAGGTCCGTCGCCGCCTGAAAGTTCGCTCAAGGTCACGCCATCTGCACTAGACGCAAGCCTTGCTACCTTTCGAAGCAAGGCGCTTCGCTCTGACACCCCCGGTATCCCTGACATATCCATCTCCCAATCCTCTTCAGGCGTTACGTGGTCACCGTCTTGCCGGTGGTCTTGCATCAGAATCTGTCTCGACGGGGCCGTTCGCTTAAACAACTTTCTTTCCCACATGTAGTTGATGTAATGACGTTCGAGTCGCTGCTCTCCCTTCCTCCCCTCCTTCGACTCCAGATTCTTGATCAAATAATCAAAGCCAGGTGCACACATTTCCAGTATGTCGCGTATCTCCTCGTCGGTCACCTTGATCTCAGATCCACCACCCACTTTCGGTTTGTATGGTACATAGCCAACTCCTGGTAGCCTCGTTCAACCAATCCATCGCTTCACTGACATCCTAGTAACCAGACGAGACTTGTCCGTATCTGCGTCATGGTCAGCTCGCCACCGTTTTATATGCTCGGCTACGATGCTAACGCTTTCGAGGATGACACGCCCATTTCCCGAAAGAATCATGAGTGCCAGGTCCACTTCTTCGAGACTGCAATATGTGTTACTGCTCTTGATGCATTCTGAAGTTCTAAAAACCTTGCCGATAGGAACACTACTCCTCCACCGCTGATCAATCCCATCTATGCGCGCAAAGAGAGTCTAACTTGCCCCTAGCCTAAGGGTTGGGCCCGGGCACGTTCCGGCGAAATGTCTCCTCCCACTTCTTGACAACATCCGGGTGTCTGAAGTCGATGACCTCGCAGGCTTCTCCGGAAATCGGCACCCTCACTTTAGTCGGCTCAAACGTGTACATCAGGTTCTTGCCACCCGTACAGAAGAAAGCCAGTCGCCACTCCAACAACAACGGGCTGGGTTCTGCCCACCCCTTATTCGCGCTGTCCTCCTGCATATAGTGATCCTCTCCCTCAAGTATCGTGATGATATCGTCACGGAAGTTGTTGAGCTCGGGATTGGTGAACTCCCGTGACTGCGGTACTGTGATTCTGATCGTGCCGTTGTCGTCCTTATTTGTGTGGGCCCATACATTTTCGATGAAAGTCTCGTCGTACCTCTTGTTTCTCAAGAAGGTGCGCCACCACTGCTTGTCGCGGTAAGGCTCATTAAAGTCCATAGAAACCAGTATATCTTCGCTTTTGACGTTAGGGAGGTATCCCGCGACTTTGTCGGCAATCTCCTTTTTGACTATTTCTCGCATAGTGCTGGCGCTGTTCGTCAAGGTTGTTCAGCTGGACTGGGTACGGCGGGAGCGAGTGGGTTTTGGCAACAACGAAATGTAGCTGGCTTAGGGTCGTGATGACAGGGAGTGAATTGGTGAATATAAAAGGCAAGAACAACAGACTGCCGCTTGCCTGGCCCTTTATATAGACCTTCTCGAGGGTATGGCGACCGTATGTGAGATTGGAGTATCCCTCTACAAGTCTCCCGATCCCGTGGTCCTACGCCTCACTCGATCGCCGCTCGAAGACCAACATGATACTGCCCTTTGTTTTCGTTGGTTCAAACGACGTGTTGGTGGTCGCCGCGCTCCATCGCCTCACTCCATCGCCTCGCTTGGTTGTATCCGAAGACCAAACATGATCCCCGCCTTTGTTTTCGTTGGTTCAGACGACGCGTTGGTGGTCGCCTCGTTTGGCCGTATCCGAAGACCAGACTTGACACTTCCCTTTGTTTTCGTTGGTTCATACGACGTGTTGGTGGTCGCCTCGCTTAGACAGTTTGGCTTACGTTCGTTCAACCAATGAAGCCACCCTCGGCTGTAGGCGATGTCGTACAGTCGTCCGCACAGGCACTGCGCTGAGCCTTGTTGGTCACCTCTTTCACCAGCTCGAAAACAGGTGAAGGTAGATGACTCACAGTTCCGGTTTGCCGCCATCTTGCTTGCTCGGTTCATCCCTCGACATCACATGCTGCCATGTCACACGACACTTGCAAATGCTGGCCATCTCTGACTCCACCTCCCAGTGTGCCACCTAGTCGCGGACGTTTCCAGTACCAGTCGAGTCACGGCCCCGAACAATATATTCGTCGCTACTCCACTTCCATGAACACTCGGTAGATCCGGTCCATCTCCGTGGAAGCGTGGTCGCACTACGCGTGCACACGGGCTCTGAACTCCGGGTCCCTGTCCCCTTCGAGAGCCACGTTCTCGTTGCGCACCATACTCAAGGTATCCTGGATGCTGCTCATGTGCCTGGCTGCCACCTCTTGGAGATCACCTTGAAGTTCCTCGGCAGCAGCGATGTACTCCTCCTCGAAGTCTCTCAAAAGGTCGACGAACATACTCTCCCGTTGGACTTTACGGTTGATGATGTTTTTCCGCCGTCGGTCGCTTCCGGTGCCTCGTGTGCCTTTAGTGTTTTGCTGGAGTTCAGAACTTGCAGGGCGACCTACCATACTCACGTATGCACTCTCGATAAGACTCTTCCATGGCCCTACCGATGAACGAAGTACGGACACCCGAGAGTGCGTCTGTTTCCAGCGTACTGCCAGTGTTGTCAGCATGAGCAGGAACAAGTCGAATAGATGTCGTACTTGAGCCTTTTCTCAAACTTGCGGTGAGTCTTTTGGACGTCTGCAAGGAACAGTTTCTTTCTGGTGGACAGAGTCCGCCGGACAGTAGTCTTCCAATCCGCGCCGTCTTCACTGTCTTCCATCTCGGTGTCTGGGAGAGGTTAGCGGTGTTGCTAACGGGACTGGTGATCCTACGTAGATATCCCAGGGCCCAGTTTAGAGATCTTTTGATCACCAAAATGACGGTATCCCTTCGCCTATCGATCGAGAGACCAAGCTGGCGCCATGGAGAGGTCGTGGCATTCTTCATGGTCGCGATCAACTCCTCGTTGTGTACCCTACTGCCGGCGTGCAATGATCCCCATAGTGGCGGCAGAATGCCGAGTAAGTGGCTTCTTCTTACCAGTGCACGAAACAGCTGAGATGCTAGGTACTTAATATCCACGTACCATGGTGCCACTACTCGATCCCGTCAGTGCCCGGCGCTACCGAAGGGGAACTTAAGACTATGCACTTACGCCACTCCAATCGAAGCTTGCCTCCTGTGCTGCGCGGCTCCAGTTCGATGTGCTGCTCCCTGTCTGTGCGTCAGCATATAGCAACATCGCCCGATTCCGGTCACTGACTCCCAGGATTATAGATGTCATCCTCGAAACTCCTTATGAGTGATTGGCCCACAGTGAAGGTGGCAGATTGGTTGCCAGTGATGTCCTATATCACACGTTAACGTCTAGTGGGTGAAGTCACTGTATAACTGCAGAAGGCCTTACTCCTCTGAGCCGTCGCTCTACCGCGTCCACGGCATCGCGGATGCTTTGCCTTCGCTCGGCGTCCAAAGATCCCAAACCTGATTCACCCCACAACTGAACACGGCCCAGAAACTCTTTGGTGCTATCCTGCATGTACTGTTTTGCGATGCGGTATTGGCTGTCCGAGACCATGGCTATGCAATGCTTGCGGACCTTGATGATCCCGCTGAGCTCAAGGAAGGGTAGAGCCTGGGCTTTGGCTTCATGTCGATGGTCCGTGTAGATCCTGTTGCTGGTACAAAAGACCTTCAGTACTCCATCGGGCACTTGATCGCTGTAACGCTCTCGGAGTTGAGATATCACCACGGCATTCCGTTGCGTGATGATGTATTTCTGGAGCCTAGACCACCGTCAGTCCTTGGTTTGGGCCATTGGCGGCCATGGAAGGTATCCGCATACTCAAAGCGATGCTGCTTCTGGCGGCTCCTATTCAGAAAGGTATCAGTTGCGACATTCCCTGGTAGCAGGTGGCTGGACTTACTTAGCGTTCCATAACCTCCTATTGAGCGTAGCCTGCTCTCGTACTTCCTCTTCAGTTAGGTCGTCTTCGTACTCGAAAAGCTCGCTCAGTTCCTCTTCCAACTTCGCGATATCTCTTTCGTCTTGCGAGACTATTTGCATCATGTTCTTGATAGTCTCGGCTCTCCTGTCTCTCCAATCTCTCACTGCCTCTTCGGCCCGAATGTCCTGGTCGCAGTCAATGGGTATTGAGCATCACATACGTGCTTCAATTGTGGTCCTCGAACATACATCAGACTTGGTGCATATAATGCCCACATTGGAGAGATTGGCCATTTGAGCCAACTGCACCACACTCTGGACGCCAACATCAGTAGTGGCGCGCCCAATATTACAGACTGCGAATATTTCGTCGCATCCTCTGAGGTATCGCTCGGTGACATTCTGACGTGCAGAGTTCATGTCACGAAGTCCTATCGCGTACGCGGTCAACTCCAGAAGCCAGACGATCTTCTGTCCAAGATTGGCTTACCAGGTAGGTCAACCAGGATGAGACCTCTGCTCAGTATATGGGCATTGAGGAACACCCTAGGAACGTTAGTGAATATTTGCCAGCCAAAACCGATGCAATTGATTGACGTACTGGATTTTCTTGATAAAAGGCCAAGCCGAGGAACCTCTTTTCTGCGCTGGCTCGGAAGTCAGCTCCTCCAAGAGGGTCGCGCATTCTTCAAGAGTCTGTCGACTTTCTGCGGGATTCATGGACAGCAACCCTGATCTTTCCACCCAGATCTTGAGCATCTGTATCACCGCATGCTCTTCCGGGTCGACCAAGCATCTCTCATCTACGTTCGGGGACGGGAAAAGGGCCCGAAATGTGCCTAGAGCGATGTTAGCTCTTTTTTCGGCATCCCTCCTTTCCTCTTGATCTAATATGGAATCGCGATGGTGGTGGAAGTGACGATACGACCGAAGCAAATGGGTCAGCTGGTCGGTGATCTCGTCGAACGTGAACAGGTCGACCTTGACGAGGAAGTCTTCTGCGTCTCGGTAGTGGTACTCCGTGACAACACATGTACAAGCTGCCCCGCCGTTGCTCTGATGTTCAGACGTTAGCAGATTCAGATACTCGCTGCAGGAAATGGGATATCCTCACTGTTCGAGCCAGTCCAGCGTGGTCTAGTAATGAGTTGAGCAAACTACTCTTGCCTTTTTACGGTTCTTCCGTTAGTCAGAAACACCAAGACCGCGAATAGCTGCGACTCACCAGCTCCGGATTCCCCAACGAACCCGACAATGCGGCTCGGGGGGCACCGAAAATTAGCAAGCTGGCTCGCTTCCTGCTGCAGACGTGCCATGATTGAATCTGGGTCTTGATGCACAGTACTACTTCTCA
Organism: Xylariomycetidae sp. FL0641; assembly: GCA_022376655.1. Classification (NCBI taxonomy): domain Eukaryota; kingdom Fungi; phylum Ascomycota; class Sordariomycetes; species Xylariomycetidae sp. FL0641. The sequence goes on along the minus strand of JAJJKE010000110.1, from coordinate 36,689 downwards.
GCGTTTCCTCCATTTCTACCATGAGTCTTCTCGTTGTGGCGAAGGCATCCTGGAATGTAGGATGGCGGAACCGATCGCCAGATACTTCTTCATCACGAACATCGTGTGGTTGCGCGTTAGCACGAGAGCCAGAGCGGCGTCTTCGTTCGGCACTGCCGCTTCGATGCTGCGAGGTCCCAGCTGGTGGAGGGGTTCTAAGCAAAGAAGGGGTGCGGCTATTCCGCCCTGGTGAGAGGTCGTGAATGGCATCCGCCAGACCAGACAGGTCTATGCTCGGGTTCTGGGGCGATAGCTGAAGGCCGGCCAGGTGTCTATCCACGCTACCCACCCCATTGTTTTCGGACCCGTGCGGCGGCGAAACAGATACAGATGGTGTCCGATGGTGGGTGCTGTTGGTTGTCACAGAGGTGGGAGATGCAGCCTCTCCGTCTCGTCCGTTCGGTTCGATTGACGGTATGGGATCGTCACGAGAAGGATTCGCGTCTGCATGGCTCCGTGGAGTGACGCTATGGTGCTCATGGGAGGAAGAAGAAGTGGTGCGGTTGCTTCCTCGTACGGGAGCACCCCCAGGCGACGAGGAATGTGACTCTCGCTCGTCCTGCCCACGAGTTGGTGGACTTGTGCTACTGCGGGGTGTGTGTATCCCTTGCGACGGGGTTGAATTCGATTGGCCATCGTCAGATATCGGGCTCGACATCTATCCGTCGTGAGTAACCCCCAGACAAGGGTAAGAAGAGTTATACACATACTTCAGGTAGTATCTGTCGTAGTTATAGCCGGGTTAGGTTATATTTCGAGGGTTCTTTGCTTCGAATTCTCAGTTGTTCGGCCACCGTTGATACGAATCCAGGAAAGGGACGAGGCATTTATAAGACGTCCTGGACCTCGGAGGATGGCGCTGCGGTTTGGGGCCTCCCTCCTTTCCTCAGCGCTTTTTCGCGATTACCCCTCGCGAAGTCAAGTGGGGTGAGGCAGCAATGGTTTCAATATACTCCCGGAGCGTCGACCTGCCCAGCTTCTTGCCTATCTGTCAGCCTCGCCTGCCAGCGATGCAAGAGCAATTGAAGTCGAGCGGTTGGTGATGTCGTACGTCAGTGCATGCACCCGATATGGGTTGCGTCTGGCTGTATCGTGATAGCAGCCAATTGCACTTTGCAGGTAACAGTCGAACTGGAGCTCTGAGCTCTATCGAGCTCATTCCCCGGTAGTTGGCCGGAAATCCAGCCTGCAGGAACTGTAACAATATCCCCGCCGAGGCTCAGCTGTAGCCTGGCCATCAACGTTGGTGTGGCGTAGCAGAAGGGATTCGATTGGATTCGGTGCCAGCTTGAAGGACCAGCTGACGCTTTTCCCCAGCTCAGTTGCAGGACTGCATTGTAAGCGCCCAGGGGGTAAACTGCGCCCGTTTCGCTCTTCATGGCCGCAGGCAGATTCAGGGCACCACCACAACCAAACACCGTAAACTTACGCCGGGCCTGGATGAGCTGGCAAACGTTATCGCGGTTCGCCTTCTCGTAACCCTTGAAGAGAACCCGGGCGTGGTCGTGGGGGCCGATTCGCGGGCAAAAGAAGCGCCTACGAGAGCCCGATGGAGATATGTTCTTCATATAGAACAGGCGTTTCTGCGCGCTGATTCGATACTCTCGTGGCCACTCCGGCATCTATATCCGAGTCAAGTGTAACGACCTGTAATGCTATTCATGACTCTCATACTGTGCAAATCGTCTCATGCCTTGGCGTAACCTCGCCTCACAGCACTGGTTAGTCGTTCGAAGCCCAGCACACGGACTTTCAAGGAGTTACACCCTGTTTCTTTCATTTCGCGAAGCCTATGAGAAACCTGAAGGCAAGAAATGGCACTGGAGAAGTTATATTCTGAGGTTTTTGCTGCTGGTGATCCAGGGACAAGCGTGCCTGTCAGTCCTGAGTCAACAAGTTGGCCGGCGGTCCTAAGACTGGGATTCTCGGTAGGCTGAGAACATCAGCACTGCGAAACTCTGAGCTTCGGGGGACGCGGTGGCCGGCGTTCTATCACTCCAGTCCAGAGGGTTCACCACGGGGCTCAGTAGCCCATCGTTTCCTATTCTCTCGATGATCCGTTGCCTTTTAGAGTCAGCCCAGTCTGTGTACTCGGATCCAAACTTCGTGGGCTCAAGTTGAGCCATGCGGTATGCCGTTGTGGCTAACAAGGTGGTGCCTGAGAGCTCGCCAAACCAAGTCGTATCGTTCAGATAATTGCGCAACAGCGGTTCGTTGGGTTCAGCGTTGTCCACGGCGATCGCTCCATCGAGGATGTCACAGATGATGCTGGCCAACTCATCCAGACCCGTGACTGTTTTGGCGAACTTCGACTTTTTGGCTGTAGCCAGCACTCGAGCCATACCAGCAGCAGCCCAACCATTACCCGTACTCCAGATTCCCAAGTCCTGAGTTTGAGGTCCGATGATGTGATGCCAAAGCCCTGACGCGTTTGTCCCCGCAGGGACCGCTAAGACGTCACGGTAAAGGACACATTGGTTGATAGCGGCATTCATCAGGTCTTCATCGTCTGTCTGAACGGCCCAGTAGGCCAGCATTGGCGGGGCCATGTAGACGAAGTCAGCCCATAGCTCTGCCACAGACTCGCGCTGACTGATAGCCCCGTTGGGCCAACGTGAAACGGTTGTAAGCAAGTGCTGGACTTGTCGTTCTGCAGCAGCAAGGTAGTCAGGTTGGGTCTGGCCGATCAGGATAGCGGATACCCCGAGCGAGGCCGGGTCACCAGAAGCTCCTACAATACAGGTCAATACCAGAGATACCCCGGTGTCGACGGACTAACGATACTCACCATCGCCATCAACGAGAGTTGTTGAGTTCGTCCGGATGTGCGGCTTCGCGTACGCCAGCGAGGGGGTGTCGGAGACTTGCAGAACGGGCACCTTGCCCTGGGGGAATGTGCCGTTCCCGAAGACCGAATAATTCGGATTATACCACTCCAGCAGTGCCTCGGAAAATGTCCCAAACTCCCAGCTGTGGGTGGCTAAGCGGTCACCTTGCGCGATGACATTGGTGATAAGGTTCGACATGGTGAAAAACCTTCCTGTCAATCCGAGGCTTGCCAACACCACGTGGCGACGAAGGTGAACGTGTATCGTACAGCAGGTGATCGGGCTCTTATAAGCCGGGGCGTTTCTCAATGCGACTGTTGGCCCCTAACCTATTCGAGATACAATCGGCGAGACAAGGTATTTGATGGCTGGTCATTTCAATGAGGCAGCAGCTGAAGAAGCTCGCATCATGCCTGGATCAGCGCCAGATCAGCGCCAGATCAGCACCAGATCAATATTCCCGGTCAGCTGAACCTGGCCTGTCACCAGCACACGCTGAGGATGGCGCCAGCATTGAGTTGATGAATCATCAAGGCAGTACAATTGAGTCGTGGCCTTGGTCCAACAATTGCACTCAGGTACCTACACAGGTAGGTATGCTGTGGGATATGAGAGGTGAGATGACTGGGGACAGGATGAATGCCGATGAAGGGCCAGTCCTCTAGACGAGCCTTGAAATCAGGATCGATAACGACTCGTGACGCCTATAAATAGAATCCCCGCTAAGTCCGGTACAGGAAACCTAGAGCCTTCCAATTCTTTCCCTTACACAACGGCAAGACCCTTACCGGATTCAGCGTGCCTTCCACAGTACAGTCATGACTTAGTTGAGACTAGATTTTTTGGAAGCCACGGCTTATAAGGTATGTAAGGTATAGGTACTTTCCATCGGACACGTATTCTCAATAGCAGCAGCAGCAGCCGCCGCCGCCTAACAAAACCCGCCTCGGGCCGCATTACGGCGCGGCCTCGTCCAAGTTGCCGGTGAAGGTGTCGTCCTTGAAGGGGACGGTGGCGTCGCCGAAGTCGGTGGTGGAGAGGGCGTCGCGGGCGGCCTGGGTGAGGAACTCCCACTCGATGAGGGGCTGCTCGCCGCCGACCTCGTCGGTGGTGCCGAGCTGGTGGTTGACGGGCCAGACGCTGAAGTAGCGGATCTTGGGCCGCGTGCCGTCGAGCGGCAGGTCGTCCGTCAGCGTCGTGAACCCGCCGTGCGCCGACGTCGACAGCGCCACCATCGTCGCGTCCGTGCTGTTCCCGTCCAGCCACACCACCATGTTCTCCCAGTCGAACCGGTGGCCCAGCCCGTCCGACGGCGAGTCCTTCGGCATGAACCTGTGTGCACCAAACCCGTTAGTTCGCGGTCCCGAAGCTACGGGTATCTATAGGTGCGCGCCACTTACCAGCTGTACATGATGGCGTACATGTCATTGTACGCGGTGCCGCGAGCGTAGACCTGGCCGGTGCTGCTGTCGCAGCCGCTGCTCCCAGTTCCGCCGGTGGCCAAACCGCCGCTTCGGTGCAAGTCAGCATCGCCGTCAAACACAAGCCCCAGATGGACACCGGTGAGCGCTCGACCTACCTCGTGTTGCCCTCGGCGTCGACGGCGGGGAAGGGGACGCAGCCGTTCTCGACCTTCAGCCAGGGTTTGAACTGGAGGGCGGCGGGGGTGCCCGCCTCCGCGAAACCGACGACGGCATCGTGGTCGATAACATCGCGGGGGTCAAGGGGCGCGGCGCTGGCTCCGATGGCAGCGGTCGCAACGAGGACTTGGCTGGCGCGCATGTTGGGCTACTTCCGATCTGCTGGGGATACGACGATGGGAGGATGAGGCCTAACACGCAGAACAACCACGAGCGCCCATTCTAGCCCGGCGAGCGATGGCCGCGTATTTATCTGCGCTTCCGTGAACAGACGGTTCGACCGGGTAGCAGCCATCGTCGGTAGGTAATGTCGCAGTCAGGGCACGCATGGGCACGCTGATCCCACTCTCAGCGACGGGCATGGACATGCAAGGATAACCCCTACCGGTACGGCGTTGCAACGGTGGCCAAGCGCTGCGGGACAGCGACCCTGAAAGCCTGAATCTCTAATGACAGGCAGGACAGGCTTGACAGGCTCCCGCCCGGCCCGTAACGACGGGGGCGCCCTAAAAGTGTCCACTGTCCAAGGCGTTGAGTTGGGGAGTACTTGGCCGAGATCCGTCCAGACATCAGCTTGACACGTGGAGCGGCCCTGTCGGGCAACTCCGTTACCAACTGAGCCATTCTCCCGTGCTGGAAGACGGCTCTGCCCCTGAGCACACCCGCACCTCGACATCATCAACGGACGAGCATGAAAAGCACGTGCGCGAGGGAGAGGCTGTGTCGAGATCTGCCAGGAGATCTGGCAATCGACGTCCGTCGCCTGCTGGTTGCGCATGAATCCACTCAAACCCGGAACGCGGGGGAGACTACCACTCCGAGATTGGCGATCCTCCCGGCCAGCCTCCTCGTCATACGAGATCGGGCGGCGCGGGGTGAACGCGGCTTCTAATGAATCTTGGATGTCGGATGTGGGAGGCTGAAGTCACCTTCTCAGAATGGAAAGTCGACTCCAATCGCACCCAGTCTTCTCGTCCCAAGGTACGGTGGTGAATACTTGGCAACTCTGACCGAGAGAACAATCACACGGGAACAGGCGAATCAACTGGATCGATTGTTCAGTGGTGTACGCCAATTACTACCATGGTACGAAGTAGTCTGTCTAAGTAGCTGCCTAAGCCTTGGCATCGATCTTCTCAATGACTGCTGTTGGAGTTGTCTGCGCAGCTGAACGCAGAACCAATCAAGCCACTGGCGTAAGCATTCTTGATCGTGAGTATCGTCGAGTAACTACGGGATTCGTTAACGACCAGCATCATCAGTATAGGGGAATGGGTCGACTTACGTTCCACCAACCGTAACAAAGAGTCCCAAGAGAACGAGAAACCAGTGGAAAACATACAGCGACCTCTGCCAGAGGCTCCCGCTTCGGTAGTGCTGAAAGTCATAAAGCCAGAGGATTCCAGGAACCATAATCGCCATCGGTGCAAAACAAATCGATCCCGCGAGTGAGATCAGGTAGTTGAAAATTGCCACGGACTCGGCGAGGATGAACCCGATTGCTCCAACCCCGATGGAACATCCAAGCCACGTCACCCAGTGAATGACCGTGTTCGCTTGCAGGTGTCTCGTTTTTCTCAACATCCTTACGAACAAGTACTTCGCAGCAACATGTTGATACAGACAGCCACTCACGATCAGACCTATCAGGCCAATGCCGTACGAGACCTTCTTGATCGTTCCACCTGCACTTCCCAGAGATGGGTTGGCAACCCACTGGCCGGTCCATCGGTATACGACCAAGGAAAAGGACAGATACATCTAAAGAAAGGTGCATCAGTGCGAAGCCCTCGGTATGAACAGAGTGCCCACCAGTTGGTATATACGCCCACAAAAGGCCGTCGCCCCTTGCCAATTCGGATACACAAAAGTGAGGTGTAGGAGGGTACTCACAGCAACAACAAGGCTCATGCAGAGGAACAGGGCTTTCCTGTAGTCGCGCGGATTTCTCATTTCCGAGATCACAGGGAGGAAGGCCGAGGTACCGGCACTGGACACGAAGATGGTGGCCGTGGCCGTCATGCCCTCGGCGAATGTCGGGTAGGCGATCACGTAGTACCCGAGCTCATACGGCCCCTCCTGCGGAGCCGCGGCCGGCCGGTCGACGGTGGTGACGCCGACGACGACGATGAAGATGGCGATGAAGATCGAGAAGAAGCCCACCCAGGTCAGCCAGCCGATGTTGCGCAGCGTGCGCACCGAAGCCGCCGCGGTCACGATCACGGTCGAAAGGAACGCCCACCAGACCTGCGACGGTTTCACGTCAGCGCCCAGGAGACGGAGAATATATATGGACTGTTCGGGGGGGAAAGACGGCAAGCGTCCACTGCGTAAGTACTTACCGTGCATATCGCGTGGTCGGAGAGGGCATTAAAGGCGACCGAGACGCCTACGATGCCGGTGCCGGTGCAGAGGATATACGCGACCAGGTAGAGGAAGCCGATGAGTTCCTTGAGCCACACTCCGCCGACCTTGAATCCCATATCGGCGAGGGCTGCCTCTCATCAGTTACAGGCCCCCAAAGCACACCATCGCGCACTTACAATGGCACTCGGGATGCCTCGTCTTGAAATCGCCCTGAATGAGCGCGGTATCTGTACCCCCCCTTCATCAGCTCCAACCCCGTGCGTCCACGCCTAACCATCACGCGCGTAGGTACTACTCACAGGTATTCAGCAGCGTCCAGCCGAGCAGCGACAGCGCGCCCCCGGCCGCGCCCAGGGTGTACATGGCCTCGGGCAGGCTCAGGACGCCGGTGGCGAAGATGAGCTTGAGGAAGATGACGGTGGCGCGGGGCCAGGACACGTTGCGGAAGTTGACGCCGGCGCCGTCCGCCTTGAACACCTCCTGGTCCTCGGCGTTCTCGACCTCGGCCTCCTTCAGCGAGGAGGCGGCCGGGGGTCCGTCGACATCGCCGGGAGGCGGCTTGGTGTCGATCTTCTCGTCGGCCATTTCGGGCGCGGTGGCCATTGGCGTAGGTGGTCGTCGGGGACGGGCACGCACGCACTCACGCACGTGTACTCACTCAGGCGGTCGCGTCCCAGGTACCGGTGGTAGTTTCGGGGTCAGAGCTAACTAGCTCGGGGGTAGCATCCAGGGCCATTGTTCAGGTCCGTTTCGCTCGAGGACGGCCGTGTGTATGTATGTATGTATAGTACCTCGCGCGTGGCTCCGGTACCAAGGCCAGAGGCGATGGGCGACACCCCCGGTTTACGGTGACGTCGCAACCAGATAACGTGAACCGATAAGTGATCTTCGAACGAGATGGAGAACTGCTTGCCGCCAAGCCTCGTGGCACAGAAGGTCAACGGGGATTCTTGGTCGTTATCAGCAGGCGCTGTATTGGTCAGGTCACCGGCGGCCAGGGGGCTGAAGATCTCCGGGAGATAGGGGAGGGGCCGACCAATCAGCCGGGCTTCCCTATCGGTGACTGCGCGGAGTATAACTACCACCTGGTTTTCGGATTGTTATAAATACTCCTCCGATCGTCCTTGACATGCCGGGTCTGCTCCGAGACATTGTGCCACATTCGGGTGTCCATGGAGCCTTGGCAGAGTACGGACAGTGTCGGTGGCTCCGATGTTGGCGAGACTGGTGTCGGACAGGAGATTCGGAACAGAAGATTCGAAACGAAAGAACCTCTTTCCGTTGCCTATGCTATTTTATCAGTACAAGGACTAGAACTTGCTCTGTGTCATTCTGATTGGGCACCCTGTTCGGCCCTGATCTCTGACCTGGATGACTTTCTGCGCCCGTCGGTTACACCGAGTCCCCCATATGGCGGTGGAGGACAGGCAGGTAATTGACTGTACATATATACGGTATGTTGAGCCATCAACCTAATACTCTTGGGGGAGGGGGGATTGGTTGAGAGAATGCTGATTCGACTGGTTCTCCGAGGGAACTGACACCATTGCTCACAGTCCACAGGAAACAATAAACGTCTCCTTGGTAAAGCCAAAGCTCAATGGATTACCCAAACACCTTCTCGAAATCCCCTTGTTGTAGCACCCACTGTTGGTACGAAGCAGTCGCCAACAAGCAAACCATGCCTCACGCCGTACCTGTGCTTCCAATATCTCCCGCCGAAGTGTTTGGCCAAGAAATCATCATAATCTTCGGGCGAGAAATTTGCGATCGGGCGAACCACAAAAAGTTCCGTATTGTAGAATGCGTAGTCACCATTGACCTCCAGCATCTTGTCCCCGGCCTGAGCATGCAGCGGGGCTATCACCACGCGGTGACTTTCGGTTATCGCCAATCTTCTTCCCCTTAGGCTGTCCCCTCGAAGACTTTCGTTGGTGTCCTCGCCATAGTCCAGTTCCCACTTATCCAAAATCCATGCGGTCCTCTCACGCAATTCTGCAAGAAGTGCTTCATAATAGTGCGTATTGCCTGCCAAACCAGATGCGTGGGTCTTCTGTTGAGGCGCACAGGTGAGCCCGGAAAGCAAATTTTCAATCAATGCTGCTCGCCTTCTTCTGAGTCCAGCAGATACAGAAAGGGGTGGCTCGAGTCGACCTCTACCAGTTGTCCAACCCTGCAAGGAGACTCCTCCCACATATGCGATTGTGTCAAGCTCGCAGGTGATCATCGAAATAGTCCCAGAGTCCGGGAACAGGCCCACGTCGAATGATGAACGGGGCTCGTGCGTGTCCTCGTCCTCCCATAGTTCTGTATCAATGATCCTCTGGGCTCGCCAATCTGGTACCCAGGATGGAAATTCGCGTTGGTCGGGAGGCACAGAGGTTTGTGACTCAAACAACAAATGCTTGAAGCCAGATGTGGACAGCATATAAGTCGCAGTACGCCAGTAGGTTTCTGCCAATGACACCGAATAATCGACCTTCAGAAACTTTGAAACCATCTCGCAGTCTGAGCACAAATCCAGAAGTGAGAACACCAGGTCTTTAGGGTCCGAGGCCCCTGATCCTCGCCGTTTGCCCAGCAAGGAGAATAGTGTCAAGGAGGTGTCACGACTTCGGCTTTCATGCATAGATTGGAGCATCGAAAGGGATCCATGTTGGAGGCTTGAAATGCTCGGGTCCAAAGCAACGCCACAAAGATCGTCCCAGCGAGTTCTGAAGCGGCCAATCTGTACAAGGGGATTCCTGGATACAAGTAGCTCCTGGAAAACCCAAGCACGGGTGAACCACGGGCGCTTGACCAGGTCGTTGCTGACCCATTGGACGACTCTTCCCTGGCTTTGATCCATAATCCCTAGTTTCCTCCATGTCGATAGAGATCTGAATACGTCGGCTGTCTCTTTAGAGGTTTCAGGCCCAAGGTAGATAACGGTATGGATAGCTGTCTTGTAGATTGTGCCCATGAATGACACTTGGCTTGCGCGTTCGTCCAAATCAGCCTGGTTGATACAGAGCGCATCGGCCCAGATTCTGACCGGCCTCCAAGAGTCCCGCACATCGCACAGTGCAAGGGAAAGTGAGGTGGTGATATTGGCCCGGCAACCGTCGAGGTTGATCGTGGTCGTTTGAGTTGGGTCACCCCAGACGTAGGAAAGGGCTACGTAACCGCCGAAGATATCATTCTCGCACTCAGTGATGGTGGTGTACTCGAGTAGACAATGCAAATCCGCATCCGCGTTTTGACTGGGCTCCACGACGAGCAAGCGGATCGAGTCTGCCTCGGCGAGGCTCTTGTATTCGAATCCGGGGGCCGGGAGTTTCATCTTTCGGGAGGAAAACTAGCAAAATTGTGACTCCCGTGGGGGAAAAAGGAGGCCTCTCACTTCATCGAATGGTGAGGGGCTGACTGCCCAGTCCTGCATCTTGGGTCTCATTGTGGGGCAAGTGGCAGGTCTTGCTGACATGGACTTATCCCCTTGGATCCCGTGGCCTTTCTTTCAAGTCTCGTAGCTTGTAGCGAAAGTAAGCCTACCGAGCATTGAGTGCCTAGTAGGTGGAAACGTCCTCCTGCTGAACGGGCACAAGCCAGCGATGCATTGAGGTGAGGGTGCTTAACATCAGTCTCGAACCTCGACAAGGAGGGAAAGCAAGGGAACGAAACGCGAAAGCTGAAGAGTGCCAGGCTGGATTCGAAGACTCATGGTTGGGGGTGAGTTTCTACTTAGGTCTAGCGCCTTTATCGATAGGTGGCCGCGACTGCCACCACATTTGCGGTAAAAGAGACAGTTGACAGGGTGGTCCCTGGGGTCAATTGGCAATCCCATGGTCTCTGGCTCCCGGGGGGTAGGGGGGCAAAAGTGACAACCGAAGATCGGCACTCGACGATCTATCGTTTGGAACTGTACACAGCAGGAACGAGACATCCATGACTGCGACACATCTGGTGCTGGCTGTCCACCGAATGACTACCAGGGCCAGACCGGCGGATATAGTTTCACTGTAAAAGTACTCACCTATGTCCTGCAGCCAGCCGATGGCGAGCATGGTCTTCCAGAGATGGACTGCCGGACCATAATAACACTGCGTAGCCCGGAGTTCACGTAGAGACACGGAAGACCGGCGTAGAGCAGGTGCCAGGCAATCACAAGTACACGAGAATGCGTACCTAATCGAAAGCCTTCACAATATAATTCTTGTATCAGAAGCGAAGTGACAACCACCGACGAACCGGGACAGCCCGGTTTCCGAAATTGGACGTTATATGGATGGGATATTATGTTCATTGCTGCATCAGTTATATACTTTTGTACATGCCTATGTCGTATCTATTCTTCAAACTCCATTCTCCTCGGCTCGGCCTGGCCTGGTCTATTCGTTTCGCCTCGAGCCGTTTGTCATCTCATCCCATACGTGCATCGATACCCCCCAAAACACCCGTGGTCGACGCCGAATATCGCAATATAGATCAAGTAGCGCAGGTCTGCCCGTAGGACCCGCGAGATGCAAACGCCGGAAAATGCCGTGATGCCAGTTATCAATCGACGGGTCTTCTGCCACGTCGACGTCCCCACGCAGCGCTTCTCTCTTGAATGGGGACGCAAGAAGGGAAAGGGTATTTTCTACCAGCCCTCTACGCTTGTCTCAACCAAATGGGAGGATGGACTCGCTCTTGTAACCAGGACCTGTCGGCTCCACGTCCTTGATCGGGTGCATGAGGATGGCAGGCAGGCAAGTACGCCCATGCTTGGCCTCCCACTGCACACCGCCGATGCCGTTGTCCTCGTATCCCAGCATGTTGTTGTACATCCGCTGTGGCGGCGTCGCTCGGTAATACCATGTAGTACCGCCATATCTAGCTTCGCGCCCCCAGCCCATGGCAGAGTTGTGGCCGCCGCTTTCGCCTTTGCGGCCACTGTTGAACCATCTGGCGATGTCTTTCCCTTCCCACGGTCTATCGAAGTAGATGGGCATTGGTGCGTACACCGTCTTCAAGCCGTGGAGCATGGAGACGGTCTGACAGGCCATTTCCGAGGTAATGTGATTTCCTCGCAAGTTCTCGACATGCATGATATCGAGAAGCCTCTTGGAAATTCTGGAATGCGTGACAATGGTGGCTCGGCGCGGCAGTGATTGTGTCGGATGTAGCGGGTCGCTGTAGTTCCACACATCCTCACCGCCAACCCATCCGCTGTCCTTGACGTTCCAGATGGGAGCAACTGTGATAAGGTCTGCTTCCTCGCCGACACCCCACTTGTAGTTGTCGTCTTTGGGGTCCTTCACAGGGGGCTTGGGGCCGACCGGGTTGATGAATGGCATGTCGAGAGGACCCCAGATTGTCTCGTCGCCAGAGATGCGCTCGACCTGTTTGCGGAATTCCGTGTCATAGTCGCCATGAACGTCAGGGATGTAGTACCGCTCGTTTCGCTCCCAGAGACCTCGGCGAGGTTGCCGTCTGGCGAAGGAAGATAGCTTCTCGAGGAAGTCGTAGTGGTGCCCAGTGACTCGCGCGTCCATCTCCCAGTTCCAGACATACTCGAATTCCGGGAACTCTTGAATAAACTTCTGTACCGATAGCCACTGCGAAGTGTGCACGGTTGCCCTCTGAGGGTCCAGCTTCGGGTACATGGATTGCGTGGCCTCGTCGTTCCAAAGAATTGCTATATCCCGGAACTCCTGAGGCACGTTCTGCTCCAGGACGTATTGGTATGTCGGCTCGTCATCCCAGATCGCGTAGGAAGTATCCTTGACGTGGACGAACAGGAAGACTTGGTATTGGCCACCTGTGCGGAGCGAGAGTTCCGTGATCAGCGCGCGAATTGCTTGCTTGTCGTTTTCGTTGTACTCCTTCCCGGTATATGTCCGCAGCAGCAGCGCGGTTCGAGGCTCGGTATGAGGGGCATCCTTCGATTTGCCCCCGCCCAATCTTTCCAAGGGCCCGCGCTTGAATCCGGCAACGTGCGCTCGTCGCAGATTGCTGTTACGGTCGACAGCAGGGTCGTCCACATCCTCAGCGAGGGTCATATCGCCGCGCGGATAGACCGTGGTGATGTAAGGGTTGGATTTGCCTTGCATGTCGAATCGTTCGCTGTTCTTTTGCACACATTTCTCCTGGAGCGCACCCCAGCGGACGTTGGCCCAGTCGATGGTCTGATCCATAGTCTCGTTCGCGTTTTGGAAGCCGTACATTCCGAATCTCGTCTCTCGTTCGAAACAGAGATCGCCGTCCATGTCAAGCGCCTTGTAGCTACCGATTTGTGGCACAGGAAACTCTTCGGGGGTTCCCTTGAAAACCATAATGTCACTGACTTCCTCTCCCGTGGGGCCCACACAGGGTACATATCGGGCGTGTTCTGCCAGCCAGGCAGGCTTGTTGTATTCGGGGTACGGGTGGTAGACCTGTGGGCGCTCGGTGCTGAAATACGTCAGGTTGTGGGCAGGGGTAAGCTGGGCCTCATGTTTGGCAGCACGTGGTCGGCTCGTGTTCAAGGTAGCCATGGTCTGGCCGTAGATCGCGTCGGCGCCGGGTTGTCTGGGGAAAGTTAGGCAGGTTTCGTACCATGGATCGGGATTCCAAACTTACCTTCCAAGTTCCTCGTACTCCATTTTGAATTGAGCACGTAGACTTTTCTCGCGTTCATCCTCTGCATCTTTGATGTGCTCCTCGAACGGTTTGAAGTAAGCGGGGCTGTTGGGGTTGTTCACGTCGTTTATGAAGTCCAGCTCTTCTTGGGAGACCTGGGTAATAGGTTGCTCGGCGGCGGGAGAGGCGGGAGGGGTATAATCTGAGGTGTCCCCAAGGGGTATCTGCTCGGGCACAACCTTGGACTCTCCATACCAGCTCCTCAAGCGGGCGTTGGTGGTATCGTGGAGGAGAAACCAATATAGTGTGGCCATGGTCAAGGCAAAAGCTATAAGGCCTTTCGGCCGGGAAAGCCACCTGCGCGGCTGCACGGCCAACATGTCGTACCGCCGCTTTGTCGAAATTCGTAGTACGATCTTTCCCAGATGACAGCGGAAACGTCTCGTTTTAGATAGCGGTCGTTGCCAGTCCGGCCATCGATATTCCTCAGGTGTGAAGAGTGATTATGGTGCGTGGATATGCAGGATTGCCGATGGTCGAAGATCTCGAGCTCGTCGGGTGTCCCAAACGGAGTCCGAGTAAAGGGAAGGGGAAACGTCTAGTAGTTAAAAAGAGTGTGGTGACCGCAGTCAAAGGGGGCCGGTAGGAACAGAGTCGAAGATGTGGCAAGCGAAGTCTCGTCCGAGTCGGGTCAAAGAAAACAAAAGGTCGGACAGTGGCTGATTAAAGTGGTACGCGTAGATAGGTCAACAAGGAGTAATAAACAGTCTTCGGCGGGTGAGTGGGTTGGAGAACCAGAGCCAGCACGAGAGGACGCACAAGCAATGACGGTTGGGTCTTCACAAGACCGGGTGGCGGGTGAGCGTTGGGGCGAAGGGGAGGAGGAGGGAGGTAGGGCGGCGTGGCGGTGGGAGATGAGGACTTTTGAAGAAGGAAGAGAAAATGAAGAGCGACGGGAAAGGAGATACGAAAGTGGATAACCAGGGAATTGTGGAAACCGGGAAGAGCAAAAGGAAGAAAGCGAGCAAGGAAAAAGGAAGGACAGCGGGAAGCGTGGCATGCATGCCCTAGCAGTACCTAGCAGGGAGGTCTTGGGAGGTGTGCGGTGGCCGGCGTGGGAAGAAGATCCCCGATACCCCAGCAACCCTGCCAACCTGCCAGGCCTGCCAACCTGCTCGGTACGGGAGAGTCAGAGAAAGAGAGGTGGGCGGGCGGCTGTGGCAACGGTGGATTCGTTGGCTGGGCTAGGGGCTGCTAGCAGGTAGCTGCTGGCAAACCTGCCAACCCCGGCACTGGGCAGTGGGCAGCAGACGACCGACCTTGACCACGCAGGGGGGGATCAGCAGTAGGCGAGCCCAAGACGAAATGGGCCGGCCTTACAGCGCCAACAGCGCCCTCCGGGGCTGACCGGGACCGCTGACAGCCGTTGGGGCAGTGAACGCCAGCGAGCAACGCCCGGGCTGGCAAGGGCTAGAAGTATCGAGGAATAGCTGGTCTTGTTGCTGACTTAGCGCCCCGCTGGCTGCAAGCCTGCCCGTCCAACCGGGACGTGGAAGGAGGGTCTTAGCGGGTCCGGATGGGTCGCCGCTTCCTTGTCGTTCACAGCCATTGCGCGCGTCACCAGCAGCGCCTCTAACAGGAAGTACCTCCTTAGCACCCATCGTCAGGTCGTGCCAGTGCTCTTCTTCTCTGGCAGGTAAACTGAAAGATTCTCTCACCTCAACTGCTCGTGAGGTCGTCCATCACACCCACTCGTACCTTACCTTACCTATTCAGATGTCTTTCAAATATCTTGCTAATTACCGTCACGTTCCCCGGCATGCAGAGGAAAGCAGAAGATCAACCATTTGTCGGTATCAACTAAAGACGGCATGGTCCAATCGTTAGCAGCCCATCCCCCTGTACTTTACACGACTTGAAAGTTGAGGGGCCCCGGGCTTTCAGGGGGGGCTTTGCCGTCGCTGCAGTGCCGTACAAAGGGCAAGCTTGCAAGACCTGACGAGACGGGTTGGGTGAGGTACACACGCGTCCATCGTCATCTGGCCTTCGCATCTCCCCATGAGACAACTCATACTCCTGCCCATACCGCGCGACCTGCGACGTCGTCGGTGCCTCACCAGCTCGCGCCCGCGCGAGGGTAGATTAGTACACATGCCGCGGAGGTGATATGTGAGATTTCGGGAGTATGCCCGAGGCACCGCCTGCACGGGAATGGGGTCTGCCCATTCTGCCCATGTTCTCATGCATCTCGTCATTTTAAAATGATCGCCCCTCTCTTGTCACTCACTGCGGGAGAGTGAGATAGAGAGAGGCCAAAAGAGCGCACAAGCCGCTACTTGGCTCCTTGGAGGCTGGATCATTCTCCCGGCTCTTAGCAGTGCACCACGGTTTCAATCTTATTACTCCGCGCCGTTACGGAGGGAGGGACGGAGCACGAAATACTGCTGGATGCTTCGTCGCAAAGCTTTCACATCAATCACAGGCCGCACCAAAGCCAAATGACCAACAAATAGCCGACCGTCGCACCGTCGCACCGTCGATCTGCTGAGACTCGGACCAACCCAAGTCAGAGCCCTGGGAAGTCAACCTGCCGCCTGCTACCTTCTTGGGCAAGCCTCCTTCCCGGTACGGCATAATAGGGGCTGGTCTCGGAGGCTTGCTTGCTGTCCCGATAGGGGCACCGGCTCCCGTATGCGTGTTCGTGTGCCGTTGCCCTTCCTACCAGAGGCAGAGAGAGAGGCAGAGAGATAAATGTCGATATCTGCCAAACTCTAGCCTATACCTTTCTCTTGGCTGGTGTCGTCTAGCGTCCGGCACTATCCAGATGCCTAGAACATCAGAACATTTAGCTCTTCCTTGCGATAAGAAGTTGCCGCCATTTTCAGACGACGGGGCCAGGAAGGGCGACACGAAGCCCGCTGAACCGTGAAGCCCTACGATGGCGTGTTTGGATCACCGCGAAGCCTCTGCTCTCGTCTGATCCATCGGCGACTAGTTCCTACCTAGCCGTATAGAGGGGTTCGGGGTGTAATGATTAGGACCATCTCTCATCTTAAGGTACCAACAGATCTGGGGGGGTGTTCTATTTCTGCTCCGAACGCGTACGTGCACGCCCCGACCGGCAGCCTGTTCAATCTCGTCCGTCCGGACAGGCGGGTTCCGGGAGAGAAAAAGCCAAGATTCGACAGCAGTGCTCCTCCAGGAGGCCCACGATGGCCGATCATGGCCGCACTTGGCATTCTCGTGACGGCATCAATGGAGAAAGTTAAACGGGAGGATGCCGGGTCGTTCAATCCACCAATAACCTCACCGCAGCGACCGACCTGGCGGACCCAAGCGGGCTTCCATTATTCACTACTTCGGTGCCCGTGCACACACACAGCCCTTTACGGTGCTCGTCTACGTACGTGCCAGGAACCTGCAGTGCATACCTAAGGTAGGCATGAGTTACGCAGAGTGTACGGTGATGGAGGCGTGTTCAGCGCGTATAGGGGATTTGACCTCTCCTCCTCCTCCCGCTCCGTTCGCCCAAACCAGAGGTCGAGTACGAGGTTTTTCCGTATCCGAATACGTTAACCAGCTAGCCGGTCCCCTCTCGGTCTGGCTAGTAATATTGTCAAATACGAGCGAGACTAATGGAGGTTGCCGAGCGAGCTGAGTAAGTTGCAGCAATAAGGTTATCCGTGGACAAAGGAGGGTGTCGTCGACATGGACAATTCGACACACCAACAAGTTGAACTTGGGGAACGTTGGGCTCTGAAACAAAGCCGAGCTGCAAGGCATGGGCATATGCCAAGAAAAGACCTGCTCGAATGCCGGAGCGGCACAGGGAGGAGGCACAGCCCACCACCGACCGCCGATCTCGCGCAAGGCAACGTTGACAAGGCCTCGCAGGCCTCGGTCAAGTTGATGGGAGTCGAGCAGCGAGCTTCCGCATCCAGTCATTCGAGTCCAACTGAAGCCGGATGAGAGTGATGAGAGACACCAGTGTAGTCACGACATCGAACTGCGTGCCGCCATTGGTTGCATTTGGCCGACATCTATCTGCCTGTCTGGGCAGGGCCTCCCTCGTTTCCCTTCGCTGCGGTCCAATCTCATCAACCGGTTCCCCATTCAGATGATCATGCAATAGCCAACCCTGTATTATCTGCTTGTCTGTCGGTCTGTCTGTCTGTCTGTCTTTCCACTCACTGTCCACTGGGCCCAGGTTCTGCAAATAGATTACCGTCCCTGCCATTCCTTGACGTCGCAGACACACCACAGAGACGCAGAGATGGGACGACAAGCAAGTCGTTGTGTCGCGTCGAGGAGCCAATCGTATCGATGCCACCCCGCGGCTCATCACGAAATAGAGCTCGAGCCCCTTAGAGTGCCAAGCCTCAAGCTTTCAGCGTTTCACCTTGCCATTGCCCGCGCCCCTGGTTCGTCGACCGCTTCGGGAAGGGAAGAGACGTGACATCACGGGTGCCAAGAGAGAGACCCTGAAGAGCAAATGGAACCTCATCATCGTTGGGGTTCAATACTACCTACCTACCTACCTAGGTAGGTACCATCAGGCACGCTTCAGTGTTCACAAGGTAGCTGGTAGGATCTAGACCGTCGTTCAGATGGTGACAAATTCATGTGGTCATCGTCACGTTATCCCACCTCTTGGCTTGCGCCAGATGGCGTTGTTTCTTCTCTGTTCACTGCCTTACCCTTTACTCACCTGGCATGTGCAGCATCAGGAATGCACAAGCACTCTGAACAACACTGACACACATCGAATCTGCCGACGCTACATAGTACTACACACAAGACATCACACATGCTTTGCTTTGCTTCTTCGGTGGTATTCGTGCTCGCTGACCTTACCCTTCCGACCAACCCCGAAAATGCACCTCACTGGCCGACTACACTCAGCAGCACCGCTTGCTATTCATCAGCCCTGCTTGCTGACTACCCGCGTCGACTCAAATTAGTAACAACCTAACCTACCTTACGACGACGACGCCCTGCATCACGGCAGATCATCCCGCAACGACCCGAGCGGCGTGAAACATCGCCTACCGCAACTGATGATCGCTCGGGCCTGGCTCAACCCACCTTCACGCTCTCTGCCTGTCTTCGCTTCCCGCGGTCTCTAAGGTATCATCTTGAGTTATCGACCCAGCGACATGACGAAAACGAAGCAAGAAGCAGGTATATTTTGTTTCATTCAACTCGCAACCGGACACCCGTACCTGAGATACGCGAGCACCGCCACCGGCCAGTCAGTCAGTCATACGAGCAGCTAAGTACCTACAGTGGTTACCCTAGTTACTGCATACACCCCATACTGCATAAACCAGGGTTACTGCATATTTATTTAGGTCCCGAATCTTTTTGTATGGGAAATTTGCCAGAAACTGCATAAACTGCATACTGCATACACTTTTTGAATATATGCAGTTGCAGGGGTTAGTTTTTGGTGTAGCGGACCGTTTGCCCCTTGATTTTTTATCGTCAATTCGGCCCCAACAGCGCCCCAACCACTGCAACTGCCCTAATCTATTGTTTCTAGGGCACCCAAGCCGGCCCCTACACCTTCCAAAACACTGTTTTTGCACCTTTCTTTGAACGGCCTAGGCCAGCCAAACCTAACCTCCAACAACAACGCCGCCGCCCCCCCTATCTCCAACCTCCGTTACCAACCAACCAACAACAACAACGAAATGCCTCCCCAGCAAGCGAATCGAGCCTCCATTGAACAGCGCGCTGCGTTACGCCGCTATTTCGAATCTACACGCCCTAAGCCGTCTCAAGCGAGGTGCATAGAATGGTTCCAGCGCACATATGGCTTCCCTTTGACACAGTCCCAAGTCTCTCGTTACCTCTCTGCCAACAACCTCCCAACTATCTCCAAGGACTCCCCCGGTTTACAGCAGCGTCGCGTTTCGCAGGCACAATGGCCTGTGCTTGAGACACTGCTGAAACGATGGCAAATTGGGATGGAGGTGCGCGGGCTTGCCACTTCCAGAGAGGTGTTGATGCACAAGGCGCAAGAAATCTGGCTTCAACACCCGCAAGCACGCAACAACCTCCCTCCCGTCAACCCTCCCGCCTTCGGCCGCAAGTGGGTGTCCCTATTCCAAAACCGGTATCATATCAAGCACCGGGTTATGTATGGGGAGCGCTCCTCTGCCGAAGACGCTCTCCATTTGCCCGCAACCAAGGCCAAGATGGAGCAGCTTCGGAGGTTAGTAGCTGAGACTCCTGTTGGCAACCGCTACAATATGGATCAAACTGGTCTATATTGGCGAAGGACCGCCTCCTCCGGCCTTGCTACCGAACAGCGCCCTGGCCGCAAGTTGGATAAAACCCGGATATCTGTAGGGTGCACCAACAACGATACAGGCACAGACCGCTTCACTCTCTGGGTTGTTGGCAAGGCAGCCAACCCGCACGCTTTGCGCAACTTCAACTGGCAAGGGCACAACCTTGTATGGCGTCACAACAAGAAGGCATGGTTTACCGGCGTTATTATGGCAGAGTGGTTTCGATCCTTCTACAGCCATATTCAAAGGACCAAGCCCGGCCAGAAGGTGCTTCTTTTGCTTGACGGCTTTTCCTCCCATTACTGCGGTCTGGCTATGGCGCCCCCTCCCAGCAATATCACCGTGGATTTCTTCCCCGCCAATGTGACTTCAGTCTATCAACCATGCGATATGGGTATCATTCGCACTTTCAAGGCATACTATAGGAGGTCGTTTCTGGTCTGGACTTGCAAGCTATTGGATACAGACCCTACTGCTGACCCTACCGATGCTATGCACCTACGAATTACGATGGCGTGGGTTGCTGAGCACTACTACAACACCTTGGAGGCGTCGACTATACACAATTGCTGGCGCAAATCAACACTGCTTGGGGAGGAGATACAGACCCAAGGACCGTCACAACAGGTGCCAAGGGACCTACAGGAGCTGTATAGCAAGGCTACAGCCCACGTCAAAGACCGAATGTCAATTGACCAATTCTTGAACCCGGAAGACGAAAACCTCCCCCCTGGCGAGCCCACAACTAGCGAGGGAGTGCTTGAACAGGTTATTGACGACTATTTCAAGGAAGCAGACTGCAGGGATGCCGAAGAAATAGATCACGAGAAACACCAGAAGCTACCGGAGGTCATATCTCCAAAAGAAGGGTTGGTTGGCTTGATGAACTTGCTGTCACTAGCGGAGGTCAACGAGACCTTTGATAGCAAAGACCTAGCCTCGCTTCGGAAGATGCGAAGCTCCTTGAGCAGTGCTATCGCCAGCAACGCAGAACAGGCAGATTTGACCAAGTGGTTCAAACCGCAGTAAATACAAGGCCAGAACCCTCCCTCCACGTCTTCTCCGTTCCCCGTTGCTGGGAAGTCCACCGCTTGCCAAGCTTCGTGATTGTGACCTTGGCCACCCCTTGTTGTACCAGAGCCTCCACGAGAGGACGGCTCTTTTCCCGAATCCACCCATAATGGACTCCTTTTGCAGTCAAAGCGATGCCCAGTGGCTTGCTAGGGTCGGAAGGGCGGCGCAGAACTAGGTCATAGGTGGCCTGGGGCTCGAAAGAAGCAGATTCGGGGCCTTCGGGACCATAGTCTGGAGTCACGCCTGCAGCCAGTTAGCAACTGCAACACCAGAAAAACCCGCGAAGCAGGTCAAAAGAGCGGTTTTTGAGCTTCACATACAGACGAGAGAGACAGTCAACTGTTGTTGGGCGGCCATAGTGCTGCTATTGTTGTGGTGAAAAGCTTCATTTCACGGCAAAATTGTATGGGTGGCGCAGCTGGCCCATACCGTGTGCGGTCACGTGTTTTCCAGAAACTGCATAGATTCTAGAAACTGCATATTGGAGGCCTGCCCGAATCATATGCAGTATCTAGGGTAACCACTGTACCTACCTATCCACGTATCTAACCTCAGCAGACGAAGCAAGGAAAGAAGAAAACGAAAAGCCACCTGCGCGCATACACACACACACGACCCTGCCAAGCGGCACGGGGCTGCTTACGGCGTGCAGTGGCGCCTGTCATCACGACGCCCCAAAGGGCCCCCCATGGAAGCGAGCCAGCCAGCGAGCGCCCCCCAAGTTTCGTCCCAGCCAGCCATGCGCCGCCCGCTGGCCTGTTTGTCTCTTCCGCGGGCGCCGAAGGGTACCTTAGGTGAGGTCGCACCGCATACCTCCCTCCCTACCTACCTACTTACATACATACGGTAGCAGGGGCTGCTGCTGCCGCTGCCGCCCGCGGGATCGGGGTAGCTTTGCCGGCCGGCGGCTTTTTCGTTGGTACCTAAGTAGGTAACCGCTCCAAGGTGGATCTGCAAGAGGGGTGGATCTGCAACGCCCAACACGTGACACCCTTCCGAATACCCTCACACACAAAATGCCACAGCGACGTCAATTTACATTTAATCAATTAGCTACTTAGCCTACTATTTTTTTTAACGCTTATTACCCTTAAAATAGGTATATTTTAAGTATTAATCGATTTTTAACTATATATTAAGCGCCCGGTTTAATAAACGTTTATTTCGTTTATTTTACGTCTCTCGAATCTTTATTAGCTTAAAAAACATTTTATTTAGGTTTTTTTTTATAAGTTATTAAACGTTTAGTTTATATACCTTTAGCTATTTTTATAAATCGTTATTTCGGGCGCTTTTGCGCTTTAAGCGGCCTTTATATAAAGCGATAGCTTTTCCGGCTTTATTTACTAATTATTATACTGGCTTTAAAACGCCGCTTTCGTTACGTGTAACGTTTATTAGTTATTTAACTAGGTTTTGCGCTTTTTTCAGCGTATATAAATTAGGTTAAAAAGATCGGTATTTTAGCAAGTTTAGCAAAAAGGGCTTAAAAATAGCTACCTCTTGCCCGTTATTAGTCTTTAGTACTATTTTTAAGTTAAAAAGCTAAAGATTAAACCTTTGCTATTTTACGCGTATATTACGGCTTATAAAAGTTATTAAAAATGCTTTTATATAAGCGCGTAGCATGCGTTATTTATATATAAATGCTATGGCTTTATATATGCCGTAATGCTTAAAGTGCGCCTAGTAGTTTTACTTTAATTTCGAAAAAATATTAACGTTAAAAGGTTATAACGCGTTATTATAATGCAATAGTAAATATATTAGCGCTATTTTGGTACGCAACGTATGGGGTGAATATGTGTATTGGTAGATGATGGGGATCTTCAAGGGCACCTCCAATGGAGGGCTCCTGCAGATGGCTAGATATAGGTGCAGGGCGGCAGAATCTGCCTTGTTGTCTAATCAGGCAACCGGTGTGCTAGGGCAACCTGCCCTAACCACCAGGCACAGCCTTGGGCTGGGCCTTAGGCCTGCGCTACCGGCTGTGCCACCAGGGCTGTGCCGCCCTAACTGCACCGCTATCTACGCTATCAGCCTTATCTATTGATCCTCCCCTTATCGGGGCGTATCATATTTTATATATATAAGCTTTTTATATAAATTTTAGGTATACGTAAGTGTTATGCTTATTTAATATAAATAGCCTTTATTCGTTATTAAACGGTTAAGTTTTTAAAAAGAAAACCTTTTTTAATTAACGTAACGCGATAGTTTTATTAATTTACTTTTTTTTTATAGCAATATATTTTTATTTTAAAACGTTAATATTAGAAAACTATTAAGTTTAAGGCCTTATATTAAAAAAAATACATATAAAGGTGCCGGCGCTATATTTAAAGCTAATATAATAAATAAAAGATATTTAATTATTAGCCACGCTTTTTTTAATGTGTGCGCGCCGGTTATATAAATTGCCGATTACTGTTTTAAATATAATTTCCCTTTTTTAAACCTTAGCTTTGTTTATGTTATATTTATTTACAAAGATAATGCTATATTTTTTTCGTATATATTAAACGTAGGTATAAAAGTCGGCGATTTTATTACGTGACGTTTTTTTTATTTGCAAGGTTTTAATAATACGCTTAATTTTAATATAAATTTTAAAACGGCGGCGGAGAAGTTAGTTAGTTTAAGTCTTTTTTAATAGTTTTAAGTTATTTTAAATATTTAAGCATTTTTAAGCAAAAATATACACGTAAATTTTATTAAAAGCACGCTTGTATGTTTTTTTAAATAAAATTTATTTTATAATAATATTTTTTTACTTTAAAGTTAAGCGCATTTAATACGTAGCGGCATTAGCGTAAAAAGTAGTTTCATAAAAGCGGCGAAAAAGGGTAAACGGGTAAATGTTATAGTCTCGGGCGGTGCTACGCGCTGACAAGAGGGGGCATCCCACTAGGGGACACCCAATTGATTAGATAGCGTAGATAAGGAAGATAAAGATAACAGGGTTAAGATCTTAGCTTCCAGCTAAGATCCATCCCTGGCTTCCTTCCTTCCTCACGAACCCCGGAATACACACCCATACCCATACCTTTGACTTATACCCCCGTAACACTGCCTATCAGGCGGCTTTTGCTTACGATACGCTTTTAACCGTTAATTAAATAGCGCGGCCCATTTTATGCTTATAATCGGCTTTTTAGCGGTTTATTTCTTTTAAAAACCTAATATAAGCTATAATTAGTTAATGTTTTTGGGAGAAACGGGAGGTAAGGTGAAAATGGTGTTGTTAGCAGAAGGGGGGAAATTGGGCGTTGCAGATCTACCCCTCTTGCAGATCCACCTTAGAGCGGTTAGGTAGGTAGCTGCTATCTATTTATCTATCTATCCATCTATCTATCTATCTATATCTCTGTGTGGGTTCGAGCAGGTAGGTAGGTTGGTAGGTAGGTAGGTAGGCGTGGGTATTTGGTGCTCGTTACCTAGGACTGCTTCCCCGGAAGCACTGTACACAGTCTTATCGAGTAGATAAGTAGGTAATAATGGACGGTTAGCGCAACCATTTACACTATACCTACCTACCTACGTACAATTAAATAGGTACCTACATATAACACAGACATGCTCGGGTAGGGCACGAGGGTGATTACCTACTAAGGAGGTAGAGCGAGTCGAGCTGTTGGTTCCCGTGGTGCACAGCGGCGGCGGCGGCAATATAAAGTGGTAGAAGCCAGATCAAAAAACAGTTGCGCGCATGCGTGTCGGGCCAGCCCAGCATGCTGCTGCTACTGCTACTTCCGCGGCTCTCCGCCTACATACATACGTGATCCCCCGTCCTGCCCGGGCTCGGCGAGTGCCTACCTGCGTGGCAGGGCTAGGTATCTATCTCGGCCACGGCAGCGGTGCGACGGCGTACTCGCCGATACGCGCGGGAGGGTACCTACCTACCTCCTTACCTGCCGGGAATTTTCTTGCAAGTGCCTTACATACATATCTGGCGATATCGTGGGCGTTCACATGGTTACCTACCTACCTACCTACCTACCTACCTAGGTAGGCTGCTATCTACAAGCCGTGATTACATGCCAGTCTCCTGGTAGGTACCTAAGGCGGGTAAGAGCACTTATTTCTGGAGGTCTCACGAGTATCTAGGTAGGTAGTGCGTGCTCATGGAAGACTGTCTAAGTATTCGTGACAGCCCTCCTACTTTCTATCAGATTGGGGACTCGTACCGCACATCGTGGGCGGGATACCTAAAGCTTGCACAATGCAGCGAGACGACGTTGGATCAGTCAAGGCCGTAGCTCGAGGAAAGTTCCTGATAGCTGCAGCTATGAGGCGCTCGCGCGCCCTTGTCCGGGGATATCAATCTCACACAGAGAATATCGAGACCTGTTCACTTGTAGTTACGCAACGAGCATGTGCGCTGGTTACTCACGTAGAGATCAGCATCGAGTAATATAGGACGACATCCAGATGATCGTCGTGCACGTGTAGCTGTATACAAAGGCAATTTGAACAACGCTAGGGGGCATAGTTTTACTTTGGAATCGCCGAGGCGTAGTAGATTGATACGTAAGGTAGGCAGTCTACATAAGTCCCTGGCTAATAATACGCCCGTCCAGAGGCGAGCGAACGGCAGCCCGCGCTTTCAGCTTCCTGGAATGACCTCCCATCATTGTTCCCGCTCCAAGATGAAGCTCATCTAGCTTCGTACCCTGTCAAACCCAACACCGTACGGCGTCGACTGTGGTCCATAATGCATAGGCTTTCCAGACAAGATCCTGGAGCGCCTCCACTTGCACTCCATCTGAGGGAATAGACTCGAAGTAGTGGTGCTGCCCTCTATACTCTTATCTAACTCTTCTCCAACTGATCCTTTCTGATTACCATTAGGATGATAATCCGACATCTTTCGTGCCGGGGAAGCAAGAAGCAAATCAAAAGCCTCGTAAGCATGGGTATATATAGGGCCGTACAACAACAACACTATTCGTGTGACGCAAAGGAAAGAAGCAAAGATGCAAAGATTGTCGAGGGGCTCTGGGGGTATATGCAAAAAGCAAAGAGTGGTGAAGAAAGAGATGGATACATGATGGGGGTTCGAGCTGCCGTCAATGCCAACATGAGCCATACAGAACCGCTAAACGCCAGTGCTGGTCAAAGGAACTCAACTCTGTACCGGAGTCGAGAGAAAGGAGGCCGTATCGTCATCTCGTCCGCAGCTCATATGATAGGGGGGCCAGGCCAGTTTTTATATCATGCCCAACCGGGTCATGCGCTTCTCCATTCGAGGGATGGGGCTCAGACCGCCGCGGCCAAGGGCCTGGCCAGGCATCAGGCGGTTGCCAGTAGGCAGCCCAAAGGGACGGTTAAGAGGGCGGCCATCCTTGGTGGTCGGGCCATCGGGCAGTCCTCGCGGGGGTTCACGCTCTCTTCCAAGGTCCCTCGAGGGCATTCGCTCGCCCCCGCTCCGGACACCGGGGGCGGGCTGGCGCATGCGGCTGTCACTTCGCTCGTGGCGGAAGGGCGGAGGCCGCGGGTCTCCTGATACACGTTGCTGGCCCTGCATAGCAGCCTGCATACGGCGGAAGGCGTCGCGCTCACAGTAGGAGCGGCCACCAACGTCGAAATAGCCGTCGCGGAGGACGTTGCCGCAATCTTCACAGCGGAAGCAGCCCGGATGGTACTTCTGGGGAATCTCGTCCTCGAGGTACTGGCCCTCGATACCACGACGGCAGCCACCGCACAGGCTCCCGTTCAGCTTGTGGTAGTGCTGCTCGCAGTATGGCTGGTCATTCAGCACGTAGAACTCTGCCGTCGTGAACGGCTCTCGGCACGTCGTGCATACGAAGCATGCCTTGTGGTACCGCCCCGTCAAGCGCCCGTCCGCCGACGATACTGACTTGCCCGTGATCGGCTCCTTGCATGACTTGCAGATCCCCCGCGACCGCGGATTGCGCGATGGCTCCCGAGTGTGAGAGATCCTGCCTGGCGAGCGGCTTCTGGCCCCTCCTTGCACGGCGGGATCAATCCGGTCTCCAAACAGTCCTGGCGAGGTTGGCGACTTCAGAGGGGATTCTGGCTGCATGGCTCGGCCGCCTTGAACAGCTGGATCTAATCGCAGATTCGCAGGAGGTTCACGTAGGTTGCCAAGCGGGGCGGGCTCGGCCTTCGGCGAAGGTAGGCGAGGGGTCGGGGGTATAGGCGAGAGCTGTTCCATCGAGCTCTGGATGTCATTCATCAACGCGTCGAATCCGGATGTGTCTGACGGCTTCCGGCGGGAATGCATCGACCGAGCTGGGCTGGTCCTTGAGCTGGGTTGACTCAGCTGGGAAGCGCGGCTAAAGCCCGAATTACTAGAAGACTGCGATACCGTGGGTGAGTGGTAAGGATTGCCGATACCGAAATCGTCCGCCACGTTGATAGACAAATTCCTGCTTCCGGTCCTTGCTTGAGGCCGCGTCAGGCTCTTCCGCGGCGTTGTAGGCCGTGAAGAGGTCCGCGCTCCGAAAGAAGGCCGCGATGATCGCTCACTTGTCGGCACAGGGCGGTTGCTGATGTTGCTTGATGGTCGCTGTGAGCTCGCCCGTCCCTCACCCATCATCTCTTCATTTCTTGTTGACGGCAACTTGTCCGGAAATGTCTCTGCCCTCTGGCCCAGGCCAAACGGTTCCTGATCCGCATCGTAGGATTCCCTCTGCGGAGGGCCAAAGCCACCGTATCCGTTCTTACGGGGCAATCGGGGCGGCGCCATGCTGCCACTATTCACCGAGGATCCCGAAGCTGCGGTACCAGGTCTGTCTGGATACGAACCGGTCTGCAAGGATTCGTCACTCGGATTCGGGAGATCGTCTCTACTGTTGCCCCTGGAGAATGCATTCCTCGCGCCGCTAGGTTTCCGCTTCATCTCGAACGGGCCGGGCGCGATGCTGTTCATTCGCGTCAATAGGCTCGGCGCCTGCTTCTTCCCTGGGCTTGTTCCATATGCTGAATCTCCCTCATATGAATCCGGCTCAGTCGAGAAGTTGCCGTACCCCCCCGGGCGCCGAGGCGATCCTTCTATCGCTGGTCCGTAGTCATCACCAGATGCGCTGATGCTGGGCCGCCCATTCGTCGGCGTCTTTGGCGAGATTGCTAGGGAGCCCGTTGACGCACTCACGGGCGTCAATTGACTTGGTTTTGCGAACTCGTCATCTGTGTCACGCAACGAATGAGCATAAGGACTGGATACGTCGAGATGAGCTGTGGGGTACGTACTCGCTGCCTGGGTGTCCACCGCTGGAGGTGCGCGAGTGAACTTGTCGAAGACGCTCTGTTTCAGTGAAGAGAAGGCGCCCCCAAGAAGGTCGGGCATGGGTGGCGGCGCTGTAAGCTGGCTGTCAGTGACTGGTTGGTGGTGATGATTTGTACTGACAAGATCTGTCTGGAAAACTGGGCAATACTCACGTTCGGGCGCCGCCTCGGCACCTGTGCAGATGTGCTCTCCCATCATGGAGATCTCGACCTCGTTTCCACAGTTTGAGCATTTTATAGTCGGCATGAATGCCGACTGTCGCGGTTGTCCCGCCATGCTCCGGCGTTGGTCGTCCTAATTCCCTCCTTTTCTGGGTTTCCTACTCTCTTTCTGGTGTTACTCTTCCTTCTTTTGCTCCCGAATGGATTTGGTAATACCGAAGGCACGCATGCGACCAGCTTCACCAGGGCGGGTCACTTGAACGAATGCGGTGCTTCAAGCTCGATGCTACTGGTCCCCCACGAATCGAAGTTGAACGAGGTCGGTTTTCTTGTTGGAAGCCACGTTTCTTTTCCTACGTACGAAGTTGACGTCGGCAAAGATGTGCAGCTGCAGAACAATCTGCACGAGATGATCTGTTTTGACGATCCGGAACTGGGATTTGTGAGAGGATCCGAAACCGAACCCCACACGGCTGAACAGTGAACCGTGAGGATGTGACCGAGGCTACGCGCTTCCGCTGGTGCAGGCGGCGTTTGAGAAGCGCTTATCGGGTCATGCAAGAGAAGGTAAGGCGCGGTGATGAGGTATGAGGATGCAGCCGGCGGCGCAGGTGGTCGGCCCAAGTGGTGTCCAGTGAAACAGAGCAACTGGTGGAGAAGAAGCGAGACCTCGAGCTCGGAGACGGAGGCGGAGGTCGAGGCAAACGGTCGAGGTAAAGTTGGAAAATGGACGGTGAAGAGGCCTGGAGGACGACGGCCAGGTGTCTCTTGGGCACGCTTGGAGATGCGTGGGTGTTGCGAGGAGCGTCTCAAAAGGGTGGAGGAGGATGTCGAGGGTGTCGAGAGTGTCAAGGGTTGGTCGAGAGGACCCCTGCGCGAACCCGCCCCTGGCAAGGCCTGGCGGGCGACTTGACATGCACGGCTGGCCGTACAAGGAAATCCTGGCACCTTGTCTTGCTTGGCGGTCTTTGACGCTTACTCCTATCAGGAATAGGGCGAGAATATTCGGGCCCTGAAGAGCCTGGGGAGCTCGAGCAGAGGGGGGGGGCAAGGGGGGATTACTGCTGGTGGGTGCGCCTGCTGCTCCTTGCGTCAGCTGGGGGGGTAAGACCAAACCAGAACCGCAGTAAAGCCGCTCTGCAGATGATATGATGGTATTATTATTATTATTTATTGGTATGAATGCCTCGCTTGCAGCCGGGAGAAGGCGAAGGGTTGCAGGAAGACAATAGGACAAGACAAGACAAGACAAGAATAGAACCGGGAGGGAACAATAGTAGAATTCGGGCAGCCAACAGTTGGAAGTCAATAGCCAGCGGCAGGTAGCACCAACACACGCAGAACAGACAACGGTGACAAATAGGTGAGCGACTCACCAATCTCGTGATTCACAGGAAGACGTCCTATCATATGACCAGCCTTGCTTCCTCCAACCCAACCCGTTCTGTGGTGGTTGGCTGGCCGGCAGTGCTTGAGCTGTTATATTACGCCTGGTTAGGCCGAGGGATAATCAAAGTGAATAGCGCTGCGCAAGTGCCTTGCTATGTTCCCGAGTCTCGAATTGAATCAATCAGGAACGGGTAAAACAGCAGGATAGATTATCAGCTATGAGCCTGACCTCCCCCTGGCTTTCACGCTACGACACGGAGCAACCGTCTCCCAGGGCGATTTGTCGAGGATGCTGACTCGCGCCTCAAAGCTGCTGCCAACGTACGCGCCGATTCGATGGTGCGGAAGCGCCGTCGGCGTTGGAAATGAATGAAGAACGCCATGGTTGCCATGAGCAAGCGAGCGACGAACCGGCAGCAGCAGTGGCTTGAGGACCTTGTTGGGGAGCAGATGCGACTGATCTGTAAAGGCTTAGCGCATCGGCTAGTGCAGAACACCCGACCTGATTGCCTGAGAGCTCTTGCTCCTTGCTCGGCTTGCACGGGTACCTTGCAGAGCGGCAGCCGCATCGGTAGCTCTCATTCGTCATGTGGCCGTTCAGGTCCCGCCCCGTCGCTGCTAGAAATATGGAACGGCCTGTAAGTCTATCTGACTGTCGTTCCTGTCGTGCCTGTCAGGCCCTGTCTCCCCAAATTGGACATCCCACACAGAATACCACCCGACACCACCATCGTGGCTCGGCCCCTTTTGCGATCAGTGATCGTGCAACCCTCTTCGGTCCTCACTCTGCCAGCTGCCCGACCGGCTTCCATATTCGCTGCGAACCGGCCTCTTTCGGCCCATGGCTCGTCGTTTGCGGTTGGCTGTATGTAACTTGATTGCGGTCGTTTGAGGAAATAATCCAGAACCAGACACATTCAAGCTGTCTGGTCACATCGGACGCTTTGGGCCACTGTCCATTGCTACTCTATGTAACGGATGCAACTGGGCGGGCCACTACCGCGCCGATCTTCACCAAGCCCGGCCGACTGTCGACCGACTGCTGCTGGAGTGCCGAGCAGGCTAGCCAGATAGTCAACGGAAGAGGCATCAGCGAATGTCACAGAGTCCAGTTGTCACGGGAGACAGGCTCACTGGTTTCCAGATGCCAATCCCAAGTTGGGATTCCCAGCTTGGTCGTGTCCTAAGTTGCTAACCTCTAGCCGCCCCACCCGTTGCCAGAAACGGTCCCCCCTTGCCCCCCCGCTGAGCATCACGATAGCGCCGGACGTCATTTCTGCATCTCATTATCCTGGGCGCCCGCCTGGTCCCCTTCTCCTGGCGCTAAAAGTACACTGATCAGGCGGGTGTTGTGGACGTCAGGTGAAGATTCGCCAGGACGCCAAATGGGTCGTCGATGGGTCAGCAATATCACGTTCGAATTCCCACGTCGGTACTTTACATCGCAACATCAGCGGTCAGCCAGCACCTTGGATCATCAGAGTCGTGAGGGCGGAGCCCCAGATTGCCAGACTCGAATATCTGCCCTAATCTGCTGCTTTGACCACTCTGGGCCACTGATCGTCCTTAAGTAGCGAGAGAAGAAGCCTCATTAGGGCCCGCGCTTCTTAACCCCCCAATCAGCGAATGCTCTCTGTCTACAAGACCTCCTGGCTCGAGGCCATGCTCGACGATCACCACGTTCTATAACTACGGATCTGTGCTACATTCGCGACTTGCAAGATCTTACTGACTACTGTGGGCTACCGAGCGACTGGATGATTGACGGGACGCGAGACCACCATTTCCTGCATGCTAGGCACGTCGCTAGGCAATGCAACTGGGAATTGCGAAGCACGCTACCGATTGCGGAATATGCCTTGGCAAGACTGTGGCCTAGCGAATCCTTCCGCGATCCCTTCTTGAATCTCCACGCCGGCCCGGCAGTCTCTGTTCGTCGAATCATCAGTCTTCCGTGCTCTTCTCGACCGGCGAGTATTCGATACTCGGGCTGTCTGGTCCCCTCAGACAAGGGGTATGCATGGCTGCGATATCAACCCGCCGAACCCCGGCAACTCCGGCATCTTAAATGATCTTCGGTGTAGAGTGCAAGATTGATCCTAGCTGATCGTTATGCTCGAATGGAGTTGGGGCAGGCTTCACGGTCTCCCCTTCTTCTGCGTGGGGGCTTTGCGGAGGGGGCGGGCTAGATTGCGGGCCAGAATGCGGGCACGAGGTGAGGCCTACTCCTACAATACCGCCTACGTTAACTGAAGGCATTGACCTCGCTGCGACGGTTTAGGCGAACGCTACGTATAACTTCGAATTATTGATATGTTGCAATGCTAGAAGCTTGCCGGCGCAGCGTCTTTAGAAGAGCCACTGCCGGCAAATGAGACCCAGGATTCTTCCGCCTGGAATCACCTTCCCGCGCCAACCATCCCAGTACCGGTTGTCTCAGATAGACTTTCCTTTACGATCCAACAGTACGGTATCGTCAAGTAGATTGTTCCGCGGGCATCACCAGTTCGGACGAAAAGCTCTATGTTACCAGCAAATAACGCGTAAGCTGGCGGGCGGGCTCATTAGCGAGGCCTACACCGCGTACCGCGTCCCACAATGTCGTGCGAAAGACGGGGGGGCACTGAGCAGCATGAGGCCAAGGGCCCCCACGTTGTCGAACGATCTCCACCTCCACTTCTACTGACCGTCGACCGAATGTCAAGCCCGAGACTGGTTGACTTGCGACTGGGAACAGCGGAAAAACGAGGCTGATAGCCAGAACCCTGGCAAGCTCAGAGTCGGATGCAACCAAACCAACCGAGCCAGGCTCACTGGTCGACTGGCTCGCAATCATTAAACAGCAAGGCCTAGTGTGTGGGGTGTCGCTTCCAAGGACCCCGATCCTGGCCGACGAAAGCACCGAAAGAACAGCAGACGGTTTGGCCTGGAATGCCCCGAATTTATCGGGACAGCCACCGAGGCACTACTCACCTGGACAGGATAAAAGCATTCCTGAATCCTCCCCGCGCGGAGAAGCTGGCTCTGAAACAAGAGATGGATGTCTATCGCTACTAGCACAGCCTTGTCGGCATTCGGTTCTTCGATAAGGATCTACGGGCTAGAGTGTCCGTCGTCTTGGAGCGAACTCAGCACGCTAACAGAACGTTACAGTGGACAAATGAGGAGCGACACGTTTGGAAGTTCGTCGTCATCTCGCGAAGAACGTCATGACAGAGCTCTGGCCTGGATGAGTAGAAGAAAGGGGATGTCGCTGCAGAATCAGAATCTCGGCTGATTTGGAGCCTCTTCCCCCTTTGAAGATTGACGAGGGTATCGACAACGGGAAGGTCGTCGAGACTGCAGGACAGCTGGCTTCGCATGAAAACTTGCCCTCCCCTGCATGATTGGAATATTCGCCGGATGCAAGTGCAGTAGCACTGCCAACGGCATCTGGGCTGGGCGTTCTGCATGAAATTGCACTCTCGCATTGCACGGCGACTAACTCTGTTCGCGAAGCATCACTCGCCCTTGCGTCTTTACTCTCCTGCCATTGATGGTGAGGACTTCAGGCACCAGGGCCTGCTCAATCATAATCAGGGGAGGGAAGATGGCCTTCTGGACAGCACAGGCGAGCTGCCTACCGGTCTTTTCTCACCGTCTACCTGCGTCGGACAACATCTTTCGAAGCCCGTCACATGCAAGGAGACGTGGTACTGCAGCAAGCAAGCATCTCCCTGTATCTACCTAGGTAAGGTGCTGACCGACGTCGCTGGCGTTTCTGTCCTACAACCTCCCAACGTCTACCTACCTAGGCTTGCTAGGTACCTACCTTACACAGTAGGGCGAAGGAATTACTCGCTGCTGCATAGCCTAGCCAATAGTTCCCTTCTTGGAGGACCTCGGGCTGCTGACGAGCCAACCAAAACCCCTGACCAGAACCCTTGATGTGAACTCTAACCTCAGGGTCCGTATGGCGGGGCTAGTCGTGCATCCTGCCGAACCGCACCACTACTATACGCAGCCTGTCCTCTGCGAAGGCTATCGTGAGTCTTCATCCGGTTTAGCAGCGGCTCACCGTCTTTTCCATCTTCCAGTATTCGGAAGTCACTGTCTTGTGGGAGAAGCCCATTGGCTGAGTCCCCGCCGCAACCGTTGGAATACACGACTCTGCCTCTGCTGTGTCCTCTTATAAACCAGTCACTACATCTTTCCCTCCCCTCTATCTCTCTCTGTCTTCCTCTCCGTAAACAACTTTGTCAGGAAATCAATCAAAATTCTGCAGTTTCGGGGCAACGCACAGCTCAAATCTCACGTTTCCACTCACCCTCTCGGTAGACGTCTTTTGACAAGTTGATCGCGCTTCCGGGCCGCGGTCACCCCAACTCGTCAAAACGTTTTCCAATCTTCTCAACTCGTATGAACCGTACAACCACTACACGTGGAGGGATACAGTACTGACTATGCGTGAAGCGTCCACCACCCGTACGCCGGAGCCCGTTGCTCTTCCCCCGGAGGTGCAGCGGACTCGCCCTTTGTTCGATAAAGGGCCAGCTTGACACACAAAAGCTCAAACCTACGACGACAAGTGTACAAGATGGCACCGCACGCCCAGTTCGACGCCGGCTCCGCGAACGGTGGTGGACACTCCCACGACGACAATGCAACCTCCGGACAATCTCAGGACCTTGCCTTCATGGTGGACTCGCCGAACGTGATCTACACTGACAGCGAGATCCAATCCAAGTATACCTATCGGACTACTAAGGTGAGGCGCGAACCCAATGGCAAGTACGTTGCTGCTCCCCAGGAGACCCAGTACGACTTCAAGGTCGACCGTAAGGTGCCCAAGACGGGCATGATGCTGGTTGGCTGGGGCGGTAACAACGGAACGACGGTGACGGCCGGCATCCTCGCCAACCGCCACAACCTGGTCTGGGAGACGCGCGAGGGACGTCAGGCCGCCAACTACTACGGATCCGTGATCATGGGCTCGACGATGAAGCTGGGGACCGACACCGAGACCATGAAGGACGTCAACATCCCCTTCCGCGACGTCCTGCCCATGGTCCATCCCAACGATCTGGTTATTGGTGGCTGGGACATTAGCAAGATGGACCTGGGCGCGGCCATGGACCGGGCTGCGGTCCTCGAGCCTACGCTCAAGCAACTGGTTAGGAAGCAGATGCAGCACATGATCCCGCTCCCCAGTATCTACTACCCGGACTTCATCGCTGCGAACCAGGAGGACCGTGCCGACAACGTAATCCCTGGGACCAAGGCGTGCATGGCGCACGTTGAGGAGATCCGCAAGAACATCCGGTTGGTTTACCGCTGTGTCCTTCCCGTGGTCCCTCCCTACCTGCTGACGTTCATCCAGGTCTTTCAAGGAGCAGAACGACCTGGACAAGGTCATCGTCCAGTGGACCGCCAACACCGAGCGCTACGCCGACATCATCGAAGGGGTCAATGACACGGCCGACAACCTGCTCAAGGCGATCGAGGAGGGCCATGCCGAGGTGTCGCCCTCGACCGTGTTCGCCGTAGCCTGCATCCTGGAGGGGGCTCCGTTCATCAACGGGTCGCCGCAGAACACGTTCGTGCCGGGGGCGATGGAGCTGGCGACGCGGCACGGGGCCTTCATCGGCGGGGACGACTTCAAGTCGGGGCAGACGAAGATGAAGTCGGCGCTGGCGGACTTCCTGGTGAGCGCGGGCATCAAGCTGACGTCGATCGCGTCGTACAACCACCTGGGCAACAACGACGGGCGCAACCTGTCGTCGGCGCGCCAGTTCCGCAGCAAGGAGATCTCCAAGTCCAACGTGGTGGACGACATGGTCGCGGCCAACAGCGTGCTGTACGCCGAGGGCGAGCACCCGGACCACACGGTCGTGATCAAGTACCTGCCGGCGGTGGGCGACAACAAGCGCGCCCTCGACGAGTACTACGCCCAGATCTTCTGCGGCGGCCACCAGACCATCAGCATCTTCAACGTGTGCGAGGACTCGCTGCTGGCCGCCCCGCTGATCATCGACCTCGTCGTCGTCGCCGAGCTGATGACGCGCATCCGCTGGCGCCACGACGGCGAGGCGGCGGACTACAAGTCCTTCCACTCCGTCCTCTCCGTCCTCAGCTACATGCTCAAGGCCCCCCTCACGCCCCCCGGCACCCCCGTCGTCAACGCCCTCGCCAAGCAGCGCGCCGCCCTCGTCAACGTCTTCCGCGCCTGCGTCGGCCTCCAGCCCGAGAACGACATGACCCTCGAGCATAAGCTGTTCTAGCTGGGTAGACCTGGACCGTGGAGGAGGCGGAGGAGGAGGAGAGATCAGCTGAGGAGGAGCAAGTAGTCCCTCGTTCCTGCTTCGGTTATGCTCAGTTAGGATTTTTGCCTTTCGAAAAAAGGGGGGGGGTTCGCTCGCGGCCGACATACATGCTTGCCCCGACGCCCCCGCATATCTCAACGCCCGATAGTTCGTACGTTCGGGGACTTCAACATCCTCGTAGCTTAAAGCAGATAACATCATCATCATCATCATCACCATCTGCGTCCATTCGTGTTACCGTATACCGTGGCAGATGGTTGGCAGAATAACTTACAGCGGGGTCATCACCGCTGGTGACTTGGTTGTTCTGCCATATGTCAGCCATGGACCTGATGCCATTCAAACTTGGGTGGTTCCTCGTGTATTTACTCGAATGATCACTGGATCCATTAGCCAATCGGTTTTGTGACTGATTAATCGATGGTTGAACTACGTTACGACACTCGGTACGCCATATCGCTGCAAGCTGTCTTGCCACAGGCCTATTTAGCATCCTTCATTTTCAATAAAAGAACGGCGACATTGCCTCTGAAATGCAACAGGTTATCATTGATTAAGGATTTCTTTTGAAGCCAGGATAGAAGCATTTTTCAACCCCCTACATTGAATCCCGGTCCTACACGTATCAAACAAAAGGGGTATCATTGCCCTTGTGGCGCCTTGGCTCCCGACACAATTAACATCCTTAACATCCGCGACTATATGGTCCTCCTCACAGCCACATCCGGCTCGAGCTCAGCCTCTTGTACGAATCTGTGAACT
>JAJJKE010000109.1:0-86125 GCA_022376655.1 Xylariomycetidae sp. FL0641 | reverse complement strand
TATTTATATAAAATATAATATCATTTTATTAAAATTAAATAATAAAGCTTTTATATAAACTTATATATATAAATAAATATTTATAAATATATATGTTTATTTAATATTTAAAAATTTTAAAATAACGAATAATATTAAAAAAGTGAAAAATAGCAAATTAGCGGTAAAATAGTTTATATAATTAAATATTAAAAATAACGTTAATTAATTAATATTATAATTATTATATATATAAATAATTATTTATATTCGTTAAGTTTTTATAAAAACCGCGTAAATATTTTAAACTATAATTAAAATAAATATAAATTAAAGTTTATATATAGCCGTTTTAAAAAATAGTTAAATATTAATAAGCGTTAATTAAAGCGTAAAATAATAATAACGAAAGTTTAATAAAAAATGTTATAAATATTTTAAAAAACTATAATAAAGTTTTATAACGTATTATTATTTATAAATATAATATTAAAATAAAACTATTATAAATATATAATTTATAGTTATTTATAAAATTAATAACGTTAATATATATATATATATATATTATAAAAAGTAAAATAAAAAGTTAATAAAAATATTAATTATTAAAAGTAAAAAAACTAAAAAAATATTAAAAATTTATAAAAAATTAAAACGTTTATAAAAAGGCAAAAAAAAAATAATTATTATTAAAAAGTAATTTAATAATTATTATAAAAAAATGATTTTAATAAATATATAAAACTAGGTATAAGATTTATAAAAAAGTAAAAAAAAAGTTTATAAAAAGTAAAAAAAAAATATATAAAAGCTATTAAAAGCTTAAAGCTTTAATTATTATTTAATTATATTAGATAAAATTACGTAGTTATAACGTAAGTTATAACGCGTATATATTTATATATTAACCCGTATAAGCTACGCTTAACATAGCTGATAATTTTTTTTAATTAGCATTTTAATTAAGCTATATTTAATATAACCGTTATTTAGCTTAAGTTTTTTAAAATTTAATAAAAGTTTTATAACGTTTTATAAATTATGTTTAAATAATTAATTAAAATATTAATTTTATCCTTCGTTTTAAAAAATATAACTTAATTATTTATTAAAACTTATAATTTTTATTTAAATTATAAATTAATTTTTTATATTTAAATTATAAATCGATTTTAGAACGATTAAAAATAGCTTTACTTAGTTTTATTAAGTATATTTTCGTTATAGCTTAATAATTAAATTTAAATAATTATCGTTTATTTAATATTATAACGTATAATTTTTATATATTAATTAATTAGCTTAATTTTATAATATAAAAAGTTAAATAAAGTATAAAAAATTAATTAACGTTTAATAAAAATATAATATAATATTATTATAAACGCGTATTTTTTACGCTTTAAAAAGGCTTTTTTAATTTTAACGTAAATTATAAATTAAAGCGTTTTAATATTTTACGCGTTAATTTTTTTTTTAATATAAGCGATTTTATAAATGTTAATTTTATTAATACGTTTATTATATAAATTAAGCGTTAATAATTTAAAAAAAAGGTATTTTAAACGTAATTATAAAATTAATAAAAGCTTTATTATATAATTACTAATTATAATAATAATTTTAAAAGCGTTGATTTATAAATTATATATAAATTTTTATTAATATTTTATTAATTATTAAAAAAGCGATTTAAATAATTAATTAAAGCGATAAAAAATAATAAAAAAATTTATATTAAAAACGTAAGTTATATATAAGTTAAACGTAAATAATATATATATATATAACGGGTTATAAGCGCACGTTAAATTAAATTAAAATTAATAAAAACATAATACTTATTATATTTAAAGTTATTTATTATAAGTATAAAAACTTTTATTACGTTAATTTAAAATATAATAGCGTATTTAATATTAAAGTTTTAAAAAAGTTAAAAATAAACGTATATAATATAAATAAATATTTATTATAAATATATTATTTAATATTATTTTTTTTAAAAAGCTTGCTTAATTTATTAAAATATAAGTTATTAAGTTATAATTATTTTAATATATTATTATAAATATTTTTCAGTAAAGCATTTTTACGGCTTATATAAGCGTTAAAAAAAAAGGTATATTAAAAATTAAAGCCTTAATTATTATTCGGCTATATTAAATAAAGTTATATAGCTATAACGTAAGCTATAATGCGTATATATTTATATATTAACCCGTATATAAGCTATGTTTAACGTAATTAATATTTTTTTATTTTTTTTTATTTTTAAATTAGCATTTTAATTAAATAATACTTAATATAACTTTTATTTAATTTAAGCTTTTTATAAAAACAATTTTAAAAAAAATAATTAATAAATATAATATAAAGCTTTAATTAATTATAATTTTAATTATATATAAAAAAATTTAATATTTATATATAATAAGCTTAATAATAATATATATAAGCATTATAATTAATATTAATTAATATTTAAATAGTTAAAAAAGCTAAAAAAAGTTAATAAACAGGTTAATTAGATTTTTTATAAATGTTTATTACTTTATTTTTTATTTTTTATTTTTTTATTTAATTTATATAAAAGGGTTTTTAATATTTTTAATTAAAAAAATTAAGTTATTTTTAAATATTAATTATTATATTAATTATAAAGCGTATAAGTTATTTATAATTATAACGTTTAAAATGTTTTTTTTTAATTATAACGGCGGTATTTTTTTTATTAATGTTTAATTTATGATAAAAGCGTTATTAAAATAAACTTTTATAAAATTTATGCTTAAAAAATTAACGTAAAAAATATTTAAACGTTTTAATAATTTATAACTTACGTTAAAATTAAAAATAATACGTTTTTATATTTTATAATAATATTAAAAACGCTTTTTATAAATTTAATTACGTTATATTAAGTAAATTTAAACTAAAAATTAA
The DNA here is from genome assembly GCA_022376655.1 of Xylariomycetidae sp. FL0641. NCBI lineage: Eukaryota > Fungi > Ascomycota > Sordariomycetes > Xylariomycetidae sp. FL0641. The sequence goes on along the minus strand of JAJJKE010000109.1, from coordinate 83,197 downwards.
TAATATATTTTTAATTATATTAAATTAAAAATAGTTATTAACTGCGAAAAAAAAGCTTTTTTAAAACGTAAAAAATACGCGTTTATAACGGATATTATTTTATTGCATTTTTATTAAATGTTAATACGTAACGTATAAAGGTAAATATATATATTAATAAGTAATAAAGATTTTTAAAAGCACTTTTAATAAAGGGCCTTTATAAATAATTAAATATAAGTATAAAGCGGTAAAATCTACTTTATAACCTAATTAAATAACCGGTATATTAAAGTAATATGCCTTAGCTATTAAATATAGCTTTAAGCTAGGCTTTAAGCTTATATTATTAATTATATTATTAAAATTATATTATTTAAATTACGCCGTTATTTATATTATTAATTTTATTTATTAATTTTTTTTATTAAAGCGTATTAAACGTTAATTAGCTTTTTATATTTTATTTAATTTTTTATATTATAAAATAAATTAATTAATAAAAAATTAAAAGTTATACGTTATAATATTAATATATATTTAAATAAACGATAATTATTTAAATTTAATTAACGCGTTATAATATTTATATATATAATAAAATTAAATAAAACTATTTTTAATAAACGCGATATTAATTTATAATTTAATAAGTAATAAAAAGCTTTTATATATTAATATTAAAAGCATTTTTAAAAAATTAAAGTTTAAAAAGGCTTACGTGCGGTTAATAAATAAGCGTTTTTATAATAGTTATATTTTTTAAAATAAAGGATAAAACCGTATTAATTATATTTAAACGTAATTAATATTTTAATTAATTATATAACATAACTTATAAAGCGTTATAAAAAAGATTTTTAAATTATAAAAAGCTTAAATTAAATAATAATTATATTAAATATAGCTTAGTTAAAATATTAATTTAAAAAAAATAAGTTAGCTTAAACGTAATTTATACGGGTTAATATATAAATATATACGCGTTATAATTTACGTTATAATTATGTTATAAGCTTATATAAAATAATTAAATAATAATTAAAGCTTTAATTTTTAATAAGCTTTAATTTTTAATATTTATAAATATAATTTATACCGTTATAAGCTTTTTATAAAGCATTTTTATAATTTATATAATCGTTAAAAAAAGGTATATTAAAAGTTAAAGTTTTAATTATTATATTATATTATATTATATTATTTATATTATTTATATTATATTATATTATTATATTATATTATATTATATTATATTATATTATATTATATTTATTTTAATTTTTAATAAATATATAAATTAAAAAGTATTAATTATAATAAATTAATATTAGGTTTAAACATTAATAAAAATAAATAAAATAATTTAAATAAAAGAAATAAAAAGTTATTTTTTAATTATAAGTTATAATTAAAGTAATAGCATACCCTTTTTTTTTATATTTTTAATTTTATTAATATAATTTAATACTTAATAATTTTTTATATTTAAATTTTTACAAATTTTTTTATAAAGTTTTTTAAATTTATACTTTATTTTTTTTATATAAAATTAATAATTTTTTAAATAATTAATTAAAAATGTTTAATAAACTAAATAGTAATAATATTATATAACTTTTTAAGTAGATTTAATTATATTTATTTATTTTTAATATTAAATAAAAATAATATTTAATATATTAAATATAATAATAAAGTGTAACTTTATTTATGGGCGAATCTCTCAGGCCTTGCGCAGCGCAGCGGAGCCCCGACCTGCGGTGTTGCACTCAGGTAAGGTATTTTGGTATCTTTTCTCTTATTTGCGGGTGGCGAGAGGGGCCGGCGTTGTAGACTCCAAGGGCGTTGGATTAGTGCCCCGCAGTCCAATGTTGGCTCCGTTCCGTTCAGGTCGCTGAGGTCGCTGAGGTTGCTGAGGTCGCTGCTGCTGCTGGCTGGAAGGGCTGGCTGCCCACCCACCACCCGCACCTACGCATCCACGCACCCACGCATCCACGCACCCGCGCTCCCGCTCTGCCCTGTGCATGTCTTGCCTGTCTGCCTGTGTCCACTGGAGCTGCCTAGACTGCCCTGAAGCTTGATGAACCAGCGGGCCGGCTGGGGAGATACGAGCGAATTGGGTGGCGTCCGCGGGCGCCGTCACACTGGATTTTCCTCTTCTTCGTGTAAGGTACCGCGCGTAAGGTACCGAAGTTGCAACTTTCCCAGTTCCCTCGGCTCACCTCTAGCGGACTGCCTCTCGCGTTCCCGAAAGACACAGGTTGGCCCCGTTAGGGCAACGCGTCTTTGCCGACTCGGGGTTAGGCACGGCTGCATTGGGGGAACAGGAACATGGGGGGTGTGCATGCAGCGTGCAGGATGCAGCGCCCAGCATTGCCCAGCCCAGCATTACCCAGCATGCATCTCTGCAGACTGCAGGTCCAGGAGCCCAGGAGCCCAGGGCGATGGAGAAGAGAGGTACACGTACTTGTACCTCAGGCCAGGTAAAGAGAAGAGGTGATAATATCTGCTGTGCTCGGTCTTGTCCTGTGCTCGACATCTCGTCCCACGTATGGTGCTGCTTCACCCCGACCTACCTACATACCTTACACACTTACACTCATACCCAACGCATCCCCATACCACATTACACACGACCACTGCGTGGATTGACAGACTTGTTGGATTGTCTACGCCGAAGGGACAGAGAAAAACACAGACACAAACACAGACACAGACAGACAGACAGACAGACAGGGAAACAGACAGACAGACAGTGGAAAGCAACAGCAGACTTTGCGCATGGTCTGAGGGTGTTCCAGCATTTCCTTGACTCATCCATCTGGTCTGAGGGCCTTCCCCTCCCCCTACGAACCGGAGCCGCAGCCGGAGCCCAGTGCAGCGGCACGGATACGCTATTTTAATTGTAATTCGAGAGGCGAGAGGGCGAAAGGACGACACGAACGCCGACGGAAAGCAGGATCAACAAGAAAAGAATTGGAGCGACCAAGCAATTGGGAACGATTTGAACGAGCTGGACGATTTGCCTGTTAGCACCATCCAGGCGACCAGGCTAAGCTGTGAATGGCCTGGGCGTGAAGCCGTCTGCTTTAGAGGATTCCGAACGGTTGGAAAGTTAGCCTGTGCCTGTGCCAGACTTTCGTACCTGGCGGCGCGCCTACGCCTATCGTCTCCCGCCCATCGTCTAACGATCGCCTCCGCCTCCGCCCGACTCAGCTCCAGCTTCCCACTGGCACACCTCATCGTTTAATCGCTTCTAATCACTCTTTCTTCCTCCTCCTCCACCAACACCACCACTACCACTACCACTACCGAAACCTCCATCACCACCCAGTCAGACCACGGCAGTCTCCATCCCCCCACTGTCTGACCACCTAAGGTTTCTTGACCGACGTCGCCTGTTAACCTACTGTACACTCTGCCTGCTGAAACACACCACCACCACCTTCTTCCATTGGTACTAGAAGGCAAAGAAGCACAAACACGAGATCGAGGCATTGCATAGCGCCCGCGCCCAGCTTGTTCGGAACGGCTTCCTGCACGAATCTTCGAGGTATGTACGGACTCTGTGTGTACCTACGCATGTCCCCAGTCGCCCGTCCCCCCCAGTCCAATACTGTCCCGATTCCCCCTTCGCGATCCGGTTACACCAGTAGCAGGATCATCCCTACGCTGCCACCTGCTATCCGACTAGCTGGAGAGACTGGCCTGACGGGCCCGGAGGGGTCCTTGGGGGCTTCGTCATTGAATTGGCTCGAAATAGGCCCCAGCTACTTTCCTGCAAGCCCATTCCCTCCAGACCCTCCAGACCAAACTACGGTCCCAGACTACACTCCGGCCTGGAGCACGGCGGGTGGGCGGCATTCCTAGCTTCGGCCCAGGTCCCTCCCGTCTCAGTCCCGACCCAATCCCGATAACAACCCTCTTGCCTCCCTTCATTCCATCATACCTGAGCACGTCTCTCTCGCGACACTCCGCATAACAACAAACACCACCTCGATTCTTTCTTCGTCCAGTGAACTGACAAACATCCGTACCTAGAGCCCCGAACTCGCTTCCATACGCTCAACTCCCTTCGCTTACCCCTTCGTTGGCACGGAGAGCGCAAAGAACCTTGGGCGCTTGCTATCTTCGGTCAACTCCCACTTGAGATTCGAGAAAGCGCGGGGATCAATTGGGCGCGTCGATAACCGGAGACGGTGGGGTATACGCTCTCCCACCGAATTGAGGAGCCTCAAATCCCTCCTCCGCTCGTTCGCATTGGCTGTTACGAGGAGTGACAGCATCTGTCAGCTCCCATGGTTCTTCCCAGCCATTTGCCGCAGCAAACATGATGCTGAACAAGAAGAAGATGCGATCAAGCCTACAGGTCGCTCCGCTGGCCATCCACAAGCATCGATCCGATTCTGAAAGCAGCTGTTCGCAAGACGAGACTATCGACTCCAGTACACAACTGTACTCGCAATCCCAAATCACGCCTCCCAGGACGCCAAACGAGTCGCAAGAGGAGCTCATGCCTCAACCAGAGCCGCCGAATCCCATCTTCCACAACTTCCTCCGCGCCTTCTACCCTTTCCAACCGACTTACACAGTGTCGGACTCCACAGTTACTTTGCCACTAAATGAAGGCGATGTCGTCTTGGTACATTCGATCCATACAAATGGATGGGCAGATGGAACACTCTTGATATCGGGGGCCCGGGGCTGGCTGCCCACCAATTATTGCGAAGCCTATGACCCCGAAGAGATGAAGAACCTACTAACAGCGCTTCTCAACTTCTGGGACTTGCTCAGGAGTACCATGACGAACGATCGAGATATCTTTGGCAACCAAGAATTCATGAAGGGCATAATTGCTGGAGTGCGGTATCTTCTTGTAAGCCTCCCTCTGCTTCGCACTGACTCGTCTTGCTTGATGGGGATGGGCGCTGATCGGGCCACAGGAGCGGGCGCACTGCCTCACGCGCGAGTCTCCAATCATACAGAGAAGCGACGGTCTCCGAAAGGGCCGGAAGTCGCTGCTGTCAGAGTTGTCTGCGCTCGTGAAGACAGCGAAGCGATTGCAGGAGACGCTACGGATTCCCATGCACTACAGTGAGGATGTCAACGATATTATCGACGAGATGATCCTCCGGGCATTCAAAATCGTGGTCAAAGGTGTGCGATTCCTCGATCTCCTGGACGAGGACCGACGGGCGCGGGCACCAGCAGTGACGGTGATGGCTACGGTGCTGGAAGAGTCGTTTGTGCCACCCACCCCACCGGCAGACGCAGCGGCCTTCGGGAATGGGCAGGAAGAAGACCAGGATGCAGGCTCCCGGACGAGTACGGATGAGGCATCGACTGAGGGGAATGCCGCAGCAGCGTCAGAGGCTACACAAACGCATGAATCAGCCAACCGGCGGTGGTCATCCGCCTACTCACAGACAAACGCGTCAGGCAATCGATTGTCTCAAATCAATCCGAAGCAATCGAACCGCCTCTCGGCCAGTATATCACACAGGGTCTCTCTGGCCGGCCCTTCGTTGTCGCAACCACAAAACCTTGTCTCAGAGCGGCTCAACGCCTGTCATGACACCTTCCTATCCTACCTTGGCTCGTTCATTGGTCGCTTACGTCTCCAGTCCCTCTCGCGCCCGGAGCTTGCCTTGGCCATCAAGCAGTCTGCCGTCTCGGGCGGGGCACTGTTGTCCGTCGTCAACGTGGTGTGCGACCACAATACGCTTGTCTCAGAGCCGTTGGATCAGGCCCGCACCACCATGTTTGACCATATCCGAGATTTGGTCGCCACCGCCCGCGAGGGGCTCAGCAGTGACAGTGCCGAAGCTGAGGCCATCATGCCGCAAAACGACAACCTCCACGGGGCCGCGATAGGCTGCGTGAAGGCAGCCGGCGAATGTGTCGCGCGAACGAAGTGGGTTTTGGAGAAGATTGGCGATTTCGAGTTCGAGATCCCCAACGGCGACCTCGGCATCGACCTGTCCGCCTTCGAGGAGCAATCCCAGAGCCGGCCACACACGCCCCAGAGCCCCGTTGTCGCGGAATGCAAGACAACGGAGGCGTCGCCAACGACTGTTCGGTCGATCCATGCCTCGATAGACAAGCCTTTGCCGGATGTGCCGCTCGACAACGCCACCCCCGAGAAGAGACACTCGGTCCAGCAGACCCCACCTCCTTCCCGACCCCAATCCATGGTCGCGGATGATGCCGCATCGAGCATGGCATCGTCGGTGTCCTCCATACGGCCTGCCCTGCCACCACTACCTAGACTCACGACCGCATTGTACACCGATGAGTCGTACAGCCCGACGACGGAACACTCGAACGACGGCGAGTGTCACACTTCCTTCCGCTCAGATACGGGCACAGCGTCGAGCTCCGGCACCAACAGCAGCTATCTGAGTCGTGATTCGGAGTCTAGCGTCCTCTCTCAGACATCTACCAGAGCCACGACACCGGAACAAACACAGGCCCCGAAGAACCAACCATCTCTTTCCGAGTTGAGCGCATCAGGCAGCCTTGCCCTTACCGAAGATGTCGATGAAGTCGAATCTAAGCTGTTGGAGAAGACATACGCTCATGAGATTATGTTCAACAAAGAGGGCCACGTGATCGGAGGCTCGTTGCCGGCTCTGGTCGAACGTCTGACTACACACGAAGCGACACCCGATGCCACCTTTGTCTCGACCTTTTATTTGACTTTCAGATTGTTCTGTTCGCCCATCGAACTTGCGGCAGCACTCATCGAGCGATTTGACTATGTCGGCGAATCTCCCAACATTGCCGGCCCGGTGCGGCTACGTGTTTACAATATCATCAAGGGCTGGATCGAGTCACACTGGCGAGCGTCGACTGACCAAGAAGCACTTCCTTCTTTGTCGCATTTTGCCGAGTTCAAGCTGGGAACCGCCCTCCCGTCGGCTGCCACGCGGCTTGTAGAGTTGTGCCAGCGCGCGGCTTCCACGGATGGGCCTCTTTCGTTGAAGCTGGTGGCGAGCGTAGCAACGCCATCCTCTCTATCCTCCGATGCACCGATACCAAATCCTATACTATCCAAGAGCCAGCAGCACTTGCTAACTAACTGGAAGTCGGGTGGGAGCTGCCCGACCTTTCTCGAGTTCGACCCACTCGAGGTTGCGCGACAGATTACAATCAAGCAGATGGGTACATTCTGCTCTATTTTGCCTGAAGAACTCTTGGGATCGCAATGGATGAAGAAGAACGGCGCTGATTCGCCTAACGTGAAGACGATGTCGGGCTTCTCCAACGACCTCTCCAACCTGGTTGCTGACACGATCTTGCACTACCCCGAAGTCAAGAAGCGAGCAGCCATGATCAAGCATTGGATCAAGATCGGTCATCAGTGCCTCGAGCTCAACAACTACGACGCCCTGATGGCCATTGTCTGCAGCTTAAACAGCTCCATCATCAACCGACTACGGAAGACTTGGGACGTGGTCAGCCCCAAGCGACGCGAGATGTTCAAGAACCTGCAGGCAATCGTTGAGCCTTCCAACAACAACAAGGCACTGAGAACCCGACTCCAGGGTCACGTCTCACCATGTCTTCCTTTCCTTGGAATGTTCCTGACAGATCTGACTTTCACGGACATCGGAAACCCAGCAACCAAGCAGCTAGCTGCTGCTGGTCCAAACGACCAGGGACTCACTGTGGTCAATTTTGACAAGCACATGCGGACAGCCAAGATAATCGGCGAACTGCAGCGCTTCCAGCTCCCTTACCGGCTTACCGAGTTGCCCGATATGCAGGAGTGGATTCAGAACCAGGTCGTTCGTGTCAAGGAGTCGGACCAGAACAATGTCCAAGTCAGCTACTACCGCAAAAGCTTGCTTCTCGAGCCGAGAGAGAATGCTCTCCGGATTCCTGTCGAAGGCCCAGCGCCGGCACACTCGGGTCAGAAAGCTGACCTTTTTGGTTGGATCTCCAGAGACCGCCATAACAACAACACTGCCGTGGCTACATAGCGAGAGCCTCTGCAAAAACACCAACTCATCAAACCACATCATCATTCATCACCGCGCCCCTCGGCTCGGGAGCATGTCCGTCATATTTATTGATACCCATTCTTTCTATGGCGTGAGGGTCACGTCAGAAATGAAGCATTTGATTTTCATCGCACGGCCGGGGGACACACCATCATCTATCACCAACACGTATCGCACAAGATACCGGCGTCCACGGCGAGGTTGCGGATTGAGGATCCTTCTACCCACCACTGTTGACCTGCGGTGATCAGTCACACTCTGGGACAGTGGCTTTTCGGTGTTCTACTTTTATCTTTTTCTTATACCGGGTCCTTCAAACGACGACCTGCCTCCAGTGGCCTCGGATTCTTCGCGCGGAGGTCTGGCCAGGTCGTATACCTGAAACAATTGACATGGGTATAACGGGTTTACGGCGGAGCTCCTCGGTGAAGTTCTCGCATCCTTGACCCTGGCCTTCCGGTCTTCTGGGGTCGCACTGGGCAGATCCCATTGTATAATGATTGTAGGATGGCCAGACGTTTTCATGAGGGGCTAAAAAGGGAACTATTGGAATTGTTGCGTCAAAAAGTGAAAGACTTTGTTGGATTCAGATCCGCCTGGAGAGAAACCTCCAAAGAAACTGGGGATAAGAGAACAGGAGGTTCTCGGGATACGGGCTACAATTACGATACCTGGGATTGCGAGAGCCTAGTTAGGCTCAAGTCATACTGGGTGCTGATGGTCGTAGCTAGAGAGAATTCGAGTCTACAAGGGCTCTTCGTTAGCTACATGCAACCTGTACATGCTTAAAAGAATCCCATGACCTCTGAACCAAACACGTCTTGCTATGTACACCCGAGTGGCATCTTCTTGCGATAATGCGAACTCTTTCTGCAGTATTAGTACGTGTTCTATCAAGTCGTGGCGGGGAGGTCTTGGTTGTCGATGGTGACGAAGACGATGGTCGTCCTCTTGCCATCGCCCCTGCTCTTGGGCAAAACGGAGAGGCCCTGCCGATCAAAGGGGGGAGCTAGGAAATAGAGAACTTGCATGGGAAGAAAGGTTACCCACGGAGTTAACGTTAGACATCAGGACAGTTAGGAAGGCAAACAATAGGTATCTCGTCATATTAGGTGCTCATTATACGTTGCGATGCCAGAGCGGCGTATGTATACCTCCCAGAATCCTGCTGCGTCGGTGCGCTAAGTACAAAGGCTGTCCAATGGAAACCCATCCAAGACCTGGAACAGCTGCTCCCACGCCAGGCCGGCCAATTTATACTCCTTCATTCCAAGTATCTATGCCTCGAGCAGCGCCGCTCTCAGGTGCGGGGAAATAAATATGTAGAATCGAAGTCAAAACCATGCGGGAACGGCGGGACTCCAATGCCCAGGACGGCTAGGGGATTGTATGTCATCCCGAGACTCGCTGTCCGGTAGGAAAGTCGGACATTCCTAGATCCTGCCGTTGCCGACGACCTCGCGGCCGAGTATCTCTATCTCACCGGACTCTGCGGTCCGGCGCCTCTCCAGTATCCACCGAGTCTCGCCGCTCTCTTCTTCTTTGGTGTAGGAGATGCTGTCTGCACTCCCTCGGTGGCGATGGCCCATCCCCGGCCGTTTCTGCGAGGGCACGCCCGTCGTCGGGCTCATGCTGTCAGCGAAGAATACGCTTGACCTTAAGCTAACTGGCTGAGGGCTCGTCTCGTCATCCTCGAACACAGGTGGACAAGCTGGAGACGGCTGCATGGGAGAGAAAAGTCCTGGGGCACCTGTGGAGGTTGCGGGGTTGGGGTTTGCGCATGCTGCAATATGCAGCGGAGGGACTGCATTGCTCGACCCGCTCGGCATGGCCACAGGGAGCGTAGGGCTTCCCGAGCCACTACCTCCAGCAGAGTCCTGGCTATAGAGGGAGAATGCCGAGTTCTTGCGTCCATGGGAAGGTCCATTTCCACCTACATCCTGTGCCCAGGGGCTCGTGGCACCATTACGTTCGTGTGGGGATGCGTCGCGAGAACTGGCTAGTGATACCTGGGAGCCACCCCAGGCTTTGCTGCGAAGGCGCATGAGCGCCGATAGAGAGATGTTGTCATCGTCGGCCATCATAGCAAGCTGCGCAAGACCAGGACTCTGCAATGGACCAGCGCTATTGGGGCCAGGAGGCATCCCCAAACTCATCAATGAGTTTCTGTTCGAGTATTCCGAACGTTCGGTAATCGGGGTCAAATTTGGTTCGCGAGAGGCGAGACGACCGGACTTGGTGCGATTGACACCACTAGGGCCGAAATAGCCTCCGGCAGAGTATTCGAACAGGTTTTCTTTGCTAAGCAGGTTCTGACCATGGTGTCCCTGTTGCGAGCCTGGAGCGGAATAGAACCCGAATTCCTGCCCATACCACCCGTCAGAATCATTTGCCAGGGCACTAGCATTGGCTTCGGCGATGATGGCATCGTCATCCATCTCATAGTCATCTAGTCCATTGGAAAAATCGTCTTCGCGTTCATAATCGTCTAGCGAATCCTCCATGGCGTCGGGATGTGAGTGGGAGGAGCCAGACGTTGTGGGAGATGTAACCGTCAACTCCGCCGGGGGTGTTGGGGACGAATCTCTTCGGAACTTGCCAGAAGCGACAGCTTTGTAGGCAGCAGCTGCTAAAGCTGCTTGGTACGCTGCCATTTGGTCCTCGCCAGGTGCCGCTGCAGGCTGCTCTAATGGTTGATCCCGTGCTTGATCGAGTGCTTGATCCAATGTCTCGACCTGCGATGTTTCTTCCTCTTGAACAAGGGGTTCAGCTGACTTGGCGGGAGCGTCGACGCTGGGTGATGTATGGCCGGTAGACTTCGACGCACCGGATTGTGCAGAGAGCCGAGAGGTCATGTCAGATTCCCGTTTCTGAGCCTCCTGAGCGGCGTTCCTCTGCGATAAGGCGTTCGCAAACATCCCAGGAATTGGTCGCCCGAACCTGTCCGTGTCGTCGAGGTCAAATATAGACTCGTCAAAGGCGGAACCGTCGCCTTCTCCCTCAAACGAGTCCATGCCGCCGTTGAAGTAGAGTTCATCGTCCTTGCTCAGGGTCCTGGGCACCTCAATAGGCAGCGAGGTGCGCTGAGGTTTGGCCGGCTGGGGCGTCTGATCGTTTTCAAATCCTTGGATGCCCAAGCCAGTAGGTGTAGTTTGTTCGGGCAACTTTTCTGATAGGTCTTCACTTGAATCTTCCAGGGGACTCGGAAGATGGGCTTCGAGATCGGGCGTACCTCCAGTCACCGCATAGCCGATGACGTTACCGCTCGCATCTCTTGGTGTTGGTAAAATGCCGGCACTTAGAGGACTTGTCAGGGCGGATGTTGGATCCGATCTCTGGAAAACGAATCCGGCAAAATTCTCTTGATCATTATCAGGGTCGTTGGCCGCCTCAACGTCTTCTTCCTCGTCCAGATCGGCGTTCACGCCGGGAATCCGCTCCTCTAAGCCGTCGTCGTAATCCATAGCGTCGTAATCAAAGGTATCCTCGTCAAAGTCGTCGAAGCGGGAGTCTCTCCGCTCCGTGGGCTCGTCTACCACCTTGTCCCCCACCTTGTCTTGCTGTCGTTGCCTATGTTTCTCTTCCAATAACTTCTCTTGCTGGGCTGATCCTATCATATCAAAGCTGAATCTGGACGAAGTACTCTTCATATGCTTCGGCAATGACAGCTTATCCCTAGTAGATGCTTCCGAGACGTTGCGCGATATCGATGCCAAGGAAGCAGGTATAGAGCTTTTCCTGCGTTGCGCATCTAAGTCGGCCTTTTCGGCCTTGGTCAGACTACTCAACTGGGTGTCTGCCGATTTCTGAGAGCCCAGAGACAGTGTGGCATCCATCGACCGTGCTTTCGAGTGGGTGGAGGAAGAAGCCCGTGTCGAGTGGGCTTGTTCGTCCTTCGGAGGAACTGGAGGCGCCTCCACAGCAGGTGACTGATTCTCGCTGGCTGGAGAGATAGCGTCCTGGCGAGCTTGGTCAACTCCCAGTCCAGCAAAATTGTTGCTCGAGACAACCCTTTTTGGGCGCGGAGCACTGAAATCGTGGATTCTTGTCCCTCGAATTCGGGGATCTTTGGCGGGCTCGTAGGAGCGGGGCCGAGTCGGCAGGGTCAGTTCAGGCATCATATTTTGGCTCGCTTTCCTCCGCAATAACAAAGTCGACATGGGATTCTTTAGAAAAGGCAGTCCTTTGCGACTTCGCGATTGTGCCGGACCCCCAGCCGGAACGACGGCTCCCTGCGAGTCTGACATTCTAGCGCCTGGTGGTCGTTTTCCGATAGGAGGGGCATGTTGGAGGTCAGTCGGGCTTACGAAAGAGGTGGCGGTTCTGAGCGGTTTGGCAGGCGGTGGCGGTCTGCTAGGCGGACTCGACATCGCAAGATCTGATCTGGGAGGTTGAGGGTCCACTGGCTTCACATTGCCTTTCTCCGATGGCGACGAATTTAGGGCAGCTTGCTCTCTTCGATACTTTTCCAGTGCCAGGCCACCGATGAAGCCGGATTGCTCATTGTAGGGAGAACGGAGTAGTGGTTTCGGTTCAGGCTTGGAATCTTCGGACGGTTTCGGCTCGGGATCTTTACGCTCCATAGACCTTTCGGATTCGTCAGAGACGACTCGGGTGATCGGGGGCAAGCACGGAGGCTGCTGGTGACTGCTCTGGGGCGGGTGGGAGGGCGTGGGATGGGTTGGCGGTGGTCCATGGCTAGGCGCGAAGGGGGCGCCAGACGCGGATCGAGGCCGAATGTCGGGGGCGGGCACAGCGTCTTGAGGAACCAGGTTGGCGGGTGAGAGGGATGAAGATCCCCATGGGCTGCTGTCGGGTATAGGAGAGGTGGGATTCGACGGACCCCGTCTGTGAAAGCGCAGATGTTGGAGCATGCTGGCGAAGCTAGTCAGATAGGATGACAGGCCGACTTAAGACATGACTCAGGCGGGCATTCGTGATGGCGACGACGTTGGCGACGGCGATAGTGGAATTCGGCTATGTGCAGGATGCCGCGTAAGGCTCACAGAACGCTCGGATCGCGACCAGTCGCGTCGCGAGGGACCAGAGCCGCATAAATCGAATACGAGAGCGCGATACGAGGGCTGGTCACAAGGCAGAGAGATCTGAGAGAGATAGGGCTCGCAGCGGTTCGCGCGTCAAGGTAAGGTAGTATCAAGTGTCGTCGTTAATATCCCAGGCAGGTAACTCTGGGTAGGAGTCAGAGCTTAGAAGCAGTTGGAACTGGGTCGTGGGGTCGGAGGACGGTCCCAAATAGTGAAGGGTCATTAAAGGATGTAGGAAAGACAAGGCAAGAAGAGGGGCCTGCGCGATATCATCATCGTTGGGTCGCTAACAACGCAAGAAGCAGGTCTAGCGGTCGAGAAGCCTGTTAGGTGCCGATCAATGGCAAGCCTTGCATCTTTGAGGATTTTCGCCGTGGCCAACGAGGTCTGACCAGGGACTGCCATGCGGCCCCCGAAGGCAGTTGCCTGTTCCAGTATCTTCATAAGGCCTCGGTTGATGCATATCAGTCAGCCGAGCAAGAAGCCGGGACTGGAAGACACTCGTCAGTACCTAGCATCGTGACTGTCAAGGAGCGGCGGCGTCTCTGCTGCGATCAGACAGTACCTAGGAGCATAGCTTCAGGCTCTCTAGATGGGGAAACTTCTCTTCACTCAGACCATGAAACAACGAATGCTTGCAGTATCCCACTTGAAGTGGTTTCGACGATTCGTAGCATGCAGGACCGCTGAACCGGCAGACGGGCGACCGGTAAGCAGTTGCGTGCGGTTTCCTGCAGGGCCTTATTAGGGGCCGTGTTAGGGGCGGTCTAAGGATCCACAGGGAGGCATGGCCGACTTTTGGTTGGAGCTGCTGCTTGCCGGTGGTGGATCAATCTGAGATCTCGCGCAGGTTCGCCCCGCAAGCACGATATGTATGCCTCGAAAGAGGTCAAGATCCGTGCTCCGCACCTCGCCAACCTGTTGCATAAGGTATCGATGCTTTGCGCAGGTCTTCTCTCACTTTCTAACACAATGCTAGCACACTGCAGAACAAGACCACATACAAAGCTTACTGGGGCTTGCTACCCTAGGTACTCATGCACTTTCCGACTGTCGTAAGGATGCCATTGCTTTAGTATGTGCGAAGCCAACTGCCGTCTCGAGCACGTGTGAGATACGGAATCAGGCCTTTGATTTATCATTTCTAAAAATACAGTTATCCACCATACCGCCAACCACATTCGTCTGATCACCTATCACCCCGTGTTTGACACTGCCTGATCCAGACAAACACATGTATGACCAGATGCATGCTGTCTGATCTTCCACTACTTCGGCACGAACCGCTCATGGGTTCATCCGTCTTCTTGCCCAGCTTGGTAGCTTTTCGACGGCACTTCCCATCGTTCTGAATCCTCAAAAGTCCCACAGCTGGTCTCGGCTCTTTGCCAAGGTAGGCATACCCCGAAAACACAACTGGCTCGGTGAAGGCCGTCGCGAAGAATCCACCGAGCGCGATGCTGAACCAATTGCTCCGACACGTTGATAAGCTTGGACGTTACGTGGTTTCGTCCCAGCTAGCTTAAGTACTTACTGTATGTACGACAACCTAGAACCCATTGATTGACGCCATGTCCCATCATCCCTATTGCTGGTCAAGAATCGGTCATTACAGTTTGGTATGTTCGTTTGCGGCGAGAGCAAAAGTATCAGATCCGGCGCAACCCTTAAAGCACCCACATGGTCCTTCATTCACGCCATTGAGACTTGACTCCCACCTTGGTTGATAGAAGGGGTAGTACTTTGGCTTATCTCATCCGTGCTGTGAAATCATCATCGCAAGCCTGCTACCCGCCTGGGAGAAGCTCCATTGATTCTGCGCATCCAACGAAAGCCCCTATTCCTTCGCTTCACTTGACAGCTCCGTAGCCCACAAGCTGCCCTCCATCGTTCCTGGTCCCTACCGGGGTCCCAACCATGACCCGCTCCCCATCATTCCCTACAAGTCCTTCAACTCGCATTCTACTTCCTCGAGCCACCCCTACTTGACTTGTCCGCCTTCCGGGCTTCATCATGCTGCTTCACTAGGATATCCCGCAGCTGGCTGGACATCCCCGTGTCGTATTTAATTCCATACGAGAGGGCCGCCTCGAGTTCGTTGCGGAAGCCGGCCTCTCTCACCAGCTGGTAGGTCGATATGTCCTTGCCAGGCGTAGAGCTGCTGTTGGAGGAGGATTTACTTGACATCGCAATATCTACCTAGAGTGCGGAGCTATGGTGAGTAGTTTCGTGGCCTTGATAGTGGGTTGTTCTCTCAGAGTGTCCAAGAGACGAAGTCGGGTGAGTGTACGGTGAGATATTGAAAGAGACAGAGAATTAGAGAGAAGAGGCTCATCTTATATGCAAGTTAGATGACTACCACCCACCTAAGAGGAAACTGATGCTGCGAGAAAGCCCATCCTTTGAAGCACCTACTGCGTTTGCAGGCTTGTCCGTCTCACATTACTCCTTGATGTCATCAATCCAGCTTGTTTTATGCAGAATTTATGGCAAGCTGGCCTTCTCCTATCTTGCACGCCTCAGATGAGTAATATTGGAAATGGCGTTGGAACTTTCAGCGATGATTCACCTAACGTGGAAGCAGATACGCAGTCATTCATGGTTGGTCCAATATGCCGCATTTGTTCTTTTTTTCATTACTATGACGATCTCTATACCGCCTCATATGACTGCCTACCCAATCAAGAAATCTCCATGACGCTGATCGACACAACATTCGTGTCACTAGGGGGCAGGGCACCACCGCCGGCGAGCAGGAGGAAGTTGGGGTCCTCCTCGAAAACCATCAGGGAGCGGGTATACGAGGTGGCCTCGGGGGTCTCGACCGTAACCCAGGCGTCCTCGTGGCCCAGGGCCTGGTTGATGTAGACCTGCGAGCAGCAGCCGGACGAGACGACGATGGTGCCGTTGTCGCCGCCGGCGCTCGACCACACGACGTAGGGGCTGCCGTTGGGGACGGCGCCGTCGCCGCTGACGAGGGCGAAGTCGGGGGCGCCGGCGACGTCGGCCGGGTCGGCGGCGAGGCGGTAGTGGACGGGGAAGCCGTAGTCGTCCTCGGGGCCGGAGCCGTACTCGTAGGCGTAGATGTACTGGCCGTTGGGGAGGCGGGCGAGGGTGGGCATGCCGGGGCGGTCGGTGTAGGCGTCGTAGGCGACGTCGGTGACCACGTCGCCCCAGCTCCGCAGGTCCGCGCTGGCCTGGTGCACCAGCTTCTGCCCGTGCGCCGTGTCGCGCTGGTCCGAGTAGTAGTACAGCAGCTGCCCGTCCCGCGCCAGCAGGAACGGCTCCCACACCGGCGTCAGCCCGTTGTTGGGCAGCGCCTCGCCGCCGTCCGCGACGTGCGACACGAACGTCCACGACGCTCCCTCGTCCGCCGACGCGTAGAGCTCGAGGTGGGTGCTCGACAGGTCCGTGGGGATGGCCGACCCGGCGCACAGCAGCGTGCCCGCCGCGAAGTCGCCGACGGCCTCCGGGAGCACGTACAGGAACGGCTGGTACCGCAGCCCGTACCCGTACTCGGTGTCCTCGACCCGGCTGAGCTCCGCCCAGGTCGCGCCGCCGTCGGTGCTCTGGTAGATGGGGAAGGAGACGGCCGGGGGTTCGGGGCTGTAGTTCTCCCACGTCGCCAGCAGGTTTCCGTTGCTCAGCTCGACGGTCCGCGCGTAGAGGGTGCCGGGGTCGGTGTAGTCCGACGGCGGGTCGAAGATCGTCACGGAGTCCAGGGCTGAGACCGCCAGGGCGGGCGCGGCGCCGAGGGCGAGGGAGAGCAGGGAGCGGAACATGGCGGCGAGATGTGAGGATCGTGAGCGGGCTTGGAGGTGAGCTGATGGGAAGGACGAGGAGGTATCGTGGGATTCAGGTCCTTATTTATACCTCCTACGGCCAGCCTTTCTGCTCCCTCACGGCCTCCAACTCGGCCTCCCGCCCAGACCTGGCTGTGCCTGGTTGCCCGAGCCCGCTGCCCGAGAAGGTGAGCAGACCACACCTTGGCGCATGCGTTGCCTTACTTGGCCGAGATCCATCTCGCTGCAACCAGGTCCGAGTTCCCCGCCTGCCAGTGGCAGCCACGCAGTCCTCGGCGTACCCCAGATTTAGTCGAGCCAATGGGACGGGGCGACTAGGACCGAAAGAGGCGATTCCCGTCTGCGTCTGGGGCCCCGCGATTGTTCTGATTCACGGAAAGCGAGACGATGACGTTGTTGTCGACCTCGCTCACCTGCTTCTTGGGACACGTCGGCCCGCGAAGACGGAGCTGCTGCCGGTTGCAGTGAGTTGCCCCTGAGTTGCGTCTACACAAGCCCGTATTCACGTGCCCAGCCAAGCAAGTCGCGTTAGGTATCGTGCCATCTTACCGTCATGCATCTTAAGAAATGGTACCTGCGTTCCATGGTCGGGTTGCGGTAGGTGTCCGTATGCGTCGGGGTGGGCGCGGCAGACCGAATGACATGAGGCGCTTTTTTCGCGCAGACACTTCAATCAGGACAAGAGGAGCGTGAAGTTTGGAAATTGAAGGGAATGCAGGAAAGTTCTGTGCGCATAGAACATTGGACAAGAGTTTCTTGTTGTTTGCGGGCGGTAAGATAGGAGACCAATCTCATCTGATAGCAACGTTTATGCAATCACTGCCGCTTAGACCAGCATGAGGCCAGAGTCAGATCGCTGAACACAGAGACCTGGTTCCAAAGAAACGACGACATCGGCCCGGACCTAATCCCAGCGTTACCCTCCGATACTATGCTTTTCTTCTGGTCTCACGACATTGGTTTCTATCGCGAGTCAAGAGCTCGAGAGCAGAGAGGTAACAATGGTGCTTCCACCATGTCAACGTTCAGATGGTGTCCCGGGACAACTTCCAACGTTGGGGTCAGCCCTATTACCTACTTATTAGTCTGACCGATGACCTTATCGAGAAAGGATAATTTTCATCAAGTACTTACCTATAACCCCAATTCCAGTAGGTAGTATAGCCACCCGTATCGCAACCAGTGGCCTCCTTCAACAAACCGTCGAGGCACTCAAGGAGTCTGTATTTGGCAGTTAGTGACGACTACCAGGAAGAGAGGGGGCAGTCATTTAGCCAGATGTATAGGAAAAACCAACCCGAGAGTTCGATAACCGCTCTTCTCATGGAAGATGGTAAACTCATTTCTGATGCCGTCCCCATCTAAGCAGACATACATGGTGTCCTGATCAGAGCCTCGCGGTCCATAGGTTCCCGTGAGATAGTTTTCGCACGCGTAATGTGCTAGGGAAGCAGAGTCTGGACCCCAGGTTGTGCCAGACAGATAGCACGCTGCTGCGAGGGTGTTCGCGTAGGATGCTACGAAAGCAACGGACAGAGTGAACGGTAACTGCATTTCTGAAATTGAGTCTGGTGTATGCAGACAACGACGATGTTCCGGGAAAGAGAAGCTGTTCAAATAGCAATATACTTATACCCAGTTGTTGGTGGGCGACACTACTCAACACGCCCGTGGAAAACAGCCGAGGTCGCCCATGCGTTACTCTTGTGCGTCTTTATGGCCATGATTGCTTGTGTTCTTCAAACCACGGCCAGGTATCACCCGTGACCGAAGAGGACGCCTCCCCGATGAGCTGCTACCTAGTGCAGTCCCGGTTTGGCAGAAGCTCAAGTTACAATC
The DNA here is from genome assembly GCA_022376655.1 of Xylariomycetidae sp. FL0641. Lineage (NCBI taxonomy): Eukaryota > Fungi > Ascomycota > Sordariomycetes > Xylariomycetidae sp. FL0641. The sequence continues at coordinate 64,522 of JAJJKE010000109.1, read as the reverse complement.
GTTTGCTGCCCGAGGTACTCGGAACGTCGTGGAACCGAAGCATCGTGAGCTTGCTGCCTTGTGTCAGAGGTGTGGTAGGTAGACTATGGCTGACAGGTTTGCTTCGACGGGACTTGTGTGGTACGCAAGTGGGCGAGAAGAGGTCGCTCCGTTGTCCACGTTGTACAATAAGACGGGAGGCGGTTTGCGATGTCGCCTGGAGCGACAACGAAGCAGCGGTGACAGCACCCATCACTTCAAATTCAGCAAAGTCCTAAGGTAAGACCAAGATGCAGTTAATGCCGGCGCCACGGTGACACTTCGAAGGAGAAGAACTCCCACTGCTAGGTGCATCATGCATGCTGCAGCAGACCAATCTGTCCAATGGGATAGCGCAATTGGCACTGCGACTTGCTCTTCTAGGCAGCTTGGGAAGTTACTTACGCAACGAGCGTGGCTGCCTTCAGCTCAATCCCAGATCATTCGAAGCTGGAGGAGTCAAAGTTACGACGAACTCCCCGTGAATCCCCTGCAATAAGCTCAGGAGCATAGTAGCAAGACCTTCACACCATACGACAGGATATCTGCCCCGTCTCCCAACCCCAAGCTCCCCATTCCCAACATGGCATCCCGCAAACAGTTCATCCCCCTCGAATCCAACCCCTCCGTCTTCACCGAGCTCATCCACACGCTGGGCACCTCCCGCAACCTCGCCTTCCACGACGTCCTCTCCCTGACCGAGCCCCCACTGCTCTCCCTGCTCCCGCGCCCCGTCCTAGCCTACGTGCTGACAACCCCGCACGACGCCGCCACCACGGGCCCGCGCAAGGAAGCCTCGGACGCATCTCAGAACGTGCAGGCCAGCGACGGGGCGAGCGACGACGTGGTCTGGTTCCAGCAGACCATCGGGAACGCGTGCGGGCTGCACGCGGCGCTGCACGCGATCTGCAACGGCGAAGCGGCGCAGCAGCAGCACATCGGTTCGTTTCCCTCCTTTCCCCCTTTTCCCGTCACTAACCCCAGCCAACAACAGAGCCGGCCTCGCACCTCGCGCACCTGCTGACGACGTGCCGCCCGCTATCGCGCGAGGCGCGCGCCGCCGCCCTGGAGGCCGACGCCGCGCTGGCCGCCGCGCACGCCGCCGTCGCCGTCAAGGGGGACACGGCGGCGCCGGCCGCGGACTCGCACCCGCCGAGCGCGTTCTCGTGCGTGGTGCCGTGCGGCCCGCGGCGGCGGCTGTACTACCTCGAGGGCGCGCGGCGGGGCCCCATTGCTCTGGGGGTCGAGCTGGGCGCGGGCGAGGATATGGCGTGTGAGGAGGCGCTGCAGGCTGTAAGGGATGTGGTGAAGAGGGAGAGCAGTGACGGGGCTGGGGTGAATGTCTTGGCGTTGGCGCCGGTGCAGGGGGCGGAGGGTGGTTGAGGGCCGGAAGGGGTGGTTGTCGTTGCCCAAGGGTCTATGCTTAGCGTAGCTCAGGGGTAACGATCGTTGTGGTTGAAATGCCATGGTGTTTCTACAATATCTCTACATGCGTGGTATCTACTCTATCTTTTCAAACAGTATGTTTTCCGAATCGCTGGCGCCGTCCCCGGTATATACACCGACTTCTTGGAAAGTCGTCAGATCGGAGGTAGTGGCTGATCATACCCATTCCTTAGGGTTCTGGAGGACTTCCAGGAGCCTCTGCTCCCGCCCCCTGGGCTCGGGCTCGTACATATACCGCCACGAGGCCGTTAGGGGCAGACTCATCAATATGCTCTCCACTCTCGAGCCAGGCACATTCAGGCCGAAGGCTGTTCCGCGGTCGTGGACCAGGTTGAACTCAACATATCGGCCCCTCCTCACCTGCTGCCACTCCTTCTCCTTAGGTGTGAAGGGCATGTCTTTCCGCTTCTCGATGATGGGCAGGTATGAGGGCAAGAAGCTCTTCAAGCAGTCCTGGATGAAGGCGAACGTGTTCTCGGCATCCGCTACCGTCTCGTCCATGTCGTCGAAGAAGATGCCGCCCACGCCGCGGGTCTCACCCCGGTGCTTGTTGTTGAAGTAGTCGTCACACCACTTCTTGTACCGCGGGTAATAGTCCTTGTCGTGCTTGTCGCACGCCTCCTTGAGCGTCTTGTGGAAGTGGACCGCGTCCTCGTCGAACAGGTAGCTCGGAGTCAGATCGCTGCCGCCTCCGAACCACCATGCCTGCGACGTGCCGTCGGGGTGCATCGTCTCGAAGTATCTGTAGTTGAGGTGTACCGTCGGTGCCATTGGGTTGTAGGGGTGCAGGACCAAGCTCAGGCCTAACGCGTAGAAGTCGAGCTCGTCGACGTCCTGGGCAAGGTTCTTGTGGCTCGCGCGCATCTTGTCGATCGCGGGCTTGGGCAAAGTCCCGTACACGACACTGATGTTCACGCCGGCCTTCTCGAAGACGTTACCCTCCTGCAGAACGCAGGAGAGACCACCGCCACCGTTGGGCCGGGTCCACTCGTCTTCGCGGAAGCTCATGCCGTCGACCTTCTCGAGCGCAAAGACGATCTCCTTCTGTTGTTCTCGGATGAATTCCTCCATGCGCAACCGCATGGGGGACTTCTCGTCCACGCCCTTTTCGCGCTTGGTGCGCTCATCGAGCTCGGCGAGGGATCGGGCATCGAACTTGGCGGGTTCCTGAGCAGCCTAGAGCGAGAGCGAACGGTCAATTGCGCGCCAGTGAGTTTGGACGAGGCGTTCTATCTATACCGATGCGATAATAGCGCCTGCGAAGGACATGGCGCCGGCAGCTAGCAAGCCGACTTGACTGAGACGCTGGGACCTGCGGGCGATGGTGGCACGGGAGGTGAAGAAGGAGCGGCGGAGAGGGGTGGCAGCGCGTACGAGGCCGGACCCGGACCAGAAGAACTGACCCAACGGTTTCTTGGACATGTTGGCGGCTGATCCCAAGCACAAGAGTAAGAATATAAATAAATACTCGAACAGATGGCAGGATGAGCTGATCGAACGTTTCCTGGTCGTAAGTCGTAAGATTCCCTGGCGGACCTCGGAGCTTCGAGGGAGCTGGTCAGTGGTCAACAAACACGCGGGATCGATAAGGCCATCTCTATCCGTACATGGATCCGCCATGACGGGACCTCGGGAGCTCTCAGCTGGGCCGGGCCAGAGCTGTTCCAGGGATTTTGCCGATTCGGCCCAGGTTCCGCAGCGATCAGCCCACCTTGCCTTGCCAGCTTGCCGCTGTCTTTTGCCGTGCCCCTCTCCAGCTGGTTGCCAGCTGTGTGAGGGTTCCTGAGTGACAGTGATTCGTCGCACTCCCGCATCGCATCCTTCCAGGTTCCATACCTAAGTACCTACTGAGGACCGTATGTATTTGGAATATTTATTTCGATCGTCTCCCTAGGGCTGACATTGACTGCCAAGGGTTCGCATCATGTACCGAAACCTGTGCCTACGTCTTATTCAGCAACTCGCGGGACCCGAATTGCGATCACTGGAACCGGAATCTGCGGGCTCTATGCGACTTCGGCCTACTAGTCAAGCTATCACCTTCGACCACAACAACAACTGGCCAACTTATCGTGATGTTATGCTAGGCATGCGTGCCTATTTTCTACTTACCTTACCTATCATTCTGTTGTAGACAACAAATTCTTTCTAAAAAGCCGATATCAAAAGAGCTGGTACTGAGCATAGCTGAACACGTGGCGAGGTCATGGAATAGACAGGCATTGAACCAGGCAAGCTCGATCGATCCAATCAGTTCCAGCCAAATCCGAGGCCCCCCTAACATGCACAGCACTTGAGGCACAGCACAGCAGAGGCACAGGTGACAGCTCTTGAGGTAAGGGGTACGGCACTACACAGGCTAGAGGTGGGAGCTGAGGCCTTCAGCAAAAGCCGGTAGCGGTAGCCGAAGTGCGTAAGCCATACTGACGGGCCTTCAAATAATCTGGAATAAGCTGCTATAAAGCCCATCTCCTATTTTTGCAGGTATGTCATCGCGAGTCTTCTTTGAAGTACACGACGCTCGATAATCTCGACACAAACCGAGCATCATGGGTGCAACAGCTTCCATACCGACCGATCCCTCGCGGACGATGCAGGTCATCTCGGCCGGCTACTCGCGGACTGGAACATTGACCATGTGCCTGGCTCTGGAGAAGCTGCTTGACGGTCCCATTCACCATGGCGGCACCCAGCTCGTTGCTCGTGAAAATGGTAGGATTCCCTCTGCTGCCTAACAACCCTTGACTGACAAGCAACTCCGCAGAGCACAACCGCACCTGGATCAAAGCGTTCGAGGCCCGCGACGCCGGCGACCACGAAGCGGCTCTCAAGCACGTACGCAAGGTTACCGCGGGCTACGTGGGGATAACCGATCTGCCGGGCATCGCCTTCCTGCCGGAACTGCTCGAGTTGTATCCCGACGCCAAGGTTGTTCTCGTCCGTCGGGACCCGGTCAAGTGGTGGAAGAGCCTCGGGGTCCTGATGGCGGTGGTTCCTGCATGGCTTCCCGTCCTAATGGCCCCGGTTCCTGGTTGGAGGTATATCCCGAAGTTCATCAACATCTACACACGAGATATGCTGAAGATGGGCGGCACGCTCGACTCGAATGCTAAAGGCATAGATGGGCTAACGAATCTTGGTGGTCCTCGTGAGTCCCACAACCTGCCACACCTTCTCGAGTGTCTCTGCGAGTAAGTGACTGATATCTAGGCACGCAGGCCTACTTGAAACGTGGAACGAGTACGTACGCAGCTTGGTTCCTAAGGAGAGGCTGTTGGAAATGGAGCTCAGAGAGGGTTGGGAGCCACTGTGCAAATTCCTTGACAAGCCGATTCCCAACGAACCATTGCCGCATGCGAACGATGCCAAGGCAGCCGAGGAGTATGCTAAGAAGGTTCTGACGAAATCCTTGCTTGTCTGGGCGGGAATCCTCTCAGTGTCTGGCTCAGCCTTGTACGGAGGCTTTTGGATGTGGAGAGATCAGATGGCTTGATCGTCCTTGATGCGAGACTGGCATAATAGGGTTTACCATCCCTCATCGTCTGCGGTATACCGTTGGATCTTCGAAGATGAATACGTTTCTTGGAAAGGCAGGCTCAGCACGGGTCTGGATCTGTGGAATGCTCCCTGGTGCTGATGCTATAGGAGTGCCGGGCAGTTTTGTTCATGGCTATTGAGGACATTGTGGCCCGAAGCCATCGGTTCCCGAAACCCATGTCTTCACATACACGGAAGTTGACCGGACGCTATCGAGAGTCAGATATATGGGTAACTCGACACACCCCGTTTCTTTGAAGTCGCCGTTCTTTTTAATCCTGCGCCGAAACCTTCAGCAACGTGTATATCACAATCTACTGAACAGCACCCGTCGGAGGAGACACCTTCTCATACTGGGAAGTACAGATGAGCCTCATGATTGCCGGTCCCTCGGTCTTTCGGCATGCGAGCCTCTGAACTGATTACCTTAGCCAGAGCCAATGATACAACTGCCCGGCGCGTGCCTTCCGCAAAGATGTTCGCCAACGAGGGGTTTCTTCTGGAGGAGGGGGGAGATCTTACGCCGTATCCATTTTGAATACGCCAGTTGCTGCAGGCTCCGAGGATCCAACCCAAACTCCACCAATGCCATTTGCAGCCCATGTTCTACGACGTGACAATAGTGTCACTGTGTATCCACATAATGTCTCTAACTGTGGTACCGATAGGCTCAGTGTATCTTGAAAGCCTTGTATCGTATGGCGAACGAACCACGAGCATTCTCTTGTGAGCAAGAAGGCTCACTTACAAGATATATCAGGTGGAGGCTTGCCTAAGATCTCACCCCTCCACCACCCGCTGTTTCTCATCTCCTTTGGGTCCTTGCCTACTTACCAAATATCACAGAGAAACGCAAGCATTGCAGTCATGACGGACGCAGACCTCTATGTCTCCAACGGGGAATGTTTCTACGGAGAGGGGTCTATTTCGGATCCACGCTTCATTCCTTGTGGCAATGCTGCTGTCGCGGGCACTCAAGCCTGCTGCTTCCAGGGGGACTTTTGCCTGGCTGAAAACGTCTGCTATGACAACGATAGTACGTTTCCCATTGCTAGTACTCTTTTATACACCCAGGGTATGGGGCTAATAAGGAAGCAAAGCGGCCGTGACGTACATTACCGGGTGCACCGATCCGACATACTCCTCGTCAAAGTGTCCACACAAGCCAGGGTATCTCACACAAATATGGGTGGCACTGGCGAGGTGTGATGGCGACGACATAGACCTGTTCTCCGGTTGCGCTCATCACACGGACGATACGCACATAGACGAACAGGTCGTCATCAAGCACGAAGACTGCACGTGCGATGCAGCGTTGGCTATCATCTCGAACCCGGCCAGCGGCCAGCCAACGCTCAACCAGCTCGCGTCGCTTCCACCAACGGCTGGGGGGACTATATCCTTCAACCCGACCGCCGTTCCAACCGCCACAACCTCATCGTCGGCTTCAGATAGCCCTTCTACAGGCGCCAAGGTGGGTATTGGCGTTGGTGTTGGCGTCGGCGTGCCCTTAATCGCAGCAACCGCGTTCATGTTCTTCTTCCTACGCCGGCGGAAGAGAAAGGCTACGCAACAGCCGCAGCCAGAGACATCACAGCCAGAGATACAGCAGACCTCACCAACGTCAGTCCATCCACCGCCGTCAGAGCTCTCCGGGGGCACTGCGTCACCGCCGCCCCTCTACAGCCCAGAATCGCAGAATGCTCTGTTCGGCTGGCTGCGCCACAAGCCCGAACTGCACAGCGATCAGGCAAATAAGATAGAGCTGTCCGCGGAATCGTACGCAAACGATGAGCCGGCCGCCAGACGGGAACTCGCTGCTGAGCCGAACAGTCGGACGAGCTCCGGGGTTAATAGGATGGACTCGATCCAGACCACCCCGCATGACAACTACCGGTATCCGCGTGACAGTTATCCACCATCGGAGAGGATGAGTGAGTATTCGGAAAGCCAACGAGGGGCCAGCCCTCCTGCTTCATCGTTCATCTCGCCGCAGACTACGGGCGACACGGAGAGGCCCGGCGGACACCAGACGGCGAGCGCTGCTAATATGCACCCTATTTCGGAGCACGATGTTGGCCGGCAGTACTCGGAGTCGGAAAAGGATGAATATTGAAGAGCAAGATGGGAGTTGACGTCGGTGTGAGGTTTGGGTGGTGCCGTCGGGAAACGGGTCCGTTCGTTTGTGAGACTCTCGAAATCACGACATAACTAGGTAGAACTTACGATCAGTACGATCAAGTGACAATCATTGAGATGATACGAGTACCTTAGATATGCGATTGCGGTTACTCGGCATCTCTCTCCATAGGTACCAAGCAATAAATTAAACCATCCGAACTGGGCTCAACGGCGATGGTACCTGCATGAGATCAGCCCACAAGCTCTCTGGGGTTATTTTTTCAACTAACACTATGCTTCAAATATCGTTACGCCTCCTAGACGGGTGACATTCCGAAAAGGCGAGCTCCCGAGGTAGCTACAGCTGCGTGCTCCGGGTCAGAGTCGATGAGGCATGTATGACGTCCACACTCTAATTGGCTCCCCTCATTTCCAGGTTCAGGGTCGAAAGGCGCGCTTAGTAACAGCACAACATCTCTGTAACCTCTCATAAATGCGGACGTTCGTCCCCGCTGCTTCCGCTCTCAATGCCGAAGCTACAACAGGCTTGATCGTCAGTACATAAGTCAACCTTTCCCGTGACCAGTGATACTTCCACAATGCGAACTTCACTACGACTGTCAGGCCGACGTCCTATCTCGACCCTTAGCTCTTACACCCGTCCTCGCATCTCATTCTCCCCTTTACAACACCCTGTCGGTGCCTTGAGGCCCTTCAGTGCTACCAAGATGGCTTCCTTCCCGACTCCCTCGAGTGACCGCCCTAAGCATGAGATGCAGTACTTCCCGGACATGCTGACAGCATTGCCGTCTAAGTCTGCCGAGTTCAGAAGAGTACTATGGACTGGTAAGTGTAGAGGAAGTCGTATCTCACTTGCAGAGCACTAATACAATCCTAGGTCTGTACAGCCAGCTCGTGCTGATGACCATTCCAGTCGGCGGGGACATCGGTGAAGAAGTATGCCCGTTAACCACAACTTCACTAAACCTCACTTGCTAACACCAACCAGATCCACACTGTTGACCAGATCCTGACCTTCACCTCGGGCACCGGTCTGGCCCAGGTCGCCGGCAAGGAACAGGAGGTCAAGGCGGGTGACCTTGTCATCGTGCCCGCGGGCACGAAGCACCAGTTCCTGAACACGGGACCTACGCCTCTGCTTCTGTACACGGTTTACAGTCCGGCTGAGCACAAGCCGACGACCGTGCATAAGACCAAGGAGCAGGGCGACAAGGAGGAGGAGGAAGGCATTGATGAAGCGCCGGAGTGGAGCCACAAGAGCAAGGCGGAGAATGAGAAGGAGGGCTGGGTGAAAGTCCCTGGAGAAGGGGGCATGGAAGAGCGGGTGTCGTAGAGGCGCGGCTGCGGGAGTATTGGTTGCTGACGCTTCGTTGTGATTTGGCTTGGAAAGGATAATAATAATAATAATTGGCAACTTGAGTGAACTCGCTGAAACTGTGAACTACCTAACCCTACGGCGACCGTGCCCAGTTTATTGATGAGCGGCGACACCAACCCCTAATGAACTATTGATGCTCACTTATGACTCAAACACGGAGCAACATCTCTCTTCAAAATCCGATTGATCTTAACGTTACCTCTCAGGACCCCGGTTCTAGCGAGTACAGTATCTAGCGCAACTGGAGATGCGTAAGTTTGATCACACCCTCACGAGAAGTACAACTCAACCCTGATGCTTCCTGCATCACTACAATTGCCCATGATAGAATTCTGTGATTAGGGATGAATACCGAGCTGGGACCTGGGGAACTTGTTATATCTACTAGAGACGGTACTTATTCTCTCCATGCATGCCTCCCCTCTCTCTTCGAATGGCCGGCCGTCCCTCTGAACACATGTTCTGCAGGATTCCCCATTGCGTCTTCCCATCCTCGTCGAAATGCTCACCTTCCTACTCCCCACCATCTGGTCGTTGGCCATTCTCCCCCTCGCCCTCACCCAATCCTGCAGCGAGCAGCCCCCGCCCCGCGGGATGACCTGTCACGACATCGCCGCCGGCGCCGGGGGCCGAGTCACCGGGGTCTTTGTTCACGACTCGTTCTCGCCCGCCACTATCCCCCCCCCTCGCATCCGCGGCGACGACGTGCCTCTGTCGACGCCGCTCTTCGTGCCCGAGCCGCGGGACGAGGCCTTCTGCCGCGGCGCGCGCTACTACAACAACACGGACGACGCGCACCCCGCCGCCGCCGACTGCGCGGCCCTCGCGGCCTGGGCGTCGCGGTCCCCCGGCCTGTTCCCCGTGCCCCACGATGCCCTGTGGCGGGCGCGCACCCTCCTCGTCCAGGCGGGCGCGTGCGCGCTGTACATCGCGCCCGGCGACCCGTGCCGTCCGCCGCCCGCGCTCGGGGTCGACGTGGGCAATGCGGATGTGCGCGAGATCGTGGGCACGGTCGTGGATCGGTACTCGCGAGACGGGGTCAGCGGGATGGTGGGCGACGCTACGTGCAAGACGGTTGATTCCGGTGGTGGAGGTCTGAAGGATACCCTCACGAAGTGGGCGGTGGTCAGGAGTGATGTTGCGTGGAATGAGCCTGGGTGCACGGAGGAAAGGGGAAAGGGGAATGCTTGATGCTGAGGGTTGCGTGGGAGAAGACTGCTGGTTGACCGGTTGGAAGTTTCAGAGAGTAGCTTTTGGTGCAAGGCTCGGGGAATGATATGCTACTTGATCTGTTAGGGGGGAAAAGGGGGTACAGAATGTCAGTAATACCACGAACTTCGTACTCACTTGCCTGCGTGTCCGCGAATGCTAGGTGAAAAGAAGATGCATTGCCAAGGCGGGAATTTTCGACGACTCCTTTGTTTGTGCTCGGTACGGATCGTGATCTACACCACAAAGCGGACTTACCGCAGGGGGCGAGCTCACAAAGGGAGTTATAGTGAAGCTCGTCAAAGATCAGAATGTGTCCAACCATCCAACCAACATTCGCTCTCCCAAATAAAGTGAGTGTCTGCTCAAAGGAACTGGACGGTGATCCGGGTATAAAACCGCGCCCAAATGTTTTCTGGTTAGTTTCTCATTCCTACCTTCTCCTACCACATGAGTCACACTCGATAAGGAGGTGTCCACTCGATATTTCACCTGGCAATACCATACAACGCTTGAAATTGAACATGTTCAAGCTCCTGGCACTCGGCCTTTGGTCGGTAACAGTCCTCGCCCTGAGCTGCTCAGACCAGTTACATGGTTCTGACGTGGCCTGCCACGACCTCATTCGCTCCGATGGCAGCGCGGACAGCGTTTTGGTCCATGAGAGTTTTCGACGCAGCGAGGGATCCGACACCGCTGAAGTGCTACGCCGCGGCATCTCGAATAGCGGCTTCTTCGACAACAAAGACAACGATAAGGATGCCTGTGGAGGTTCATCTCCTATCGACGACCCGTCTATGGTCACTGCACCCAGATTTGGCTGCGAGGTGATTGGAGACTGGGCGCGCGACCATCCGGGAGTCTGGAAGATAAAAAAAGATTACCTCCAACATGGACTTGTCGCCCTCATCCAGTCGGATACATGCGTTTTCTTCGTCGCCGCAAATGATGCTTGCAGCCCTCCGGACAAGATCAAGCTCGGCAATACGGACGTTCGCGATCTGGTTCTCAGCAAGGTCACAGGTGTCGGGAAAAAGGTTGGTGCATTCGAGAGCATGAGCTGTGGATCTCACACCATCAAATGGGGCCTGCAGGCACGAAAGAGAATCTTGCAAGGAGAGAACTTTGCGTGTGGGTAAAGCAGAGATGAGAGGGCTATAGGCTGCTAGGGGAAGATATGTTGGTCGAATTACCTATTTGATATTACTACTTGTACTTGCAAGGAGAGTGGTGCAGCTGGCAAGATGGTCTGGTTGTAAGTGCAAGTGATCATAACAACGAAGAGCAAAAAGGCGTTTCTAGTCGGACGGTACGACGAAGCTGTACCACCTTGAAGGCGGACAATGGACTCTAGCTCAAGAGTAGGTAGGTAGCATGTGATGGAAACGCACTACCTCCCGCCAGGCCACGGGTGATGTGATGGTCGACAGACAGACTGAGGTGACGTCACAGCAGGCTCTCCAGGTAAAAGCCACAGGCAAAGAAGTGTGGCTTGTTTGCCCTTCACATGGATGGATCCATAGCCCTGGAGCCCTGAAGCCCTGGAGGTTTATCCATCCATGTCCCACTTTGGGGCAGGTCAAGGTCCACGGGTTGTCCGTCTTTGAAGAGGCGAGACTGCAGTAATAAGGCACCCAGGGCACCCAAGCAGCTGCCCAGGTGATTTCTAAATTCTTCCAGCAGGCAGCGGGTGGCTGTGCCTAACTGCGCATCCCGCCGGTCCCCACTCATCTACGCGCTATGGAACACACTGGAGGCGTGGCAGCGAGCATCAGTGCAGGCGTGCAGCTTGGAGGCGCCGCAAGGTTGCGCAGGGTCTTTTCTGAGCTGCAGCGGTCTTGCTTGACCTGCTTGACCTGATGAACCCTCCCTTTCAGATTTTCCCAAAATCGGCTAGGCAAGTCATACCACCCGACGCGCTGCCTCCATTACTTGTACTCGTGGACACCCAACTGACATTCTCTTTGTCAGTTCCCTTCCCACGAATTGAGACCTCTCCCCTCGCCCGCCGACACTGCTTCTTTTCTCCTGCGATCGCCCAGCTCCAAACAGAGGCCCGACAGCCCGAGATAAGCCAGCCAGGCCCTCGATCAGTGTCAGTCGCCGCCATGCCTGGCCCCGCCTCTCCCAACGACGGCCCCACGTTCGAGCCGCCGTCGTTGCCTCCGGGATGGATTGCTCAGTGGGATGGCACCAGCAAGAAATACTACTACGTCCAGCTATCGACTGGTGTTTCGCAATGGGACACCCCGACCGAGGCCGCTCCGGGAGGCACGCCGGCGCAATCCTCCGAGCATCCCTACGGTATGCCCGGCCAGCAAGAGCTCATCACACACCCAGACGGCACCCAGACCATCAAACACCCGGACGGTCGCATGGAGCCAATATTACCGCCCGATGCGAGCAGAGGGCTCAACGGTCCGACTGGCGACAGAGGCTTCGGTGTAAGTGTTTCGCGATGTCGAACCCATTCAAGCGCCCTACGTCATGTCTTCCCCCCAAAACAGTTGCTGACTAGAGAATCCCGCCGCAGAGCTTCGCTGCGAACACTCTGATGAACCAGTTCTCAGGTGGCCACGGAAAACCTCAGAATGGGAGCGGCTCGGGCGGCTTTGGCAACATTGCCGGCCAGCTGATGAATGGCTTCGGTGGCCACAATAACAACAACAGCCATGGTAGTTCACAGGGAGGCCACTCTGGAGGTGGCGGTGCTGGCAAACTGGTCGGACAACTGGCCTCGAACCTCTTCTCATCTGGCAACAAGCCCCAGGAATCGCAGAACTACCACGGTAGTCAACCACAACAGTCGCATCACTCCGGCGGGCTGGCTGGCCAAGTCATGGGAAGCATGTTTGGCGGCCATCATGGGAACCAATCTGTGAGTTGGGACTTATCTGGGTGCCACGGAGTTTTGAAATATTGGCATACTAACCGCGTGGCAGAACCAGAATTATGGCTATTCCAACACTGGACATACCGGCGGTTACAGCGGCCAAGCTCCGCCTACGTCTTACCAGACTCCAAGCGGCGCAACGCCTGCCTACAGCTCCCCGCCGAACCAACACACCCCTTCATACAATCCTCCGCCAAGTCAACATGGCACACCTTCGTACGCGCCGCCCACCGGTCAGCACGGCGCATCGCCATCGTACCATCAACCCGGTGCCCAGCAACACCAGAATCCCCCCTATGGCGGTATGCCGCCGCCTTCTGGACACCACACCGGCTACGGTCACAGTCCGGTAGCACAAGGTCATGGTTATTGTACGTTTTCCAATATGTCGCGGTAACCCCCTTCCCTCGGAGTGAACTAACTTTGTCAAAGCGCAACAACACCAGTATTCATCACCTCCGCCCAACCAACCGCATTATGGTGGTGACGCGCAGTATCAACAGCCTCCGTCGACATATGGCCAACAGTATCCTCCTCCCCCTCCTTCAACTGGGTACCCGGGCCCGCCAGCGTATGCCGCAGGTCCCCCGATCCCGACTGGGACGCACCCACACCATGGCCCCCACGGTGGCCAGCCAGGAGGCTATCCCGGAGGCTGGTAGACAAGGTTTCAATGCGATTGGAGGTGTCCGCGGGCAAATGATCGAGCACCAGGCGGGTTTTCCTTAAAGCGTTTCTATCATGACCATGTCGCATAACGGCAGTGACGGGTTCGCCATAATGGAGGAATACGAATTGGTCTGAGGGGGCGAATCTTGCATGAATTGGCGAGAGAAGGGGGAGGATTACATGCCACACATACCAGGGATGATCTAGAGGTCGTCTTGCACGCTGATCACGGGCGACGATGACGGGAGTCCTTGGGTGTGTTTGTTTGGATTTGCCAGACCGACATAGAAGATCACTCGTCCTTCTTCCCCGGATCCGGTTCCGTTGCCGCCTGACGGATCGATGTAGAGATCCATTGCGCGAGATACCAACACGCTAGGGCTACGAAGACAATGTAGCCAACGGTGGGCGCAAGTGAACGCGGAAGTACGTTGAGTAGGAAAGGGTCCAGGATGATGTCTACATAGACGGGAGGGACGACTTGCATAAGAGTCTGATTGAGCGTGTAATAATCCGCGGCGGTGTATATGCGCAGTAGGAGGGCAGACGCTTCTCTGTTTGCCACGGCCGTAGCTCTCGAAGATGTAGCAGATGCTGTGTCTGCGCCTGCATCGGTACTGTCTCGCGGTTGGCGAGACCCTGAATAGTGTGAGAGCTCGGAAACCAGTTCAGGGGTCTCGAAGACCGTCTGCAACTCGTACGTGTCGAGTTTGAAGGCGGTAGGTTGCTGGCGGAAGAATAAGTCTGTGTATGGTTCCGGGGAGAAATTAAATAATCTTACCGTGGCAGCCCAGCATACCCTCACCTCATATCGTTGATCCCGAGTGAGATCATTGAGCAGGAGCCACGTTGGTTTGCCGTGGGGATGCTCAATACTGGGAAATGCAGCCTCGAGATAGGTTCGAATGGTCCAGTTACCGGGTGTCAATGTATGGATATGTAAGTCGTCCAAGGTTGGATGAGCCGATGGGATGTGGACTTCAGGGGGGCCGAGGAAGACGGCTTTCTCTGTATTCGCACGAGCAACGGATGCCGCAAAAGACAGCGCGAATAGTATAAGGAGCATTCTGGTCTTGTATACTTAGACTCAAGTGCAGAACCTTTTCATTCTTCAATTGGGCCTTCGCACATATGAATGTTGGATATCATCAGCCCAGGCTGCCAGGCTTAACAAAACGGGAGTTGCATGGTGGTGGAGGCCAGCAAAGGGGATGGATGATTGCTTCAATTGGAGCGGAGTGTTGCGGCGGTGGACCCTCTGCCGTTCGCTAATCACGGAAGCCCCCGGGGCAGCAGCTTCCAGGCTACTGGTCCGCCAGACCCGGGCCTCCCATACCCCTGTATCCCCGACAGCTGGAAGCTGGCTCGGCTGGCCGTTAGGATGCAAGGTTGCTTGGAAGCACAGCGGTGATAGTGATAGGTGGTCCGTGCTCAGGCGCGGGTCCCCTTTGTGCAGGTCGACCGCGTAGCCGTCACACCGTACCTAAGCCCAGCAGCGGCCAGCGGCCAGCGGCCAGCGCCAGCGCCCAGCACCCGCCAGAAGCCCAGCACCGAGCAGGCCCAGGCAACTCCAACAAATCAACAACAAATGCGCAAGCTGGACCTGCCGGCCAGGAAAACCAGGGGGGAAACAAAAAACACCCCCACCTTCTCGCTAGTGCAAAAACGACCCTTCGCCTGCCAGTCACTGTCAACAGACCATTTGCACTTCTTCGACTCGACCTCAATCCTAGACTGCATCTCATCCACCCGCCTCTCCGCCTGCAATTCTTGACGAGGCCCTTCTCAGTCCTCCTCCTGAACTGCTCCGCCCTCCAGTCTTCCTACACACTTCTCCTCTACTGCCACCCACCCCGTCTTCACCATGCGCGAGATCATCAGCATCAACGGTACGTCGCCCGTCGCCCAAACACGCGTTTCCCCTTTCACCGCACCGTCCATGCGGAGCCAATCTTGCTCATGAGATGCGCGCCAGATGGCGTCAGGGCCCCTATGAGACACTGTACTGACCCTTCTGCTTGTCTTTAGTCGGCCAGGCCGGTTGCCAGATCGCCAACTCGTGCTGGGAGGTGAGTTCCCCGCGGACGTCAACGCCGTTCATTCCACCACCGTCGCCGACGCAAACTAAACCCTCCGGCGGCCGGCGGCCGGCGACGGTCCCCGGCTCCTCGGCGGACGACATCTGGATCTAGAGCTAACAATGCATTGTTTTACAGCTCTACTGCCTCGAGCATGGCATTCAGGTATGCTTGCAAACGTCCAGCCCGAGACAACTGCCCTGACTGACGCGTTTTGGTTATGTAGCCCGATGGATACCTGACCGAGGAGCGCAAAGCAGCTGACCCCGACCATGGCTTCAGCACCTTCTTCTCCGAGACTGGTGAGCAGAACAGAGCCAAGCGACGTTGCGTCACGGGCGAGAAGCTAACCTATCTCCTTCACAGGTCAGGGCAAGTATGTTCCTCGCACTATTTACTGCGATCTCGAGCCCAACGTCGTCGACGAGGTCCGCACCGGCACCTACCGAACTTTGTTCCACCCCGAGCAGATGATCACCGGCAAGGAGGATGCTTCCAACAACTACGCTCGTGGACACTACACCGTCGGCAAGGAGCTTATCGACCAGGTCCTCGACAAGGTCCGACGTGTTGCCGACAACTGCGCCGGTCTCCAGGGTTTCTTGGTCTTCCACTCCTTCGGTGGTGGCACTGGTTCCGGTTTCGGTGCCCTCTTGATGGAGCGTCTTTCGGTTGATTACGGCAAGAAGAGCAAGCTGGAATTCTGTGTCTACCCTGCCCCTCAGACCGCTACCTCCGTCGTCGAGCCGTACAACTCCATCCTCACCACCCACACCACCCTCGAGCACTCCGACTGCTCTTTCATGGTCGACAACGAGGCCATCTACGACATTTGCCGCCGAAACCTTGGTCTGGAGCGCCCCAACTACGAGAACCTGAACCGCCTGATCGCTCAGGGTAAGAACACGACTCACCTACCACCCGTGCTTGATTTGATTACTGACAAGAATGACAGTCGTCTCGTCCATCACGGCCTCCCTCCGTTTCGACGGTTCCCTCAACGTCGATCTCAACGAGTTCCAGACCAACCTGGTCCCCTACCCTCGTATCCACTTCCCTCTGGTCGCGTACTCGCCCATCGTCTCGGCCGCCAAGGCTGCGCACGAAGCCAACTCGGTCCAGGAGATGACCATGTCTTGCTTCGAGCCCTACAACCAGATGGTCAAGTGTGACCCCCGTAACGGCAAGTACATGGCCACCTGCTTGTTGTACCGGGGCGACGTCGTTCCCAAGGACGCCCACGCTGCTGTGGCCACTTTGAAGACGAAGCGCACTATCCAGTTCGTCGACTGGTGCCCTACTGGTTTCAAGCTTGGTATCTGCTTCCAGCCTCCCCAGCTGGTGCCCAACGGCGACTTGGCCAAGGTTGACCGTGCTGTGTAAGTCCACAATGTCTGATATCCCCTCCCTTTGAGCAAAGCGCTAATAGCTCCTCCAGCTGCATGCTCTCCAACACTACCGCCATTGCCGAGGCCTGGTCGGCGCTTTCCCAGAAGTTCGACCTCATGTACTCAAAGCGTGCCTTCGTCCACTGGTACGTTGGTGAGGGTATGGAAGAAGGTGAATTCTCGGAGGCCCGTGAAGACTTGGCTGCTTTGGAGCGCGACTACGAGGAGGTTGCGACTGACTCGCTGGATGCCGAGGGCGATGTTGAGGCTGAGTACTAAAAGGCGTGTAATGAGGTCGGCAAGCGTCACAGGAAGCTTGATTCAGTATGTCACTTCAACCCTCTGCTGGAACCTTGCGCGGCGGCAGCCGGGCTGGTTCGCTTATACCTGAGCTTAGCATGTTCATCCTCAGCAGAGTTGTTTTGTTGCAGGGGTGGTTGTGGACGAGCAGAGGCTTTCTAATTTGTCAGTGACGAAAAGGCTTGTTAGCAAGGCTAGTAGTATACACTTTGTAAATCCCATTCCCGAATAATAGCTTTTGCTTCGCAGTGGCATTATTGCATTGGTCGCAGGGTAAAGGTACATCATGGACTGCTTGCCTGGCCATGCCATCAGTGTCATCCGGGCCTTTCCGTATTCCACGGAATCATTTCTCACCTTGGGCTCCAGTACTAGCCTTTAGGTATGTATGCCTTTTCAAGTGATCGACAATGTTGCCAGGCTGCAGCGCAGCGGCCCAATGACATAGGCAGCCAAGAAGGCAACCTCTCAAGCTCGGCAGGCGAACCGGGCGAGCCAGAATAAGTGGCTTAGGAGTCTGCAGCTCTCTCTATCTGCATGCACATGGGATTTGGAGACGTCAACCGAGGTCTCGCAACCACTCATCTGCGCGAAGCGGGATTGCCTGCTGCACCCCGTGACGCGGCGGATGGTGTCTTGATGGGACAAGTGATGGGAGCGCAGTGGTATCGACCATACCCTTTTGACTACCTAAGTATGCATTGAGGTAGAGGATGCGAAGCCGGTGAGAGTGGTGAGGTCTGCCTCTGTCGTCTACTGTGGTTTGGAAAGTTGTCGGAGGGTGTGGTGACGATTCATTTGTGTACCTTGATATACGTAAGAACCTGGAAGAACATGGTCCAGACGCTCCGATATATCTGCGCCAAGGCACATCAGGTCTTCTGGACTTGTCAAGTTTAAACGGGTAAAGTCCCTACAGGTACCTGGCAGGTTGATAAGTGAATCTCTGGTAAGTTCCTGTTCAGAGAGAATCGTCAGTTGTAAGTGCAGTCAGTCAGTACCTGGTAACAATGCAGTGGTGACTCCCGTCTAATGAGCACCTGGGCAGCCACGCTGGGGCCCAATAAGGAAGCAGTACGTACCTCCAGTTGCTGGGTTCCACCCTCCTTGGCCCGCCGGCTCGCCGGAGAGAGCCTGACACCCCAAGACACCTTGGGCTGGGCTAAAATTACCTGGGACCAGGTCAGGTCAGGTCAGGTCCAAGTCAAGTCAAGTCAAGTCAGTTCCAGCCTCCTGCGAACGGGCGCATCTACGATTTGGCGTAGGAGATACCGCAACAATCCCCAGCCTGACAAGCTATCTGCTTTACCCTACCAGACGCACTTCGGAGCTTGAAGACTTCACCAGCAGCTGGTCCTCTCACCGGCAGCCGATGGTTGTTTCGTACCCGACCGTTTTCTCCGTCCATCTACCAAGTACCTAGCCAAAGCCAACCAAGCCATCGCACCCACGGCGTCATTCCGGGTCGGCCCTTAGACCTCCTGCGCCATCACCTCCTATTCTCAACATTGCTGCTGCCGCTGCTACTACGACTCGTCAACACCTGGCCAGCCTGGCTGCGCAACCATGTCTGCCGAAACCGTTGAAGCCTGTAAGTTGCTTCTCCTGAGCTTGTCCGAGGCTCGCCCCCTGTCTGGTGTCCATCCTACCTTACGCGTCATCGCGTGCATCAATCATATCAACTAACAGCCCATTTGCAGCAGCGCCAAAGCTCAACCTAAACGCCGAAGAGAAGCGAGTATACGGATGGCTCTTCAGCCAAGCCGACAGCGATAACAGCGTCGTGACGGGCGAGGTCGCTGTCAGGTTCTTCGAGAAGACCCGTCTCGACTCGCGTATATTGGGAGAGGTGGGTTCGCCCGAGAAATCCGCTGCTGTGCCTCGGCGCAACCGCATCCACCTACAGGCAAGACTGCTGACGCGATCATTCATCGCTATAGATATGGCAGATTGCAGACCATGAGAACCGTGGCTTCCTGACGCCCGGTGGATTTGGTATTGCTTTGCGACTCATCGGCCATGCCCAAGCTGGTCGCGAACCCTCCCACGAGCTCGCCCTCCAGCAAGGCCCCTTACCTCGGTTCGACGGAATCAACATACCTGGCCCTCCCCCAGCACCTCTGCAGGCGCAAGGCACAGGCATACGGATACCGCCTTTGACCCCAGAGAAAGTTGCCCAATATGCTGGCCTGTTCGAGGTTCAGAACCTGCAGAATGGCAGTGTGCTGCCCGGCGACCAGGCCAAGAACATCTTCGAGAAGTCGGGCCTGCCCAACGAGGTCTTGGGGCGCATATGGCAACTTTCCGATACCGAGGGGCGAGGTGGACTGGTCATGACCGAGTTCGTCATCGCCATGCATCTCCTGACCTCGATGAAGTCTGGAGCTCTACGAGGCCTGCCGACCCAACTACCAGCTGCCCTTTACGAAGCTGCTACAAGGCGCCCGACTTCACGGCAAAGCCCAACTGCTCCGGGCGCCCCGATCTCTGCTATTCCGCGACAGTTGAGCGGAACAGCACAACCTCGGACGGCAAGCCCTCTTGGTCGGCCCCCTATTGGCCCTCAAGCCACGGGCATCCCTCCCCAGGCTACAGGATTCATGGCCCCTCAGACCTCCGGCAGTAACTGGCTGATAACACCAGCGGACAAGGCCAGATTTGACCAGTTCTTCGCCGACCTGGACAAGACAGGCAAGGGCTTCATCACCGGAGAGGAGGCCGTTCCCTTCTTGAGCCAGTCGAGCTTGCCGGAAGATGCCTTGGCGCAGATCTGGGATCTGGCTGATATCAACTCGGAAGGACGGCTGAACAAGGACACCTTTGCTGTCGCCATGTACCTCATCCGTCAGCAGCGGAACCGAAAAGATATGCCACTGCCTACGTCTTTGCCGCCGAACCTGATTCCTCCCTCACTACGAACCCAGGCGCAGCCACAAGCCCCTCCTCAACTTGCGCCGTCACCCTTCGATCCGCCTGCCCCTGCGCCCGTGCCCGCGCCTGTAGTTGCTCAACCCCCTCCGCCCCCTCCACAGCCCAAGTCTGCTATCGACGATCTTTTCGGCCTCGACGCTATGCCGGGCCCGGCCCCTAGCCAATCTGCCCTGTCCCCTCAGGGCACTGGCGGATCCAGAGGTGGTGCAGGCCCCAGGGATCCTTTCGGCGGGCGGCCAGCTTCGGCAAATCAGGCATCTCCTACTGGCAAGTCCTTCGCGCCATTCATCCCTTCCTCGTCATTTGGCAGGAACTTGACAGCCCATGATACGGGGGGTTCCGCTGCTTCGTCCCAGAAGCCGCCGGCGGAGGATCTGCTGGGCGACAACGACCCGGAAATCAGTAAGAAGCTCACGAACGAAAGCACTGAATTGGCGAACCTCTCCAATCAGATTGGTTCTTTGTCGAAGCAGATGCAGAACGTGCAAGGACAGCGAGCTTCTACTCAGAACGAGATCACCCAGGCCAGCGAGCAGAAGAAGAACTTTGAGCAGCGTCTCTCTCAGCTACGTACCTTGTACGAAAAAGAGGCTGAGGATGTCCGAACCCTCGAAGAGCAGTTGAGGACCGTCCGCGAAGAAACCAGGAAGCTCACCAGCGAAATGGTCTCCCTTGACGGAACGTACAAGGACCTGCAGACGCAGCACCAGCAGCTCTACCAGGCTTTCTCTGCTGACCAGCAGGAGAACCAAAATCTCAAGCAGCGTATTAGTGTGGTGAATCAGGAAATCGCCCAACTAAAACCGCAGATTGAGAAGCTCAAATCTGACGCCCGACAGCAGAAGGGTATGGTTGCCATCAACAAGAAGCAGCTTTCTTCGGTCGAGGAGCACCGCGACAAGATGCATGGCGAGATTGAAGGCCTCACCAAGAGTAACGAGGATGTAACTCCTCAGACTAGTACGTCGCCAGTCGCTGCGCCTGCTCAGGTGGCAAGCCCAGCCCCGTCTACTACTAGTGCGAACAACCCCTTCTTCCGGAGGACGGGAAGTGCAGACATCATGGGTGCTATGGCATCGTCACCTCCTGTCAAGCCTTACGGCGAGAAGTCGTTCGATGATATCTTCGGTCCCAGCAGCTCAGGCACACCCCCGCCCATGACATCCTTCAAGCAGCAGAACACCGGGACCTCATCAGCAAGTGTTGGATCTGGATCATTCGCTACTCCACAGGGCTCGACACCTACCGTCCCACGTGCTGGTGGAATGGAGCCCCCGCCGGCCCCCGAGTCTCGGCAGATCAGCTCCAGCTTCCTGCCGTTCGGTGAGACTGGAGACTCGTTGACGTCGTCGCGTCAAGTGTCACCGCCCCTCAGCCGAACTGGCGATGGACCGGCTGCTACACCGCTGGAGCCTGCGACCACGGGCCAGAGCGCCGCATCTGCTTCGGACGCCCACAAGAGTACTCTCGCGCCTCCATTTGAGCAGAGACCAGCTTCTGCTGCCGCCAATGGCTCTGTTCCCGGGGCATTCCCTGACGACCCGAAGGCAAACCTTCCAACTAGGCCCTTCACCAGTCACCGAGATAGCGACCCATTTGGGCACATGAAGGACAACAGTGGTAACGCGAAGATCGATTTCGACTCGGCTTTTGCTGGGTTCGAGCCGCAGAAGAAGTCTACAGCTGACCCGGTCAACAACTTCAACCAAGAGTTCCCGCCAATTTCCGAGCTCCAGCGTGACGACGACTCGGATTCGGCCAGTGAGGGCAACGGATTCGACGACGATTTCGCCCCTACCTCGCCGCCGACCAAAAAGGCCGACGACAATGAGACTCCTCACGCTCCCTCCTCGCCCGCCACTACTAAACCCGTGGGCACATCCTCCGACGACGCGGCTACGGCACAAGCGACTCAGCCCTCGAAGTATGATCTCCTGAGATTTTAGCGCGTGTTCCCTCCATGCTGATACTAACCCAAGCTTAAGTGACCTCTCTGCTTTCCCTTCGCCTCCTAAGGTATCGCCCACTGCGCCGGCTCAGGCGAAGGAGCAAGACCCGTTCGGATCCGCGGCGAACAATGCGCCTGCGGCTCCCAAAGGTGCTTTTGATGATCTAGACGATGACTTTGAAGGCCTCGAGGATGCCAAGGAAGGCTCGGCGGACGACGAATTCGCCAACATCTCGCGCGATGATTTCAACCCCGTTTTTGACGGCAGCCCGCCACCCAGTCAACCCAAGAGTGAGTCTACCAACGTGTCCACTGCGTTCGGGACGAACAGCAGCTATGACTTTGGCAACGTCTCTACGACGTCGGCCGCCACTCAGGGCGGAGCCGGTGCTCCTGCGAACAACTCTACTGCGACTGGTGGTACCACGGCTGGCCAACCCCCCGCAACCGCGGACAACCAGGACTGGGACGCCATTTTCGCGAGCCTGGACTCTCCCACCGAGGCCGCGACTCCGCGGAAGAGCGGCGACGACTCCAAGAGTCCCGTCCAGCAGAGCGCCGGCTCCCCGCGGCCGGAAACACTGGGCAGAGCGCTGACGGAAGAAGGCAAGCACGATGATCCCATAGTCAAGGAGCTCACCAGCATGGGTTACTCCCGGAACGACGCTGTGGATGCCCTGGAGAAGCACAACTACAACCTCGAGCGGGTAAGATCAAGTATACGAATCTGTATGAGGGGTAAAGGATGCTAACGAAAACATAGGCGGCCAATTACCTGGCGAGCCGATCCTGAACTTTCTCATGACCAGTCATATCCATCTCAGTGGCCTCTCTACGTGGACGAGAACACAGCGGGCTCTACGGCGACGAGAACGCATTCTTTCCTTTCTAGCCATTTCTTTGCAGCAGATACCTCACTTGCATGAGCGGCGAGCCGGGAGCTGAGCTTTGCTGTTGTAGCGGGTGGGAAGAAGACAGCGGATAGGAGAGGACAGACAGACTGAATGAAAGACTTAATGTATAGTTTTCTTCTGTAAGTATTTGGCTGCAGTGAATACATCGAGGACACCTGCTCTCAGTGCGTGCTGTCGTAGGGTTATTGTTCCTTCGGCTTCCCTTCTCTCGTCGCCTCCCCAATGAGTAAAGTACCTACGCCTGGAACCGAAGAATTGCTCTCCAGGCACCTTTCAATATATATGTGATCTGCCTTCCCATTGAAAAAGTTGGAGCTACGATCCCACGAGACCTACATCCAAAGCCACCCGGCTCCCCTGCTGAAGATAGGTGACTATCTTGTACAGCGAATTGCCACTGCTGTCCTGAGAAATGGATGATTCTGTGAGCGCGCGATTTGACTGCCCGAGCCACGATGCTGGTTAGACGTGATCACCGAGTGGGAGAAGGCATAAGCTGGGTCCGGATACATGCCTAGCAATAAACAGCCCAACGAACGCACTACGTTGACATCGAAAATTGACAACAGCGCACACGTATATACGGGGAAGTCTCAAGCACGATGTAAACGCCAATTTGGTGTGAACGCAGTCCATTACCGAAGAGGAAGTGGTTGGCCCGGCGCCACACATTGCGAGCATTTCAAACGAGCATCATTACTACGGACATAAAAATGTGGTTGCCATGATCAACCTCAGGTCTGCGAGAGCACCGGTTGCTGTAATAGACGATCGCAAAACAAAAAGAAATCAAGGAGACTCGCAATAGCCGACGGCAAGGAAGGAAAACGGAAAAGATGACGAAAAGATAAGCAAAAAGAGAAGGTATAATCGGAGGAATTGAACCTCTGAAAGCTGGACTCGCGGGGAATCGAACCCCGGACCACTCCCATGCTAAGGGAGTATTATACCACTAAACCACAAGCCCCGCAAATTGTATCCAATCGTGTTGAATCCCAATGCATTGGAATAGCCGTTTGGTATTGGGTATTAAGTTAGTCTTCCGGCAGCCTGGAGCTTGTGGGGGAATGTGTCAGGGCTTCGGCAGCGGTGGGACAGAAAGATTTCCGGATATCGCGCGCGTACCAAGTACGGATGGTGGATATTTTGCAGACTCAAGCGATTCGCTGGGGTGGGGCTCGCGCGGCGGAAACTGGGCCGGCGGTGTGCGGATCCTGCTTTCTGAGCCCAGATGCCAAACTAGTTGCAGTGAGCCACGGGTGTGCTCACTTCGAATGTCCAACAGCGCGTTCATAGAGTCGGCCGCTTTCGGCTGTTTGCGCAGACTCGGCTGCAGCGTGACATTCGATGGCGATCTCCCAAGTAACCTCGTTCTGTCAATACCTTACCTTAGGTATGCCAACGTCAACAAGACTGCCAAGGAAAGCTGCGTTGCGAATAGTCGGCGCGTAGGAGTATTGGTTCGCCAGCATATCACCTTCCAATGGTGCCCCTCCCTCCAGTGTTGTTGCGCTGCCCGGCACGTCCCGCTCTACGGCAGCTGTTTCCGACACATGCAAGCCATCCATGTTCTTGTCCGCGAACGGATACCTTCAGGAGACTTTGGTCCTTCTCCAGAATCGCAGAACGGCATTGGGGAATACCGCTGAGTGGGGATGCTCTCTGCGTGCCCTCCAAGCCGACTTTCTCGATCCATATGGGGGACGATGCCAGCCTATCAATCACTCGCCGAGCCTTGAATCCTATCACGCACTTCGAAGAAGGCAAATGTTCTCTCTGACTTGTTCCTCGTGGCTCTACGGATATGCTCCCAGAATTCCATTTTCTCGCAAAATGCAACAGTGTTGCGGTATCAGGGAGAAGATCCACTCCTTGTGGCACTTCAAGCCCTTATGGTCTGGCGCTAACTTTCCACGCACAGTGAATATCTGCCATCACGCAGCGAAAGGAATATGAGCGCCGTTGGACACTGAGGAGCATTCCATCCAGTAATCCAGCCTTGATTACTTTACCAAAACCAAGGGCGTGTGGCCAAGGGGTATGGCGTCTGCTTTGCAACGCAAAAACTGCAGAAGATCCAGGGTTCAAATCCCTGCTCGTCCATACTTTTGCCGTTGCGTTGGCACCGGCACAACTCTATCTTCTTCCCTTCCTTGTTCATTTCAAAATTTTGAATTTTTTTTTTCTTCTTCAAAGTCGTCGGTACCAGCCGGAGCGATACAGTACCTAGGTGTGATTGATGTGTGCACTTTGTGCTTCGAAGTTGCATCATCGAGTGTTGAACTTCTTCAGTAGTTTCAGACCCGAATACTGATAGCGCCTTGTGGTTGTCTAAGACCAAAGGAGCAAGTGCACATGGGAGCTGCACTAGGGAAACCGAGAACAATGCACAAAGCATTATTCAACCACTCCAAGCGACATTGTTCGTATGTCGTACTCGATGCTGCTGTTGGATGGCGAGTTGCTCGTGTGGGAAATCAAGGGTATTGCGCAACACAGGTTGAAACGGCCCAAGTCATACCCACCACCACGTCTCGTCAAAATTCAGATACTTTGTTGATCTGCCATCGGATGGCATTTCATACCCCGCCTCCAACGTTGATCAAGTCGAATTCCTTCAATTGGCTGGCGGTATGGCTCCATTGGCGTGGCAAGCCTGCCTGCGTGCAAGATACGGATCGACCGCACCGACTCGTCGGTCCCATCCGTGAGATCCTGGATGGAAGTCCTGGGCATCAGAAACTCAACATACTTCGGTGCCGTGGCCCGTACCTACCAAGGCCTACCTGGGTAAGTAGTCAGCCCCATCAGGGAGCGGGTGTTTCGTCTAGACTTGATGTTCTCGAAGTGATCGCATCGGTAGCTTCCATAACGGCTCAACCTAAGGTTTAAAGGGCGGAGGGCAACAGAGTTCTGGTTGATGTCACTGCCCACCCAGCCGGGTACCTACCTACAAGGAAATGTCCGAACGACAAGAGACAGAGGTGTGTACAGAGGCAGCGGCATCACCGACTTTGTTATTAATACTATGCCATCCTATACCAGCCAAGGCTTGTCAGAGAAAGAGGATGCATACGAGGGGCGCATCCACAGTCAACCTGAGAGATGCAGCGATGTTGTTGTTGCGGTGGCAGGTGGAGTGGGCAGTGAATGACACGACTGAGCCAACCCCTATCATAGCCGCAAGGGACAACGGGGTTGACGGGTTTGATCCTTAAGCACGATCCTCGGAACCCCTGAATCGCCTTACCAACTGGGTTTAGCGAGCGGTCCAGCGCCACCGATCCCCGACAAGGTGTCACCGTTTGTTGACCGTCTCAGCGGCCTAGCCAGCTGTTGGCGCGTCCGGCAACACACAAGCGCCGCACTTTCGGGGGGTAAACGCTGCTTTTAGGGGGGCCCTGCAGGGGGGCAATGGGGGGGCAGTCTCTAGCGCCTACGCACCTACCGAGCCTACAGCAGGCTCACTGGCTGCTCACTGGCTTGACTGGCCAGCGAAGCCCACTCAACTGGATTCCAAGACTTCCAGTCAGCCCACCGCTGGCAACGCTGGCAACTGCTCTACCCCGAACCTCGTCCACGGCCACGGGTGTACCTACTTACATGCTAAGGTACGGAGCACTCCCACCAACAACTTTACTGTTCGTGAATCCAGCATTTGCCTACCTTTACCTTTGACCAGATCTTGACCTACCTACCTTACGAACAAACAACCTTTCCTGCTTGACACCGTGTTACTGTACCTGGATCAGGTACCACCAGCCGGAGCACGAGCACGACCACAGCACCACAGCATCACGGACGGTCTGCCCTAATACTGTACCTTCAATCTTTCTTCTTTCATGCCCGCCAACCCGCATCTCCGCTGTACTGCGCAGAACGATCGACCACGACCAACTCCCAACCTGTTTCGTCTCGTCTAATCCAGTCCCCTAACCGGCGACTAACAGCAGTCCTCGTCACCCTCGCCCATTGATTCACCACCCACCAAGCTTCCAACACGCGCCCACGAGCTACGTTGCATTGTCTACGACTCCCCGTGACCTGCAGTGCACCCTGTATTTCCATGGCTTGATCTCCTTAGATACCACCCTACGAACCATCCTCCGCCACTTCTCCTCGATCGACCCAAGAAAAGGACTATATCGTCCCCGATAACCCGGCTCTTTCTTCTCCCAATCCAGCTCCGGCTGCCAACATGTCGACTCTGCACGAGCAACCGGCCTCTCCTGTGGTCACCTCTCCTATGATCGCACCTCGCGCCCCGGACTCTCCAGCTGCTTCGGATACCGAAAAAGACACGGTACGTAGTGCACGGGAGGTTTAATGCCGATGACCAGGTCCGCTCGGAGACATATCATCTGGCGAACCGACAGGCCCTGCCATTCTCCTGATAGGCCACAACATCGCGCTAATCGCACCTGCATAAACAGGACACCTTCGAAGATGCCATCGACACAAGCTCGGTCCGCTCTTTGACAAAGCGCAGTATCTCACAATCCAAGTCTCCGCGACCTGTCAGCGACGATACGCAAGGTAGCGTGGATGCACCCCCGAGCCCAGTTGCTTCCGAGAAGCCCTCAGAGAAGCTGCCCGAGAAACCCTCAGAGACAACCCTCGAGGACAAAGTAAACGACACAGAGGAAAACGTGAACGGCACCGAGGACAAAGTGAATGGCACAGCGGAGACAGCAAATGACACCGAGGAGAAGATAAACGGCACTACCACTGAACACGCAACTGAGCACACGGTGAATGGCACCGAGACAGTAAATGGCACTGAGGAGACCGTGATTGGCACAGACGAGAAGGTCAACGGCACAGAGGAAAAGGTCAACGGCACAACCGCTGCACACACAACCGAACAGACGGTAGAGCAGACGGAAGAGCAGACGGTACAGGACGCGGGACACTTGAACGGCGTTCCACTGGAGAACAGTGCGCCTAGTGTGACCGACTCTGCAGGGTCGTCGAAGCACATGTCCAATGTGTCCTTAGACAACGTGGATCTGGACGACGACGACATAGCTCCGGCTGTACCGCCCAAAGGTCAGTATTTGCAACCTGATTGATTTGGTGTCCTATATGCTAATGCATCCACAGAGGAACCTCGTGTTGAAGAGCCAGTCCCAGAGAAGCTCCCCAAGAAGAAGATATCTCTGAGCAACATCGCCAGCTCGCTTCCCTCTATGCCCTGGTCTCCCGGGAATACCGAGTCGCCCCCTAAAGCAAGCCCCAACCCCGCAACGGATTCGATTGCGCCTCCACCTCCACCAACGCGCAAGATCACCAGCCCCTTCTCCTGGCTGTCCCGAAACTCAACGCAAAAGGATAGCACAAAATCATCCCCTTCCGTTGCCAACTCGAGGCGGAACACCGCGAGCTCTGTAGCCACCCTTATGAGCAATCCTGAGATGATGCTAAGCAAGCTCGATGAGGAGCACGAGGGTGCCGGCGTGAATGGCGCACGCCGTCCCGCTCGGAATAGCTTGAAAGACAGGTTTAAGATGGTGCGCATGCGAGAGGAGGCCGGTATTTCCATGTCCGAGGATGGCACCAGTGCCATCATGAGTATAGCCTCTCCTACAACAACCGTGGGCGTCATGAGCCCTACTCTGGAGCCCGGCCAAGATGGGAACCTACCCCCGACATCGCCACTCCCACCAAACTCCGATGCAGCCCTTGCACCCGGGACTGTGTCGGGTGTTGTGGCGGGGCCGTCAGATATGGCCGATACCCAAGTCGACTGGGACCTTTGGCAGTCCGTTGTTTATGAAGGACCGGCTGCTGTCGCAAGAACAAGCGCAGAAGAGCTCAACAGAGCCATTGCCACAGGTATACCTAATGTAATTCGGGGAGTTGTCTGGCAAGTCTTTGCACAGAGTAAGAACGAAGACCTGGAGATGGTCTACAGAGATCTGGTTTCTCGCGGCACCGAAAAGGAAAATAAGAACAGGAACAGTGCGGCAACATCGGCCAGCTTTTCAAGCACCAGTGCCCCAAATACCGACAAGGAGCCCACTGCTTCTTCCGCTTCTTCGGTTTCCGAAGCTTCTGGGGGTAGCAAGAAATCGCCGGGCACGCCACCCGAGACTTCCGAGGCCGTGTTCAAGTCCCAAACCATGACTCCAGAGGAACGGAAGAAGAAGGAAAAGGAAGACGTGGCCAGCATCTCGAGGCTCGAGAAGACAATCAAAAAAGATGTGGGGCAACGGACGAGCTACTCGAAGTACGCTGCCGCTGCCGGGCTTCAGGATGGGCTCTTTGGCGTGTGCAAGGCTTATGCGTTGTTCGATGAAGCTGTTGGGTACGCGCAAGGCATGAACTTCTTGATCATGCCACTGCTGTTCAACATGCCCGAAGAGGAAGCATTCAGTCTTCTGGTCAAACTCATGAACCAGTACAAGCTCCGCGATCTTTTCGTCCAGGACATGCCAGGCCTCCACATGCACCTCTACCAGTTTGAACGACTGCTGGAAGACCTCGAGCCCGCTCTCTACTGCCACTTGCACCGCCGAGGCATCTCCTCCCACCTTTACGCGACACAGTGGTTTCTCACTCTCTTCGCATACCGATTCCCGCTCCAGCTGGTTCTACGAATCTACGATCTCATTCTTTCGGAAGGGTTGTCTGCTATTATCAGATTCGGCATTGTTCTGATGCAGAAGAACGCCTCGACCCTGCTCGAAATGACTGACATGGGGCAGTTGACTGGCTTCCTTAAAGACAAGCTCTTCGATGTGTATATCGATCAGTCACCCAGCGCTGGAAGTCTCCTTGAAAACGGCTTCTTTGGTAGCAGCTCTGCCAGTGTCGATAAAGAGGTATATCGGGCCGACCAACTTGTTCGCGACGCGTGTGAGGTGAAGATGACGCCTGAGCTTCTCAAGGCCTATCAATTGGAGTGGGAAGAAAAGACGGCGGCCGAGAAGGCACAGCAAAAGGAACTCGAGGAATTGAGGACCACGACGGCAAAGCAAGCAATCAAGATCCGCAAGCTAGAAGAGCGTATCGAGATGAGCGATCGCGAGGCAGCCGACATGGCGACCGACCTAGTCCACACGAAAGTCGAGAACGAAGAGCTCAAGGATAAGAACGAGAGTCTCGAAGGGCAAGTCCAGGAGCTTCGCAAAGTCATTCAGGCGCAGCCAGAGGAACTTGAGCTGGCATGGAAGGCCGAACGCGATGACCTCATGAAGCGCAACGAGGCCGTTCACGAGGAGAATCAGAAAGTTGAGAAGGAACTGGCCGACCTTGAAGAGCAGCTTGTGCAGACGAAGATGCGGTACGCCGAGGTATGTTACTGTCTTACGTGTCTCTTTCTGGCCAGAACCGAGCTAACATTTGACAGATCAACTCTCAACACGAGACTCTCCAGAGAAAATGGCAGGAACTCAAGCGCCAATTTGCTTGAAAGCCGCCTTGACTCAAGGAATGCTAAGCTATAAGCTTCGTGTACTGCTCATGTACAGACCACATCAGCAGCCTCGACCAGGGCATTTGCTCCGTTGTTGGACTCGACATGCATGAGTAAGACGATAGTATGAACAGGATTAATGACGACCACGATCTTGCATTGGCGATGAAAAGCCCCAAAACCAGGGCAAACGTGAATTGGAAAATAATACTTCCCCGTCTCGCAATTCGGCAGTTGAACGCCAGAAGTGCGACTGTGCTGTGGTTGAATGGATCCGAATCCCGCTTTTCAAGGTTTGGGAAGACTGCTTTCCTGAACTCTGCTGGCTTGGATGGCAGGCATCTGCTGTATCTCTCGGACGGGGGATAACGAGCCAGACATGAAAGCGAATTTTGCTGTCAAGAAAGGAAAAGGGACGTTCATCACACACGCATTGGACTGGACCAGAGCGAACTGCATAGCATGCATCTACAGGTCTGGTTTGCATCAACAGGACACAACATGAACGAGCCGTGAGTGAGATCGTGTAAGAAAGCTGCTTGTGGGCACGGACGAGCGAGGCCGTATTGTATAGAGACTACTGTGGAAGCAAGAATATCCAGTCAGCCAACCAGTCAAGTCACTTGCTCAAGGGAGACGGTCAGTCCACACAAGTCAGATAGCGTAATCTGAACGGATGACAACACATCAACGAACCCCTTGCGTGCAAGGTATTCTGCCAACAAGTGTAGCCATGAATGTGCTGAGGCAGCAGAGTGGTCTATTCGACCAACAGCCATCTGTCTCTGATAATATCGAGTCCCCATCGCGACACTTCCCTCCCACGCCGTAGACCCGAAGCCCCGAAAGCAAATTTCCCAACTCCTGGTCTCCAGCCACGTCCCCCTCACTCCGGGTTCGTTAAGAAGACGGTGTGGGTCTGGGTATTTTGCCAACAGGTACCTACCAGGTAGGTAGTAAGTAGGTAGGTAGGTAATCGTCGGCGTGCTTGGACCGGGTGTAGAGCCCTTGGCGACGAGTGGCACGGGTCAGTACCTAAGGTACTTAATGAAGTGCCTCATATAGCAGTCTTCGACGATCCAGGCACACAGGGGCACACAGAGAGGCGGTCATATGCTCTGTACTGGAAAGTCGGCCGGCTGAATAGGACGGGTGATGGCTTGTATGTCGCGGGCATTCTGTTGCTGTTGGACATTGTGTTGCTGTTGGGAATGCCGGTCCATCCAGACATGCCATCCATCACCAAGGAGGCGGAAAGGCGGTGGGTGTCGTGTCCTCAAGTCCGGAAAATGAACCGCAGGTAGGCATTAGATCACGATGCGAGTCTGTGTCACAACACACAGCAGGTCAAAAGACAGCAAGCAATACGCCCGGAAGGTCCTTTTGGTGATCTTTTCATTCATCTGAACCTAGTAGAAGTCGATCCCATTCCATGCTTCATCATAAAAGCAGAATCCGTTGAACACCAGTTTCCGGTCGCGAAGTACCAAACAGTTCGCGACGTGTGATGGAAGAGGACAATGAAGAAGCGCCTCGAGAACTCTTCCGAGCGGCTTCTTGTCTTTTTCCTCCTTCGGCCCTTTGCTTCCGCCAGGTGCGCCTCACTCAGCCAAAGCTGCGCCTCTACTTGTGCAGCTTGCGCTGGTAGAAAGCCAGCTCCTCACCCTCGAGGATGTAACCATCGCAGCGACCGCACTGGCCGGGGCGGCTGGAAATGACGGCGTAGACACGACCGGCCTCGAACTGCTTCTCGAGAGCGGGCTCGACCTTGCCCTGGGCGGCGTAGCGGGCAGCCTGCTTGCGCTCGACGGCGTGGCTCTTCTTGACGGCCTCCTCCTCGGGCTTGCCCGACTTCTGCTGGCGTCTACGGCCGATGGGCTGGCCGTAGTGGGCCTCGTACCACTGACGGAAGGGAGCGGCATCGATCTGGACGACGGCGGACTTGGTCAAGGTGTTGGTACGGACCAGCTCGTTGTTGGAGGGGTGGTAGGCGACGACGATAACACGGGTCTTGCGGGTGCAGCCCTCCGAGGCCCAGGCAAAGTTGCCCGAGTCGAGACGCAGGGCACGGTGCTTCTGGTTACCGCCACGGGTGCGGACGGCGTGGATTCGCTTGGGTCCAATACGGGTGTTGGACTCCTGTCGGCCGGCCTCGAAAGCGCGCTTCTTCCCTGGTGGAGAGGTCAGAACGTATGGTCGTGGCTACAGGTCCTCCTGCCTCAGCAGACAGAGAGGACACTGCACCGCCGCCGCATACGGGCTTTCGATCTGTGTCTCATGGACACGGGCTTGTTGGGTACGTACGGTAGTAGGCGCGCTTGGCACCAGAGGCGGAGCGCTTGTGGCGAGAGTCGCGAGAGATACCCATGATTGCGGTGTCTGTACGGGAGAACGGTGGTTAGCCTTCGGGTGCGCAGACGCGGGAGTCCGTCAATTCGGGCAGGCTGGGACGATATGACACGACTCCAGAAACTCCCAAAGTGAGCGAGGCTGCGGCACGAAGGTGGACGTACCTGATTATCTCAGTTGCAATCGTTTGGCGATGTTTGGAGTTGGGTGAGAGGCGGCTGGCGGAATGATTCACGAAAGCAAGAAGTTGGGAGGGTCTCGAAATTCGTGAATTTCTCATAGTCCAAATGTGGGCTCGCGAAATTTTCGGAGGGAGAAGGTGCCTAGGGCTTTGAGCACGTGGTCTGTGCGAGACGCCCGGGCCTTGGGTCCTGGCCGCCAATCGATACGGTTATCTACATATACACCTACTGAGGCCCGTGATACCGACCTTAGCCGCTCCGCTTTCAACGACAACCCTTCCTGTCTCAATCCCTGCCAGCCTAAAAAGGACGATAACGCGATCAGTCACGTTCTTTAACCCGTTTCACGTGTCAGGATGGAGCGCAAGTTGGGTTCTGCTACCTACCTAAACCTTAGTTCATTGAGTACCTATCTGCACTCAGGTGGTTGAAGCCCAAGGATGACACCAATCGCCAATGCCCTGTTCTCTGTCCGTACCAATGGTCCTCGAGTCCATATATCATCGAACCCAGTTCCCTATCTCTCATTCTAGGCACCGCGTATCATTCGATGCGTCGAAGAGTACTCGAGGGGAAATCATTAGCAAAAGTGGAGAGTGAAGTGAAAGGTTAGAAGCTGATCGTGGCGTCGTCAATAATTACCAGTCGTTAGGTCGCTCCGCGTGTGAATCCCAGGGAAGACAAGGCGTGAATGTTACCCGGAGGTCTATTTCTCATCTTCCAACCACTTGACCATCTCTTCCCCCCTGTCCTGGAATTGGAGGCCAAGGTCGGCCGGGTCACCCTCGCCCTGCTCCTTGACCTTGGGAACGAAATAGGCTGAAAGACCCCAGATGGGTGGGAGCCAGTGGCCTTAGAATCGGATCCACTTCTTGCGAGCCTTGTCTTCATGGACTAAGACCATCTCCTGCAGGCTGGGCATGGGGCGAGAACAGATTTCACGCTGCTGGTGTGTCTTACCTCCCTTGCGCTCGGGTTGCCCGGCAGTTGGCCGATTGATGGGCTGTTGATGAACCCGGGTGACCAGTTGTGCCCAAATCGAGACGGTAAGTGTGCCGTGGATGGTTAGACCACCCTTCTGGCGGATCTGGGCCAGGCCAGATGCGTTGACGGCTTTGGCGGGGATGTTGGAGAGTGCGCGGAGAACGGGGAGACCCGCGGTGCGCATAGCCTCGCGCTGGAAGTCCGTGTCCTGATTCTCGGTGCCCTTCGCAGCGATGTGCTCCTTGTACCCCTCTGCTTGTATGTCAGCACTTTGAAGATGTTACCGAAGCGAGTGTGTCTAGAACCACTTCCACACACTTGAGACGTCGCACAAAGCTGGAGAATAGGGAAGAGGGCATGACACCACCCTTCGCGAACCGAACACTTTCGATACATGCCAAAAGTCTCGGGGACGAACAGAGACATGTTCCATATTCCGTTACAGATCATTTCTGCCTTGACACGCTCCCATTCCTCCCTCAACCGGTCGATTTCGGGCTCAGTCTCGGGCTTCTTGGCCGTGTAGAAGTCGGTGAACTCGGCGTCGAACTTGTTGATTGCCGGGGGGCTCGAGATCATTATGGTGGCCTCGCCGTCGGTGGTGGCAGTGTCCTGCTTGGAGGCAGCAGCTGCCTCATCTCCGTTCTTGTGTATGTTGGCAAAAGCTTGGCGGATGAGCGGCGGACTGGAATCTCGACTTCGATGGTACAAAGCGGGACCCCGAGCGCAGCGGGTTGAGTCAAGGCGAGGGATTGAAGCAAATTCGTTAGCTGTGGTGGTGCCGGGGAGCTCGGTGGATAAGCCTTGCAGCTCTCCTGAGGACGCAGTGGCTTGGTGGCCTTCGGAATATCAAAGTGTCAGCAGCTTGACACGAGTAGTGGCAGCTGGCCAAGGTGACGGGCCTGGATTCCTAGCAATGCTACTCCATAGAGCTAGCTGGGGGTTTGTCTGGTTAAGAACCGTACCTAAGGCTGCTGTCACTATGATGCCCTCAGGGGCATGCCGTGCCAAAACCCCGGAGACCTTTAGGGTCGCATTGCTATGTAGTGATTCCATTGTGCCTGTCATTGATAAACGTGTTAACTCGGCCATACTCTTACCAAGGGGATGCCCAATGCTTCAAACTTTAGCAGGGATGAGATACTTACTAGACAAGACTTAAGGGTGGTCGGGGTTGGCGCGTTGGGATGTGGGAGAGATTGAATGAAGCACTGGGCTGGGGAGGGAAGGAGGAAAAGGAGCCTGGCGAGGATTGGGCTAGAGATTACGCGCCATATGCAATGACGTCGCGTCTGCTCTACGCGTGTGGCTGGTCACATTCTGGCACATTGCACGCTACAGGCACTGCTGGGAAGCTGTGGGCATGTGTCCCTTGGCTCGTAGGCGTCTGGAGCAGTGTACATGGTGTCGTTCCTGGGCACCGCTTTTGGGGTCACGTGGTCTGGCTGTTGATACCTCTCATATGCAAGGATTACAGTACATATTACAACCTTCAGGTACTTATCTGCCTTGAATCCTTACCTAGGTGCCAATTCTTTGGTTATACTAGAATCGTATTCCCCTAGTTGCGGGATTCGTAGTGGAAACTGGGCCCGTACTGATGGCTGCATGGCAAAGAGGGATGTGTTTACACTTTTGCTACCTCAGAATACATCTGATCATCTATAGATCCTTTACCAAGGCTCAGAGCCTCAGACCAGCCATACTATCCTTGAAAGACATAGGTATATCCAGTCGTTTCATGACGACAGGCCTGCAATGTGTAAAAAGGTGTGCAAAGGTGACTTCAGGGGCT
Organism: Xylariomycetidae sp. FL0641; assembly: GCA_022376655.1. Classification (NCBI taxonomy): domain Eukaryota; kingdom Fungi; phylum Ascomycota; class Sordariomycetes; species Xylariomycetidae sp. FL0641. The sequence continues at coordinate 28,944 of JAJJKE010000109.1, read as the reverse complement.
ACGGGTAACTAACAAAACATTCCATCCGTCCAAGGTCTGTATTGCTGCCCATCGTGCACTGAACGTCAGACCTTGTGAAGGAAGCAGCGCTCCTTTATTCTTGCAAATTGTCTTCTTGCTCTATTGTCTACCTACCGGATCTCAATAAGGACATTTGTACACTGTAGGCATTCAAGGGAATCTCAATAAGCTGACCTTGTCAGAAGGGCACTGTGGCTATCATCCCACAACGAGGAGGTACCCCTCTGGCACAGTCGCGAAGGTCACTTGTAATGGCAACGTCCTTTGGCCACCCGACATCAATGCAGTGTCCCTGTTAGAAGCCATGGTCTATGTCGGCAAGGGTCGCGAATCTATCCATGTAGCGAGCAACCTTCGAAATGTCCTCCACGAGGGTTCGAGTGGTAAAGGGGACCAATGTCTATTGTCCCGAGGCTTGTAGTGAATAGAGTGTGCATGGAGCCATATAATTGCGTCGTAGCAGGAAGAGCCCAAGTGTTGCTAAATTAGATAATGTAGTCTCGTACCGATCGGTTATCATGGGTATACTCTATTGGTCTATTTACTCTCATCGACCTTCAATGCTTCTACACCTTGTGACGCGGTCTCGGCACCTGCTTTGGCCGCTTGTTCTGCCGCGGCCTTGGCAGCCCTTGCTGCTTTTGCGGCCTCGATCTTGGCGGGATCACCTTTGTCCTTCACCTTCTTCACCTTCTCGGCCTTCTTCTCGGGCGGGTAGGCCAGCTCGGCGATCTTCTGCCACTCTTCTGATGCCTGGTACTCTGCTTGAATGGGCGCAAGCAGTTCATTGAGGGCCTTGGTCAAGGCGGCCTTAAGGAGCTGGGGAGTTAACTAAACGGTAGTTAGTTCGAACTGTAGTTCTCCTGAAGTAGGACTGAAGAGTGAGACGTACCGTATCTTTCAAGAAATCCGCCTTCATCGTTGCCACGTCAGTGTAGACTAGAGGCTCCTTGCCATCCCTCTCCCGTTCCACCACGAACTTCGCCTGGCCTTCGTTCTTGAGGGCCATTACGCGGAAGATCACATGCTCCACGAAGGCGATGACAGCGTTTCCTTCGACCACGGTTTGCGCGCAGTGAGCCTTTTTCAATTTCTTTGAGACGACCTCGGGCGAGTCCAGGAGATCAATCTTGGAGTCAGGCTCGCTCGAACTCATCTTAGCCGCCTGGCCGAGACCAGGCACCATGATGTTCATGAGATGCGCGCGGACCTTGTAGCCGAGTTTGGGCAAGTTTTCTAGGGCGAAGGTAAAAATCTTGCGCTGGTCGACACCGCCCAATTGTGCATCCACGTCCAGGTACTGCTCGTCCAGGGCCTGCATGAGGGGGTAGATGAGACCACCCAAAGGCGGGTCGTCGGTCTGCTTGACGACCTCGGCGCCGGCCTTCTGGGCGACGGATATCCTTGTGATACCCTCGAGCTTGAAGCGGTCCATGGTGTAGTCCTGGTTCAGCTGGTAGGAGCTGCCCTTGACAAACTCGAGCTTGGTGATGTCGACGCCGATGGCGCGCAGGAGGCTCTTGATAACGAACTCGTAGTACTTGGTCCGCTGCTCTACCAGCTCCAGCGGCGCCTTCATGTTGTCCAGGTAGGCGTGGATATCGGCCAGCAGGATCTTGACGTGGCACCCAGCGGCCAGCAGCTCGGCCACCTTGACCATGGGCACGAAGTAGCCGCAGTGCGGCCGCCCCGTGGTGGCCGTGCCCAGGTATACTTTCAGGGGCCGCTTCTCGGTGAGAATGACATGGTCGATGATCTCAGGATTGAGGACTTCGGCCATATGGGCCTTTATCAAGGCGACAGACTCTTCAGGAGTCATGGCGGCGAAGTCACGAGGAAGTAAGGAAAAGCGGTGGCCGATGAGCGGTAAGGGGTCGAGGATGTGTGATCGAACCGAATGCCCCCGGGATGCTGGTGACTAAGGTACGTAGTCCCGCTATGCTCAGTGAGCTGATCGCGTCGTAAGTATCGTGGCTGTTTGGAAGCCGTTTTTTTCAAAGTGTGCATGAGTCAGAGGGCAGAGTCCAGCAGAAGGTACCTGACAGCGGCTTGGCGGGGTACATACAGGACGACGATCGGGCGAGGGGCTCTAGCAAGGTCCAGCAGGTTGGCAGGGATTAGCTTAGCGCAAAGGTGGCAGCTTGGCTGTGGCCTTATCGCACCTGATAAGACACTCTGACACTCTTTTCTTTCTGCCACACCAGGGCCTCAGAGGCTCTGAAACGAAGCATGCCCGCGTTAATCCGCCTCCTCGGGACTCATCGTTCATGAGGTACTTACCTACCTGACATGATGCAATGAGTAGCCGCTGGCAGACTGACCAAGATCCTTCCCGCATGACTGCATCTTGACTGCACACACCAAGGTCCAAAGACCGCATGGCCATTGCGTTACAGAGCGTCCCCAATGTTACCTACCTAGGTAGGCACTTTCGGATACGAACCTGCAAGGCTGTGTTATGTCTTCTTCAGAACGAGCAGAGTTGTATGGACCAGCTAAAGTACGTTGAAAGTCACTCCTGAGAAGGTTTGCTTTCCCTTCATCTCGTGTACCTAGGCTGTAGGATAGGTAGATAAGGTAAGCAGATAAACAAAATATCGTTGCTAAGGTAGACCTTGACGCGCGTATCTTTATTTTTCACATGCACCGCAAATAAACCTTACCAGGTAATCCTCTAGTCAATTCACATGAAAGATGCCGCCGTTCTATATCATATCACCTTGGACCTTGTATAAGGAGCCTTGGTAGTCAATGGGCCTCGCTTCTGCCAGCAGCGACAGCGGAGAGCTGCATCATGATATGGGTGTTGGTCCCTGCCTAGGTATGAAGGGGAACAGTTGGAGGATTGGGCATGGCAACATGTAGCAACAGCAGGAGACAACCTAAGCTTCAATTAAATGGCTCGATCGTCATCGACGACGTCCTGATGGCTGGGAGGTATGTCTGAACAGACCATAAGGTAGATACTACCTAAGTTGCATAAGGTATCTGGAAGACTCAGCTTCAATTTCCTCTTGATGCGTCTTTGACACACGTTTTCAGGCACATCTGAGATGTTTTGCAGCGCGCGTTCATGAAACACGTCAGAATTCGCGATGGTATGGTCATAGGGCATAAGTCTCCGGACACTTCACAGGACGTAAGGTAGGCGTCCGCAGACGTCCGCAGACTTGATCAAGTACTTACGTGACCGGGATGGCTTGCTGCTCCCCCACCGAGTTGTTGTTCAGTGCAGATTCAGTGCAGATTCTGCCATTGCAGCTGCGTAGAAGTACAGAGGCAATTGACAGGCAAACACGCCGGAGGAATCGAGACGCGTTGCAACCTCGCGCAAGGCGCATGTGCCTTATGCATTCAGATTGCCCGTGGTAACAACCTTCTCCGGCATTCGTACCTACCTCCTACGTGAAAGAGCCAATTAGCGGGGTCCAAGTGCTCAGCGGATCGTTGGTCACTGTGCTGGCTGTGCTGGCAGGGCTGGTTTGGCCGGCTTGACTGGCGCAAAACTTACCCGGCCCACCACATTCACGCGGTTGGCCAAAGCTCCTGCCGCAACAGCTGCCCAGCACCAGCACCTTAGCGCGGCGGGCAATCATTACGCAAAGGGCACCACATTTGCAGCCGTTCTGATCAGTCAGTCAGTCAGTCAGTCAGTCAGTCAGTCGCGACTTGCATCTTCAACTTTCCTCAACCACCACCACCACCGCCTCTCCCAACCTTACCTGACCGCACCTCACCACCCTTAGGTACACGCTTCCTTTCTCCCCGAACAGACCACCCTGCCCCGACACGCTCTGTTCTGTTCAGGTTGGCGTACTTGGCTGCAAGGACTTCTCGTCTGCAACAGCTGCATCGCCATCTCGCCCACTACATTCTTGAGCCTGGATCCGACGGCACACGGCGGCCTGCACCCGTCCGTACCCTTCTGACCCCAGCTTCCTCAAGTTGTACCTGTCATCCATCGCCCATCACCACCCACGCTACTCGCCATAGGCACCTCCCCTCACCTCTGCACCTCTACCTCACCACCTGGACCTGGTCGTCCGCACAAACACCGCGCACATTGGCCAACTACTACACACCCCATTGCGACCGATCCGAGCTGCGACGTTGACCCGAGGTATCTGTCGAGACACCATCGTCTGCCGACGCTCGCAAGGCTGAACCGCCCACATCGCCACCCGCCTATTGACTTCCAGTCACCTCCACCTGCTGACAAACTTACTCCATTCATACAACCGGAGCTGTCCCAGTCTCGTTGGGCGCTCCGCCGCCACCAGTCAAGTTGTAGTCGCCAGCTATCCGCTAGCTGGTAGTGGAGGGGGAGCTGATTGTTTCTTTGCGGCTCTGCCGCTCCGGCCTTCACCATGGGCAAGATAGCGAAGACCATCCAACCCAAGCACAAGGAAACTTTGGTAAGCCTTCCCTTCTCCCAATCAATACCTGACTTGCGACCGCTAACTCGTCCTTTCACCCAGTCTCCTTGGCTGCAGTTCTTCGTTGACACCGCGACCACAACACCCTTGGCCCACCTTCCCAAGAAGCTTGCTTCGTTCCCTTCAAGATGGCCCTTCCCGCGAGGAGATCTCTACCATTGGATACCTCTGCTGAACCGCTTCGACGACGTGCTGGAATCCTTCTGCGATACCTACAAGCTGACCGAGGGCCCGCAGACGCGAGACTTCGCATGCGACGTACTGCTGAAAGAGCAGCCCGCGTCCCAACCCGTCACGTTGGCCGACCTGGCGCAGCTTGGGTACGGTGCAGACGGTGATGCTACTCTCGTCGTCGCGATCCTCAAGTTCACCCAGATGTTACTGGACCACTGCGGCAATCGAAGCATATACGCGAGTAGCCCCCACCTCAACGACTTGCTGAACAGCACCAACTTCGATATAATCTGTGCTACATTGCAGGTCGGGGTTGAGTTGGCCCAGCGCTACCAAGCATCAGTGAAACGCATCCACGGGATGGCCACTCGTCAGGTACACTCTGCGCTGCTAAACAACCACTACAACATCGACCTTGAGCGCGTACAGCAGCTCGCCCAACCGTTCGTCAAGACACCCATTGTGAAACCTTCAGAGGGCGTATCGTTATCCACTCCAGGTAGTGCGAGCAAGGGCAAAGAGAAGTCCCAAGCGAGTAGCGCTAAGAACGCGGCTACCATGTATGCCAATGATCTTTGCGCCATTGCGAAGGCTGATTCTGCTGAGAACGTTGGCCCACCTGCACGATGGAACAGCTGGGCTGATGTGAAGCTGAATTACTATCCGACGCCTGCTGCTTCTCGAGAATCGGCTCAGAATTCGCTTCCTGACCGAGGCTCCGCGAACGCACCGTCCACACCCACACCTCTGAGACGCAGTAACACGGCTACGGGCGCTCAATCGACCCCTCGTTCTGCGCGTCAGGGTGCCTCTGAAGAGAGCCCGACTTCGGCTACTCGATCTCCTATCGCGGGTCGTGAAGAGAATGGCCCACCCGGACAGAAATCCTTGGCCATCCCTCAATCTACGGTCACGTCAACCGACATCTACCAGCTTCTCAGTCGTGTGCCTGCAGATATGCCTAAAGATGCCAAGTACGAGTTCTTGAATCGTCTTCGGGTCGCTAAGGCGCTTACTGAATCCCCGGAGTCGCGCCAGCAAGCGCTCAAAGCCAGATTACTCGCCATTGAAAACTTGGCGTATATTCACGTCGAACCCGCCTTCTTGGAGAAGGTGCTGAGACAAGACAGTGATGAGCCGCGGCGCTTTCAGTTGGTTTATCAGCTTGCGGAACTCATACACCCCGGCGCGGACGGTGCCACCGTGGTCCCTCTGGAGCTGCAGTCCATTGCACTATCTCTTCTGGATGCGATTTCAGGGTTTCATACCAAGGTTCCGGACATTTTTTCTGCGCTGAACGCAACGGTCAACCACGGAGTGCTGCTTTACGTGATCAGAAAAGCAGTTGCTGAGATGAAGGAAGATGATTCCGGGGACCAGTGGACCGAGAAGGATGCATGGCGAGATAATCTCTTCTCCCTTACTCTCCACATCACGATGGCCATGGCTAACAACTCGGCACGTAACACCCCCGAGATCATATCAGCCGGCCTGTTGGATGTCATGGTTGAGATCCTTAAGATACGATCTAACGTTGCCGAGAGGACATACGGCACCCTGGTGGGATTCTTGGACAGCCTTGTCTATAATGTCCAAAGTTCTTTGCAGCCGCTGATTCAAGCTGACGGCTTAGAAGCCATCACCAATCTTGTTACGCACGAGGTGGACTTAGCCAAGAAGCTTGTTGATGAGCACAAAGGCACTCCCTTAGACCACCGATCGCAGGTCGTTGACTACGAAATCCCATTCTATCAGCAGCAGAACCTGAAGTTCCTCTTGAAGTTCATCCACCACCTGATGTCCAATGCCTTCGCGTTTGGTGGCAATACTGATCGTTTGCTGAGGAATCTCGTCGATAAATCAGATCTGCTACGCAGCATCCGCGATATCATTGAGAACACCACAATGTTCGGCTCGCTGGTATGGACGCACGCCGTGACCATTCTAAGTGATTTTCTCAACAACGACCCTACGAGCTTCGCTGCTATATTTGAATCCGGTCTCATCCAGAGCTATCTCGCCGCTTTGACTGGGCGTTCAGTCCCCACTGCTCAGTCCCAGGAGTCTGGTGCCGTACTGCAGACCGAGGATGGAACTGGTGATGCTGGTTCGCCGTCGGATTCTCCCCCCGCAGAGCTTCTTGAGCAAGACACGAGACCACACCCTCCGCCTCAGGAAGTCTTGGAGGCTGACCGGGATCATACGCTAGCTGGTGGTATACTTCCATCGTCCGACCCTATCGCCATCGTCCCCAACGTTCTCAATGCGATTTCGCTCAACAACCAGGGTATGAAGATGGTGGTTTCCACACGGGCTTTCGAGAGCTTTTTCGAGATCTTCGAGAGCCCTGAGCACGTCAAAGCCATGGTGGGAGATGACGGCCTCGCATCATCGGTTGGTGGAAGCTTCGACGAACTCGCCCGGCATCACCCGTCTTTGAGGCCTGCCATTGCCAACGCGGTCTTAGACATGATAGCCCGTGTGACGCATCTGGCCCGGAAGAAGGCTCAGGACTCCAAGTGGGGAGCGAAACTGTTCGTAAGGGATGCTGAAGGCCGAGAAGTGGTTGCTGACTCGGCTATACTCAGTGAGCCCGTGATCATGCCCTCCGACAAAGGCAAAGGCAAGGCAACCGCCTCGGACGATGCAGATGTGCCCATGGCCGACGCAAACAGCCAACAAGCTTCAGAATCCCAAGCCTCGCCTGCCACTTCAGACGTCCACTCATCAATAACCCCGTACATTTATGCCATTTCCAGCTTCCTCTCTCAGTACGTCGGTAATGGGAGTCTGAAGACAAGCTTGATCATGAATGGCGGTGTCGAGCTACTCCTGGACCTTTGCACATCTCCTAGCCTCCCGCACGACTTCGGCGACACCCAAGCGTCCCGTAGTCTGCAAACAGTCATCGCCTCGCTGGTTGAGTCAGTACCGATTATTGGGCTGCCTTCGTTGTTGAAGAGAACTCAAAGTGCTATCGATGCCTTGGAGCCTGTCGTCACTGCACAGCCCGACAAGCCTTACTTTGTTCCCTTCTTGACCGACGATGCCGGGTTGACCAAAGACATCAGCCACGAGGTTGTCAATCATCTGGCCCAGGGAACTGCGGTGGTCAAAGGACTACTCAATGCTCAATCTCTTATTAGGATCCTCTACCAATGTTTCCCCTACTCCTCCCGTGCACAAACAGTCACGTTGCACTCGGTCAATGCATTTGACTACTACTCTAGATTGATCAAGTCATTGGGCCCTCTATTGCGCGTTGTCATATTGGAAGAGGCAGCAATCTCCAGGAATGTCCCTCACCATTGGTCCAACAGAAAGGACGGGCAGTCACAAGAGCGACAGAGCTCATCAAACAATGAGAATCCTGGCGGCCCCGCCTCTTCAAGTGGCGATCCGGACGACATCAACCTCCCAGATGTTCTGTCGTCTGCTGGTATATGGAAGGTAAATGCAGAGAAGAAGAACAGCCAGGGACCTACGAAGAGTGAGCAGTCGAGCCCCCGATTTCAGAATTACCAGACACTTAGGGATCTTCTCCATGCCCTCATGCCTACTACCTTCCCCCTTTTCCAGACCTTTGGAAAGGCACTGTTGCCTCGCCGGGAGCGCGATACTTACGTCAGGGTACATCATGTTCGACTCGCCGAGGAGCTCGCTCAGACGCTGCTATCTCAACTAGAGATCCCCAACCGAGAGACAACGACAAAGGACTTCCACTACTGGATTATCATGTTGCATGCGGTCCACGAAATGCTCGTGAATCGAGCCATGGACAGTAAGTGTTATGACCCACTGAGACGCAAAAGGCTTGAACTAAACATTTGCAGGTCGGCCCGATCGGCAAGTTCAACCTCAGATCATCGCTCCCGTTCTTATCGCGTTCAAAAGACACGACGGACTCAGGCTCCTCAATGAGATGCTGCTGAACTTCAAGAACGAAATCTGCAAGGAGAACAAAGATGAAGACGAATCGGCTATGTCTCGACTTGCTGTGATCGGCATGAAGAAGATCTTGGATCTGTACGCTTTGATCGTCAATGGCAAGGTAATCACGGAGTCCATGAGCCAGATCAATGTGCTTCCTCGGTCTTCCGGCAGCACTGATCGGCGGGCCGAAACCCAAGTTGCTCCCAACCTGGTCATCGAACTACGCATGGCGATTCTGCCTGTGGTACGAGAGCTGTGGGACTCGCCTTTGGTCGAAAAAGGATCTGGCGCCATTCTTGCGAAGATCATCAGCATCCTGAAGTGCATTTCAATGGCTGACTCTGAGGGTAACGCATATAAGCGTTCCGAAAAGGTATGTCCAAGTATGCTCTGGATACGTTTCATCTTGCTCACATACAATAGAACTTTCCCCCTCCATATCTCGACTCGACCACTGTAGTGAAATACAGGCCGTCGATATCCCAGGTCTCGGACACAAAGAAGCTGACTGAGTTTAACTCGTATCCGGAGGACCTTGCTCGCGAGGCGATGTACAGAGCGTTTGGGAACTACCAACAGGCTCTAGATTATTGTCTGGCGCAAAAGAAAGGCGTCATGGGCTCCCGGAACCCTATCCCAGATGGCGATGCGGCTGAGGATGCCGAAGCAGAGCCTGAGCGAAACACTGCAGACGAAGGGGCCATGGTTCTAGATCTGCCTGGTGATCTGCCTGCAGATCTGGCCCCGGCCCTGCTTGACGAAACCATCATTGGAGAGCTTAGAGAAGCCGCAGCCTTATCCGGCGATGTCAGCAGAGACACTTCGAACCCGCCTCCTCGTCCTCGCGACCCCACTAGCCGAGGATCATCGTCGACGAGCCCAGCTCAGGGCGCTTCGGCCACAGCAACCACGGAGGATAGCCCAGAGAGTCGCCAAGCGGTAGCCAAAGAAGATCTGGACTCCGAGCGGGCCAAACTACGCAAAGACTTCATCGACAGGTGTTTGGATGTTATACGAGCACATCCAGACTCTACCTATGAGGTTTCTGAGTTGATCTCGGCAATCGCTCTACGGGCGCCTCCGGAGGACTCGTCGGCCAGGCAGGAGATCGGTGAGACCTTGGTGAATGCTTTAATGTCATTTGCTATGGACGAGGACCTCAAGTCGAACGGGCGCAGCATCTCAGCTTATGCTCACCTCCTTTCTCTCCTGCTCCAAGACAAGATTTTCTTTCAGTCGACAGTCAGTTCGCTGAAGGAAAGCATAGGCGATTTCCTGCGGTTCCTCGAAGTTCCGAGCCCGCCATCTACGGAGGAACTCGCACCCTGGATACCATATGTCCTTCTGGTATTCGAGATCTTGCTGAGCGACGATGAGCAGCCCGGCGGCATACATTGGAAATCACCTGCCAGTGAGGATGATACTATCGAGCCACTCCAATGGATCCCAAAAAACCTCAATGTCAAGGAGGAGGATCGTCGCACACTCTTGAACTCTGTTCTTGAAATCCTGCCTCGAATGGGCAAGGAAGAGTCGCTAGCAGTGTCAGTGCTACGAATCCTAGTTATTCTCACTCGGGATCGATCCATGGCACAAGAGGTTGGCGACAAGAAGAACTTGCAACGCCTGTTCCTCACTGCAAAGCAACTTGCTGGGGCTGGCTCCTCGCGTCTGAACGAGACACGCATCGCCCCTCACATCCTGACTATATTGCGTCATGTCATCGAAGACGAAGAGACTATCAAACAAGTGATGAGAAGCGAGATCCGAGCGCATCTCGATGGTGGACGTAACACACGTCCTCTAGACCCGGCGTCCTTCGTCCGGCATTTCTCTACCATCGCTCTTCGGGATCCTAAGCTCTTCGTCGAAGTTGCCAGTGAGATGGTGAAACTGAACCGATGGGGGCCCCAAGATAACACGCGTGGGCAGGCGGTGGTTCTGAAAGCGACCCTGGCAGATACTCCCAAGGATGACGTGGCACCGACGGTTCGCGCTACGGAGGATCTCTCTATTCAAGATGTTAAGCCATCCACAGAAGGCGAAGACAAGCCAATGGAAGATGCTCCCAAGGCCACATCCCAGGACAAGCGACCTGTCGTGGAGAACCCGGATGGTGTGGTGCATTTTCTTCTGTCGGAGCTTCTGAACTACAGAGAAGTCGAAGACAAAGATCCACCTCATGCAAGCAAGAGTGGCAAGCCAAGTGAAGACCAGGCCGCGGCGGCGCCAGGGCCATCTGGAACGGAAACAACCCCAGCTGACACGAAGGACAAGAAGCCCAAAGCCACCTTCAAAGCGGAAGAGCACCCGATTTTCATTTACCGCTGCTTCTTGCTCCATTGTTTGGCGGAACTCCTCCAAAGCTACAACCGTACCAAGATGGAGTTCATCAACTTCAAGAGGAACGCTCCACTCTTCGCCAACACGCCTGTCAAGCCTCGTTCGAGCGTCTTGAATTACCTTCTCAATGACCTCCTGTGTCTAGGTTCCACAGATGGCGCATCTGATACGATACAAAACAAGAAGAAACATGCGACGGCTATCCAGACGCAAAACCTGTTGGTTGCGCTTGTGAGCAAGACAGGAGAGAAGCCGTTCGATCGTACCAGGGACAAGTACGATTACGACGATGAACCTGATCTTTTGTTTGTCCGAAAGTTCGTTCTAGACACCATCTTGAGAGCATACAAGGAAGCCTCTTCGTCTGGCGAGTCGTTCGACAGTCGATATGCTCGAATGCTAGCACTCGCCGATATAATGCATCTCATGATGGGAGAGAAGGATAAAGACTCACCGGTGTCTTCCCGCGTCGGTCATGACTCATCCGAGCGCTCCCAAGCCCAGCTAAGGCGCCTTATGTACGAAAAAGGTTTCCTCGCTGCCCTAACAGCGTCCATCGCTGATATCGATCTCGCCTTCCCCCCCGTTAAGCGGACCATCAAGTACATCCTCCGAGTGCTTCGCATCCTTACCAGCACGGCCATTCACCTCAGCCACTCCAATATCATACCCGCTGCACCTTCCCAGGACAATGTCGAGGATGAGCTCATCTCTTCGAGTTCGCTTTCCGATCTTGAGGATGATCGAGAAGAGACTCCTGATCTCTATCGAAACTCTGCCCTTGGCATGCTAGAACCAGGCAGAGACCATGACGATGATTCTTCCGAAGGTTCAGATGACGGTATGAGCCCAATCCAATGAATCTGTGGAAATGTTCACTAATCGAGACAGATGATGACGAGGAGATGTACGACGACGAATATGGTGAATACGACGACGAGATGTATGAGTCCGAAGACCGCGAAGAAGACGTCAGCGATAGAGATGAGGACGAAGAGGGCCTCGAAGGCATGGGTCCCATCGAAGGTCTATCTGGTGATCATGGCGTTATTGAAGTTACCATGGGCGATGATGAAGATGACGAGGATGAAGACGACGATGATGATATGGACGATGGCGACGACCATAGCGAGGACGACGACCATGAACTAGACTCGGACGACATGGATGAAGCCGAAGATCGCATCGAAATTGTCGACGACGAGGGGCATCCTCTTGAAGATGACGGTGCTTCTGGCTGGGAAAGCGAGGACGACGATGTTGACGATGGCGACGACCTAGGCGAACCAATCGACTATGAGGCCGAAGCTCAAGATATGCGGGAAGCAGACATTCATGCTTTGGAAGATGTCGAAGGACTCGGGGAGTTTGGCAATATCATGCGTGCTATCGAGGACGAGGGCGACTTTGAACCCGGCGACGAACTCAACCTTCACGATCGCCTCATTGAGGATGAAGATGACGACGGTATGTAACAGCAAGCTTGTGCCGCATTTGCGTTCACTGACCCATGGACAGAAGATGAAGACGACGATGAGGACGTGGACGACGAGTACGCCTACGAAGATGATTATCCCAGTACGCTACATTCCTTACCAACTGCCGTCAAGGAGAAACAGATGGCTGACACTTTGCACGCACAGACGATCCGCCGCCTAGAGATATCGCAGCTCCCAGTCTTGGTTGGGACACCCTTGTCGTGGAGCCGGCCCGAGCTATCATGGGTGGACATCGACATCGCCACGGTATCCGCAGCCCCATACCTCCTCTCCCTTTCATGATGGGTGGACCACGTGATCCTCTGAACTTTGGTGGTATGTCAGGAGTTGGATTTCCAATCTCGTCACATCTGGCGGGTCTTCTTTCCACTTCATCTCTTTCACCACAGCGCCGAAGAGCTCGAGAGCGCCCAATAGCTGACACATATTCAGACCCTCGCGGTTTCGTGCGTGGCCACCGGCACGACGCCCGGGCTTCTGGCAACGAAGACGGGGTAAACCCGTTGCTCCGTCGCAACCACGAGACCGGTCGAGAGCCGGTTTATCATCGAGCACCCGGCCACCTGGTTCGTTTAGGTCTCCCCGGGAGCTTGCTCGGCGGCAGCCCGATGTCGATCATCAACGATCTCGTGGCTTCACTCCCAGCCTCGCTTCGACACGGACATGCATTCCATCTCGATTTAGGTGGAGGACCGATGCGTGATGAATTCAGCTTCCCTCCGCACTTCGGGGCTCAACCCCGCGAAAGCCGTTCAGAGAACCGACGAGAAGCTTTCCAAGAACCAGTCCAATCGACCTCGTTCGTTGCCGAAACAACCGCTGCTCGATGGGGCGAAGAAGCCAAGATGATCTTCGGAATGATGTACGCTGAGAAGTCACACCGTCTACTTCCCGCACTCCTCTCCCACCTTGTTCCACCAGCTATTCAACACGAGAAAGAGGTTAAGGCCAAGGAGGCGGAAGACCGCAAGAAGCTGGAGGAAGAACTGAGGAAGCGCGAGGAGGAAGAGCGAAAGGCGCGTGAAGCGCGTGAGGCCGAAGAGAAAGCGGCTCGCGAACAGAAAGAGGCTGAAGAGCGTGAGAAGGCTGCAGCCGAGGCTGCCGCTCAAGCCCAAAGCGACCCGCAGCCCCCTCAAGAAGAGCGCCCCCAGGAGCACGCTGATTCGGGGGCCATGGAAGGGGTCGAAACATCGGCAGAGGGTACCAGCGCGGATCAACCACGAGCCTTCACCACTATCAGGGGCGAACAAGTTGATGTCACCGAACTTGGCATTGATCCCGACTATCTTGAAGCGCTTCCCGAAGAGTTCAGGGAAGAGGTGATTGCCCAGACGGTCAGCTCTCGAAGAGCCGAAGCACGAGAGGCCTCTCGAGGCACTGGCGAGCAGACCGAGATGCTGCAAACATTCCTGGATGTACTACCTGATGATCTCCGTGTTGAGATCGTACAGCAAGAACGAGCTGAAATTCGCAGAAGAGAACGCGAAGAGGCCCGTCGACACGCTGCTAGTGCGGGTCAGGCAGCCGAGGCTCAAGACATGGACACTGCCAGCATCCTCATGACATTCCCACCTGCTTTGCGTGAGCAGGTACTCATGGATCAAGGAGCCGACATTATTGATTCTTTGCCTCCGGAAATGGCGGCCCAGGCACGACGACTCGTTCAGCCTCCCAGCCAGCTCACGCGTCAAGACCGAGCAGCCCCCATTGCTGGCCGTGCTCGAGATGGCGGCCAGCCGAGCGGGACCACCGAGACGGACAACAAGGCTCAGCGACGGACTGTCGTCCAGATGTTGGACAAGCCTGGCGTTGCAACACTGCTCCGTCTCATGTTTATCAACGTTAAGGGTGGCTCGATCGAGAGCTCACTAAAGTACCTGTTCAAGGATGTCTGCGAGAATCGTCAAAACCGCGTCGAGGTGATCAGCACATTGCTTCAGATCCTACAGGATGGCTCTACCGATGTGGATGCAGTGGAGCGCAGCTTTGCGCACCTTTCAATAAAGGCGAAGCAACCAAAGGACAAGGACCAGAAGATACAGACTCCCCAGGGTTTGAAACGCACAAACACCACTGTCGGCAACATCACCTCCGTCCAAACGAGCTCAGAGACTTCGCCACTTCTGATCGTACAGCAGTGCCTCGATCTCCTCTGCTACCTGGCGGATCAGAACATCCACGTCCCCTCTTTGTTCCTCACGGAGCACGAAGCAGTCAGCACGATGGTGAAGCGGTCTCTCAGTCGCAAAGGAAAAGGCAAGGATGTCAAGGCTCACAAATATGCCATCAACTCCTTGCTAGCTCTGCTGGATCGTGACCTAGTCATGGAAAGCTCCGCCATTATGGACAGCCTCTCTCAGCTGCTTAGCCGAGTGACCTTCCCCTTGCTCCTGCTTGACAAGAAACAAAAGGAAGCCAACGAAGCGATCCAGAAGTTGGAGGAGGCGATCAAAAAGGAGGGAGAGGGGTCAACAACCACAGCTCCAGCTGAAACGGGAACCTTGGCTACCGGCAACGGTGACAACACGGCCGTCGATCCGGCACCCTCAATGCAACCAGAGACGACACAAGAGACAAACACAGCAGAAGCACCAGAGGCGACCACCGGCACCGACTCTGCAAATGCCGAGGCCGCGTCTTCCAAAGCAATGGATAAGAAGCAGAGTATTCTCAAGAAGCTCAAGCAGCTACATCCGCCTCTCATTCCCGACTCCAGCCTGACTCTCATCATCAAGATATTCGTTGCGCGGGAATGCAGTTCGAAGACTTTCAAGGAGACTCTTTCGACGATCAAGAACCTTTCCGTCATCCCTGGCGCTATGTTGGTGTTTGGCCATGAACTTGCTCGCCAAGCCCAGGTTCTCAGTGAACAGATTGTTGTTCACTTGGACGAGTTGCTTCCACATATCGAGAATGCAGCGTCTGGCACAGAGATCCAAGGTGTCGCTCTCGCCAAGTTTTCCCCGGGCGCATCGGATCAGAATAAGCTTCTGCGCGTCCTGACCGCTCTCGACCACCTATTCGCGCAGAAGAAGCCAGACTCGACTGAGAACCCAGAGACGGCCGAGGAAACTCAGAAACAAGACTTGCTAGCGAACCTTTACCGCAACCAGACGTTCAACGCATTGTGGGAGAAGCTCAGTGCCTGCCTAAAGGCAATCCGCAAACGCGAAAGCCTCCTGAACATCGCGACCATATTGCTGCCGCTGATCGAGGCTCTGATGGTCGTTTGCAAGGATACTGCGCTGCCTGAGAACACGCAGCCGCAGAGCCAAGGTAACAAGGACATGGTCATCTCGAGCCCCCAGCCGGAGGACCACATGGCAGGTCTCTTCTTTTCTTTCACCGAAGAGCACCGAAGGATTCTCAATGAGCTGGTGCGAAACAACCCATCTCTCATGAAGGGAACCTTCGCCAACTTGGTGAAGAATCCGAAGGTGCTTGAGTTCGACAACAAGCGCAACTGGTTCAACCGCAGCGTGCACAACAAACAACAGGCCAGCCACCGGCAATTCCCCACTCTGCAACTACAAGTCCGCCGCGAACATGTCTTCCACGACTCCTTCAAGTCGCTCTATTTCAAGTCGGGCGATGAGATGAAGTTTGGAAAGCTCAACATCCGCTTCCACGGCGAAGAGGGTGTAGATGCTGGTGGCGTGTCCAGAGAATGGTTCCAAGTTCTCGCCCGCCAGATGTTCGATGCCAATTACGCCTTGTTCGTTCCTGTCTCCAGTGACCGGACCACGTTCCACCCGAACAAGCTGAGTGGTATCAACGACGAGCATCTCATGTTTTTCAAGTTCATCGGTCGCATTATCGGCAAGGCCTTATACGAAGGCCGTCTACTGGACTGCTACTTCAGCCGTGCTGTGTACAAGCGCATCTTGGGCAAGCCAGTTTCGGTCAAGGACATGGAATCATTCGACCCCGACTACTACAAGTCCCTATCCTGGATGTTGAACAACGACATCACTGATATTATCACTGAGACGTTTTCGGTCGAGGACGACGAATTTGGTGTTATAAAGGTCGAGGATCTCTGCGAGAACGGACGAAACATCCCGGTTACGGAAGAGAACAAGCACGAATACGTCCGTCTGATTGTCGAGCACAAGCTTCTCTCTTCTGTCAAGGACCAAATGGAGAACTTCCTGAAAGGTGAGCCTGGTCCGAATCTCCTTTGCAAACATCATCGCTAACTGGTTATGCTATAGGTTTCCATGAAATCATCCCTGCCGAACTCATCTCCATCTTCAACGAACAGGAGTTGGAGCTGCTGATCTCGGGTCTACCGGACGTCGACATCGACGATTGGAAGGGCAACACCGAGTACCACAATTACAACCCATCCTCTCCCCAGATCCAATGGTTCTGGCGGGCAGTGCGCTCCTTCGACAAGGAAGAGCGCGCCAAACTCCTCCAGTTCGTGACAGGCACCAGCAAGGTTCCCCTGAACGGCTTCAAGGAGCTTGAGGGTATGAACGGTATCAACCGGTTCAACATCCACCGCGATTACGGAAACAAGGAACGGCTACCAAGTTCTCACACGTGCTTCAACCGTAAGTTCTCCGCGACACCATGGTTGCAGGTAGGAACAGATTGCTAACCCGGAACAGAACTGGATCTCCCCGAGTACGAGAACTACGATACTCTCCGACGACAGTTGCTGCAGGCCATCACGGCTGGAAGTGACTACTTCGGCTTTGCTTAAGTGGTGACAATGCCACTTGACTTTTGTACTCGATCCCACACGAAACATGCATTGTCTTGTACATCATTACAGGAGCATCTTGAGGCGAGGGAGTCATCGATTCTAGATCTCGTGGGAGCATTCGACTCTCGCAAACATGTTTCCCTCTCAGGTTTTCTGCCAAGGAGTTCGAGTCCGACCTTCCTGTCGACGGAGTGCAGGCCGTTTGATATGGACAGGGTCGGTACGGATGGGCAATGTCGCCTATGGCCTGAATGCGCATGTCACTTATAGCTCTAGCTACCAATAGTTGCTTCATAGGAACGAAGACGATATAAATGACTTTGCCCTTCTTCTGTAGCTTTGTGATACACGATGAATAGACGTAGTAAGCACACATAGACAATACGGACAGGATTCAGAAGTGATCTCTCGCTCTCCACATGACTCGCGAATCGGATGTCCACATCTGATGGTGCTGCCTCATCGGTAGAAAGACGTTTAGATGTACTGCTTGATCTCCGGAAGCACGCCCGTGTACGCCGGTCCGGAGGGCGGTTCCATGCCGTACATGTAGTCGCCCCACCACTAGATCGATCATATACCATCAGCATCGGGGATCCGAGTTTGACAATATTGTAGGGGGAAAGACAGCACAGGAAGGAGCTAAATGAGTGGGGGTTAAGGGGGAAGGGGGGAGGGGGGGAAGAATAAAGGAGAGAGGATAAGAAGGGGAAAAGGGGAAAAGGGAAAAGGAGGAAAAGGGAATTGGAAAAATCCACGCACAGGGCCGGCACCCCACCACAGCCACCCGGTCCACACGTCGGCGTTGTCGGCCATGTGCTGCAGCATGCCCTGGACGGCGGCGATGCAGTCGGGGTTGGCGCCGCCGGCCGTCTCCCCGATGACGCCGCGCTTGCCGTGGGCCTGCAGCCAGGCGGTGGCGTCGGCCAGCCGCTCGGCCCCGATGGTGCCGCTCACGCAGGCGTCGTGCGTGCCCGAGCCGTCGGTGTCGAGGTACTAGTAGGTAGGAGTTCGGGATGTGAGCTTGGTTCGGCATGCATGCAGAAAAGGGGGGGAGGGGAAGGGGAGAGAGGGAGGATAGATAGGGCGCCGAACCTGGTGCATCTCGTAGATCAACTTGTCCTCCGGGTCGGTCAGGCCCGCCATGGTGTCCGCGGTGCCGCTCGAGGTCTTTGGGTGGTGGTTGGTGTCAGCACGCGAACTCTTTCTTACTAAAAGCCCTCTCACAAGAAGAAACCCCCGCCCTCGCCCTGCCCCTCCCCCCGGAAAAGGCGGATGTGGAAAGACACACCCAATGCCAGGCACCCGTCCACGAGTTGCCCTCGACGAAGATGTACTGGCTGGCGGCGCCGGCGCCGCGGATGGCGTCGACGGCGGCCTGGTTCAGCTGCGCGACCAGGGCGTTGTCCTCGTCGTGGAACTCGTTGTTGGTGTCGAAGATGACGCGCTCGTTGCCGGCGTAGCGCCGCGCCAGCACCGTCCACCACGCCCCGAAGCCGGCCGCGTCCGTGATGATGGCGTCGTAGTACCGCCCGAAGTTGTGCGGGTCGATTATCGCGTAGGCGTTCCTGGTCCGGGGTCAGCGAGTGGTGGAGTGACTGTACTAACAGCAGTGATATTTGGGATAAGATGCGGGTTAGGGGATAAGATTAGAGTTAGGGTTAGAGGTAGGTTTACGGTTAGACTGACGGTCAGAATGAGGGTCAGAATAAGGGTTAGAGAGAGGGTGAAAGGTAGCGTTACGGTTAGAGTAAGGGTTAGATTTAGGGTCAGGATTAGAGTTAGGGTCAGGGTTAGAGGTAGAGGTCGGAACAGGCATAGAGATGAATAAGCAAGTGTCCAGAAGAGAGGGAGGGGATGGGTAAGAAAGATGGTACTGACTTCCCGGTGATAAACTCTACGATCTAGAGGGGTGGTATCAGTAGATGACATCCCAGCATTGCCGTAACGAAGACTCACGTCGTCAAGTCCAGCTGCGTATGTCTCGTTGACAGTGCCGGTCATCTCAGTCGGGATAAACCTCTCCCTGCTTCCTATCAGCCTCGAACATGCTAAATGATTATCTCAAGGTGGCGGACATCATGATCGGGATCCTGAAGGTGTTCATCCCCTGATCGATCATAGTCTACCCACGTCGTCAGTCTGAAATACAGCGATGTATCTGGATGAAGTGCTTCTCACTTGAATCGCGGATTCGGCCGGCCACGTGTAGTCTTTCCCGAGACGGCCTGGAAGAGCAGTGTTCCCGAATTCAGCACCGGACTCGTTGACACCTGTGAACATGAATTTGCTCTGTCGCTTCCTCGTTGGGGTTCCTTGAGGTGCCGCAACGACACCTGCAATAGCAGTGCCGCCGATGAGTAGGTTGACAAGTCTCATGGTTTCCAGATGCTCTGATGTAACACGTATGGTCGCTTGAAGAGTATAAGCATAATAATCACTACTGCATGCGTTGAAGCAGTCAGTCCAGCGCATTTTATATCTGACTCTCCTTCCCTCAAGGTGTCGTCATGTACCAAGGCGGAAGCCATGGCTCCGTCTATCATGCACGTTCGGCATCACAAGGTGAGAGACAAGCATCATCGGGCGTGGGGTTTTCATGCCACTGCCAAGTATGCAGGTTAGATGAGGAAGTGTATGTATGGGACAAGAGCCTCATTTGATACTTGCAGTCTATCCACTAAACTCTCCGATGCGTACTTATGCACGTAGAATACCACGAAAGGAGCAACGTGCGAGTGGATTCACCAATGAAATACTCACTCATTCCCAGAAGAGTTCCAAGGTTCCTCGGGGCAACTCCTACGAGAGCAGAAGTAGACTGTGGGTATGAAGCTCCCGCTGGGAGCCTGGGCTGAATCCCAATCGAAAGCGTGGAACAGCGATGTCCATCGAAAGCATGTGTTCCCAATGTAGACGAGAGTCTGATAACTTGGACCGTCACATCTCGTACCCGGCATTCGCTGTTCGGAACTCGAATGTCAGGAACGCTCGGTGGCTAACCGCACGTCTGAAGCTCTGCGCCGCTTTCAGGGGGGCGGGGCTTCGCTTTCCGGTGCTATACAGCTCCTAGCAAACGAGCCACTGCCCTCAAATTCAGATCAAACATGAGGAATGGTAGATTCCGCGAACGTCATTCTGGCCGTAGAAAGAGAACAGGCGGCTGGGTAAATGGAAAGCGATCTCGACGTTCCGGCGGGCAGCCGATAAGGGGGCTTCGATAAGGGGCGGGCGGCCTTTGATGAACGTCGAAAGTGGAGCCAACCCAACCGACCGACCACCTGCAACGGGCCGTCAGATACACCTCCCCGGAAACTTGCATGCATGCATTGGCGGCGCATTGGCCGACAAGATTTCTGTCGCCGCCGCCGCATTTCGAGACCCGCGATCGCGACAAGCTTCTCCTTCGCCCCGAGACGACGACACCCGACACGATGCAGCCGACGCGATGCCTGCTGAAGGGCCGTTCCGTGTGGAAGGGTAAGGCTTTTTCCCTCCCCAACATAACCCGGCCCCCCCTCCTCCCCCCCCATCCGCAACACCCCCGCTAACTACTTCCATGCCAGGCCCTCACATTGTCCCGTAAGCCGAGCCTCCATCCATCCACCCACCCATCTCCCGCGGGTCGAATGCGTTCGTTTTTTTACTCACATGACGGGATTTCCCCACCCCCAGGCTCCCGATCGTCAAGCTGCGGCCCGGCGACAAGCCCAAGCCCATCCGCACGCAGGCGCGCGCCGCCACCATCCTGCCCAACTTCGTCGGGCTCAAGTTCCAGATCTACAACGGCAAGACCTACCACGACCTGACCGTGACCGAGGACATGGTCGGCCACAAGCTGGGCGAGTTCTCTCCGTACGTTTGCCCCCCTCCGACTATCTGTTGCGGGCTTGGGGGGGACGGATAGTTGCGCTGCCGAGCAGGAAACGCATGTTCGTGAATAAGGGACCGAGTGGCTGACTGTGTGGATAGGACGAGAAAGCCGTTCATCTGGGCGCGGTAGAAGTAGATGGGACGAGGTGGAGGAAGAAGCTACAGGGAGAACAGTACATCGGGTTCAGTTGGGGCCTATCATACAACTACGCATGCCTATGCACACATACTACGGCGTTCGAAGGGGACATCGTGGGGGTAGCGGAGCCGCATTCTCCTGTACATTACGCCGAGATGTAAGATTCGATGCTCGCGAGAAAGGAGCCCGGTTCCACGCAGATGGTGCATCATTGGGAAGACTACCGATCTGTCGTATCAGTTGCAAATGGCGCAAGTCCTCAAAGACTGCTCTGGCTATGAAATGGAAGGCCCCCTTGAATCAAACAATGCCTGTACCGATCTGTGCCATTATGCAACGAAATGAATGCAATGCAAGGACTCCAACAACGCCATGCACCTCTTGCCCAATCTGACTGAACCCGGCCCTCTATTCCGCATCTTTCGACACTGTATAACGTAGGAAAACTTGTCTTCTCCTGCGACCGCCATTCAACGTCCGCCTCCTAGCCGGATTGATGGCATTGGAATGGCTATCGACGTGTCCGGCAGTCGCTTCCGATTAGTGTAAGGTGGGATATTCCACTATTCGTAATTCGTCGGTCGGTAGGTATGCGAGGACGAGCTCAGCGGTAAAACTCGCTGCGCTTGACGTTCACGCCGTACTCGCCCACCGCCATGCCGAGGTCCTCCATGGTAAGAACGGTTCGGTTCTGCGAGCCGCCCTGTCCACCACCTCCGTACCCAGCGCGCTGGATGCCCAAAGGCGCACCTCCTCGTCCCTGGTCCTTGCCCGGCGCGCCGCCGGCCGCCTGACCCGGCACCGCTATTCCGGCTGCGGCCCCCAAGTTGCCCATCGGGTTGTTAGCGCTCGTGTTCGAGGCCCGGATCCGGCTGTACTGGTACGCGTCGGCGGCGATATCGGCAACGAATTTCTGCACCGCCAGGGCGATGAGCCGCGCCAGGCGCGCGTCCGTGTGCGGCGGCGGTGGCAGACCGGCTTTCGTCATGTAGTAGTTCGTTACGGCGTCAGGGATCTGTGAGGTTGCATGATACGTAAGCGCCCGGTCTTTCTCTAGCACTCGCGCCCTAGTCCGGCTGACAGCGGCCAAGGGGCGTGATCACGGGGGTCAAATGACAAGACGAAGTGCCGAGTGTAACTTACGATGGGCGCGTAGTCATCCATCTTGGTGAGGAACTCCTTTAGCGACGTGTCTTTGCGCGAGGGCATCTTGGGCTCTACTGCCGGCGCGGCATTCTCCTCGGTGGGTTGCGAGTTCGGGGGCGGGCCCTGCTCGTTGTTCTCGGTCGGCTGGCTAGCCATCGTGGAAGAATACGAAGGCAAAGGAACCGTAGAAGTGGAGGGAGGAGTTGCGATGACTCGGTGATGGAGAGTCAGGGCTAAGTATTCTTTGCGCCGCGTCGGGTAGATGGAAGCTCGCGTGTCGCAAAAGTGTCGTTCCTTGCGCGCGTCGTCAGTTCGTCCGGAGACGAATGCGCAATGCACAAAGAGATGGTAAGTCGATTGCTGATCGGCGCTCAAGTATAGAGCTTTTGATCGCAGATCTGCTTTGTATCAGTAAGGCAATTCCAGATGGGATTCGTTGAAGTTGGGAGGTGCCGAGGTGATGGAATTGTAGTTGAGATGACGGAGGTTCGATTAATTGGAGAAACGCGGAGGTGGGACCGGGAAGATTAACCGGCAGAATTTGGGCGGTGAGATGGCTCGTTCCGCCCTGGCCTGTGCGCTACCTTATCTTGGCGGCTCATTCATCGATTAGTTCCGATGTATGACTGCGAGCCTCACGAGCACCTCCCAGTCTCTTCAGGGAATAGCCAAAGGGACCCAAATGGAGAACTTTCAAGTTATCAAAGACAAAAAGAGTAGAGATTCTATTTTACTACCAAATACATGAGATCATACACGATTGAAAGCCCTAAGAAAGTTCGTCCCCCAGCATCCCGCCCCGGGGAGGTCCAGCTCAACCCGGGTTCGGATACCCAGTCTTATTGCTTCCTTTACAGTATCAAACCCATGCCGAGGGAAGCCAACGAAATCCAAATGATGGACGAAGGTATCCCATTTCCCGAGTCCATGCCTAAGATCCTTACTGACCGCATTGCTGCTGAGTCGGGATCGTCTGCGTTGGTGGTGTTCGTGGCATTGGCCTTCGTGGCGTTGGCCGCTGCCTGCTCCTTGGCGATATCGATGCAGTTGTCCTGGCAAATAGCCGGGTCTTCCCAGTTGAACTGCAGTTGACCGACCTCCGAGTTGTTGCCAGTGAGAGCGCCCACTTGAATGACGCCACACTGGTCGCACTTCTCGATCAGCATCCGGCCAAGCTGGCGTATCTCGCCAAGCGTCAGGCCACCTGCGGGTAGGGGGACCTTGCTGACGAATGCGCACAGGGCTGGCACGAGTCAGAGGGGATTCCTTGGTACGCGAAAGACCGACTTACTGCCTGGATCTTGCGGTGTGAGGTTGAAGCTGATAGGTGACAGGTCTCCGCCGATGCCGATGCCGCCCAAGACAAATTCATGGCCTGCATACAGGCAGGCTACATGCTCGTCGTTCTTGTAGAAGGTATCGTTGCCCTTCACAGATTGCTTGATGATGTCGAAAAGTACTTCGCTGGCTGGGTGGCCCTATATCGTGCAAGTTATCGGGTTAGTGATCCCTCCACGAGAGCCGGGTGCTGGTCGAACCCACCTGAAGACCCTCAATGGTATTCGAAGGGCAGTCGAGGTTGACTCCTCCGAAAATATCACATCTGATGTCGGGTGTTGAAATAGAGAAACCCGAAGTCGTCAGCCAAAAGCAGGCTGACACCCCTAGGATCGCCGCGATGTTCTGGGGTCCGGTCATTTTCAAGTCGTATGCAAGTGCGCAAGGTCAGAGTGGCAGGAAGTGAGATGTAAGTTGAAGTTGTCTGGTTTAGACTTCATCGGAACTTGACTTGGGTGACCGCTGTCCTATATACTCGAGGAGATGGCCGTTCTGTACCACAAGAGCACGCGTAGAGGTATTCCCAGCAGCCTTTCGAGGCCTACTTGCACCTCGAGTGTTCAGTCTATTCAGCTGCATGGAGAGCGGCTCGTGAAACAGGACACTCGTGGCTTCGTGGCTCTGGGTCATGCAACCGTAGTTGCAGCCGCGTCTAAATCAACATGTAAGTCAGACTGCGGTTGAGTGCCTGTTTTTGAGCCTCTCAGCCTTGGATATAAGCGCACTCTCGGGGAAACATTGACCGCAGACTGCAGATAGCCGCCAAGCCTCGAATACTTCATCCCCTGCCAGAGTTGCACATTCGAGCGAGTGTGCTGGGTCTACTTCAGAATTCGGCCCCCAAGCCTCAAACCCTTCATCCGCTGAGAAGCCTGCGCTTTCGAGCGACTGCGCCGCGTTACATCGAATTTAAAAGCAGGCTGCTATGGACCGCCGGGTTTTGAGCCTTGATGTCAGGAGTTGCCCCCTGGCGGCGACTCCCCTTTGAGGGTATCACGGTTCGCTGGCCTCCGAAGGGGTATGGTCCACAGAGGCCCAAAGATCGAAGGACCGATACCTGTATATAGATCGCTCTTGATAGAATCGCCTCGAGTAGCGTCGTCTTGGGTGGCATCACCTTGATCGCAAGCCATTGTACGTTGAACCCCCGCGTGCCACGACAGAGCTCTGCTGTCACCATGCTACTCGACTTTGGATGGAAGTCTTGGCGCTGTCAGCCTCGGAGAAAGTTGCACTTTCCAATGGATACAACATTCTTTTGGCGCCGGCACTGCTCAGCTCGTTTGAGCCGCACTCGCAGCGGCTAATCAGCCTTTCGAATCTGTCCTATTGCTCTGTATCTTCAAAACATCTGCCAGGGCGCGTGCGCTCTGTACAAACTGGTCGGTCTAGACCAACACCTAGAAAACGCTTCAACGGAACCACGAAATGGCTGTCGTTGGGACTTTCTATGCTACGGTTCTTGATAAATGGCTACTTCTCTCAACTCATCTAACCATGGAGCATCTCATGTTCGTATGCGAATGACCACCTTCTCGGGAGTACACAGAGAGGCGGATTGCAAGGCCACGCTACGCAGTCTCCAACAATACCTACCCTTCTGGACCCCGTAAGGTAACTTCGCATGTTTACTCGGCTGCCTCTCGGTGCAACCCACACAGCACTGGCACTGCGGTCTTACAAGAAGGGGGATTCTGGAACCCAATTTGCCGACATCCGGATCCCAGCCCCTCGCCACTTACTGTTCGTGGGCCGTGGCACCCATTGTGGCCAAAGTATGACCACGGGTGTCGAGTTTCATACGACGTGTTGGTTGCGACCTTCATCTCTGACACCTCCCACATGGTCGGTCACTCCTCAGCACGGTGTTTACTGGTGGACAATCTGAGAAGTAGTTGGCGTGATGTATGTTTCCTTTCAGGAGGCACGTGTCAAAGCCTTGGCTGGTGAGGCCATCTCCGGCGCCCCAATGGAAATCATCCCTCAAGGGCCCGAAGAAGACAAAGAATCGATACCTGTGCTTAGCAGAGCCTTGACCGTAGACCTGGCGCTCTGGGCTCCTCGTGCCACAAGAGAGAGTGGTTGAACCCCCATACACTAGGGCTTTGACGAGGGTCTTGACAGCTTGATTTGTCGAATGATCTTTCCATGGGCAGACCATATGGGCGAGAACATTACACTGGTAATGGGAATTCAATGTAACAGAGGCTCCTTTGATATCGGACTGATATGATAGCAGGAAATCCTCGATGCTTTGCTCTCAAAACTCAGGCTCAGACACCTACCTAGGATTGGCCAATCAGTATAGCTCTCAGAAGAGCCACGTGCTCTGGTGTGTTGACAGGCAAAGGATTGACAAACTCTCTAGCCTTGCCTGAAACGTACTTGTCTGTATGGCAAACACCTGCTTTGGGTAATATTTGAAGGATTGAGCCGTGATTTGCATCTCTTGGGAATGCTTCTGCTTGAATTCACCTGGGCAGGCTTCATGATAGCTTGTGCTCCACAGCAATCAACAACTGCTTGTGAATCACGAGGGATATAATACCTACCGTATTCTGTGATCTATATATGAAGTTCCTTACCAAGAGTGAATGCGCTAGTTCCTACGTCAGTGCCGAAGCGCAGGACTAGCGCCGTTCGGGGCTGCCCTACGGTCCCAACCACGCTACCTTGAAAAGCAGGGGGTGCCCACGGTGGCACGTCAGGGCCTCTTGTTGGCCCAACCGCGGTGGCAGGGTTAGCGGTATCGTGCTGGGGGGCGACCCCGCGATTCGGGTAGGATTGGTGCTGATTGGGAGGTGCTTTTATTCTCCCCCAACGATACCATATACAGTAAACACCTTACCCTATCCATAACCCTGACCCTAAACTAACCCTAGCTAACCCTACGCTGGGCCAATCAGCCTACTCAGCAATCCACGATGTAACGGGGGAGAATAAAGCTACCTCTGATAGGGTCGGCGGCACTGTGCAAACCTTGACCGCAGTGTCACAACAGCTGATTTTTTTCTTCTCCTTCGCCGTCTGACTGCCTTGACTGCCCCTCGCTCATCCAGGCTCGGTTCCGCCCTCCAATCCCAAGCCCGCCTCTGCCTGTTCACCTTCCCCTTGGGTTGTTGCTGCCCGCGCTGCTACTGCTGCTGCCACTGCTGTTGCATCCCGACGCCGAACGCCATCCTTCCGCCTCCCTTGCCTTGCCGTGCATCCATACCTTACCCTTATAAGACTTTAGAGACCCAGCATTGACTGACGCTTCCCCCCTCCCTCTCCTCAAGATGGGCGACATGGCGAACGAAATAAAATTATTGTCAGGAAACAGCCATCCGGTGCTGGCTCGGCTGGTCGCCGACCGGTATGTCCATTTTGACTAATCTTCCATCTTCCTGATCCCAAGTCTCTCTGTCACACTCCTCCTGCATTGCATACAACGCCGTCACCGCCATCCATACTACCATGGCTTGGTTGTACACTCCCGCGCTACCCAGCGCCCCTGCCGTTAATTCACGATGCTGTCCATAACATGGATTCCATTGACTAACAATTGCATTCTCCTGCTAGGCTTGGCATCGATATCGCGAAGACCATGAGCCTTAACTACTCGAACCAGGAGACGAGTGTTACGGTTGGCGAGTCTGTACGAGACGAAGATGGTACGAATCCTTCAATCTACATCCACCACATACTTCGGCGTTTGTGGCGGAGTCGGAATCGAGGTCACAAAATGCGATGGATGGATCAGGAAAACCACACCCGAACTAGAGAGCACATGCTAACAACGCCCGCTGCCATATAGTCTTCATCTTACAGTCCACGGCTCCTGGTGATATCAACGATGGCCTCATGGAGTTGCTGATCATGATCCACGCCTGCCGTACCGCATCCGCGCGTCGCATCACAGCCGTCATCCCGAATTTTCCATACGCGCGGCAGGACAAGAAGGACAAGAGCCGGGCCCCGATCTCGGCGAAACTCATCGCGAACATGCTGCAGACAGCGGGGTGTAACCACGTCATCACCATGGACCTGCACGCGTCGCAGATCCAGGGCTTCTTTAATGTCCCTGTCGATAACCTCTATGCCGAGCCTAGTGTCCTGCGCTGGATCCGCGAGAACTTCGCCGACCAGGAGACTGTTATCGTCAGCCCGGATGCCGGTGGTGCAAAGAGGTACGTCAACACTCCCACTCCCACCAACAAGATCTGATATCTATCCCACGCATCGAGAGTTTGCTGACATACCTTTCCCTTTGCACAGAGCAACGTCGATAGCAGACCGCCTGGACCGGGGCTTCGCACTGATCCACAAGGAGCGACCGCGCCCGAATGTCGTCGGCCGCATGGTACTGGTAGGCGATGTGGTCGACAAAGTTGCGATTCTGGTAGACGACATGGCGGATACCTGCGGCACGCTCGCCAAGGCTGCGCAAACGGTCAAGGACAATGGCGCTTCAGAGGTGATCGCGGTGGTGACGCACGGGATCCTGAGCGGCAAGGCCATCGACAACCTCAACGCCAGCTGCCTGTCACAAGTCGTTGTCACGAACACCGTCCCTCTGGGCGACAAGGGCGACCGATGCAAGAAGCTGCGCGTGATCGACGTCTCCCCCACCCTTGCTGAGGCTATCCGGCGCACGCACAATGGCGAGAGTGTTAGCTTCCTCTTCAACCACGCTCCGGCGTGAGCTCGATCTTCGGCTTTTTTTACATGACTCTGTTTTGTGCTCGCTTGCGCACATTCCGCATGTGCTACACTGCTTCGTCGCCCGCTTCCACATACACGGGCTGAGACCGGACAAGGGGATGTGAACAGGAGACCAAAAGCTTGCGAACAAGTGTGAGGGGGAAACCCTGGCATGGCCGCTTTTACGGAAGGCCGGCTGACTAGAAACGGGGCAAACGGACGGAACCAAATAGACATTTGGTGTAGTGATTCCCGGCGTTTTCGGATTGGGAGGGCAATGCATACATTGCGATATCGTCGCATCACACGGGACAGGAAACTCTACGAAGGACTTGCATGACAGACATAAAAAGCGACTCTCGAATGGCTGGCTGCCTCTGATGGCAATTCCCCACTGCGGAATCTCGAGATTCGTGTACATGTTTACTTGCACAGGTTCATAGAACGCGACAAGGACAGGTTTAACTCTGGAAACCGTCCAGTACGAATTGCGCAATATATACCTTGCAAGTCAGCAGATTGATACAAAGCTCCTACAATGACATGCCAACATCAATCACGATTCAAGTGTCACAGTGCCTTGTCAAGGTCAAGCATGATTATTAGAAATCAATTGGGGGAATCCGCAAGCCTCTCGTAGTATTT